>OV816024.1:40636439-41056439 GCA_929113105.1 Agrypnus murinus | reverse complement strand
GATATATCAACTTCAACCATATCTACTTCAAAATCATTTAAGTGAATTAGTGGTTTTAAGTTTACTCTTCTTCTTAACTCATTTCGTGCATTTAATTCTTGTTCTTTTGACGGTTCTTCGTACTTACTTTCGTTTTTTAGTTCCGCGTGATTTTGAGTCTCTACATTTCTAACATCTGCATAATTAATTTCTTCTTTTCTTTCAGACGTTGTTACATTTATTGGTAATAAGATTGTATTCGTTCTAGGTAACATTACTTGATTATTTTCATTGAATGTGACATTACGTGCGATTGTAATTTTCTTTGTTATTGGATCAAACAATCTGTAATTTGTAGATTCAGATTCGTATCCAACAAATATTAACTTTTTACTTTTGGGATCCAATTTCTTCTTGGTTTCATTTGGAATATGTATGAAAGCTTCACTTCCAAATGTTCTTAAATTATTTAATGTAGCCTTCTTCTTCGTCATTCTTCATAAGGTGTTATATTTTGATTATTTGAATTTGTGGCTCTATTCAAAATATAAATAACAGTATTAACTGCCTCCGCCCATAAATATAATGGCATATCTTTTGTATATAACATTGATCTTGCCGATTCAACAACTGTTCGATTTTCCCGTTCAGCTTTTCCATTCTGTTCATGACAGTATGGCGCACTAGATACTAAAATTATTCCATTTTCACTCAGATATCTATTGAAATCTTTATTTATGAATTCTAGGCCATTATCTGTTCTAAGGATTTTTATTCTTCGACCAAATTTATTTTGGCAAATTTTTACGTATTTCTTGAAACAATCGAGGGTGTCTGACTTGTGTCTTAAGAAATAACCAGTTCTATAGTTTGTACACTGATCAGTAAAGAGAACAAAATAGCGACAACCACTTACGGAATCTACAGACATCGGTCCACACAGGTCGCTGTGCACAAGTTCTCCAGGTTCACAACTTCTGACTTCACTTGATTTGTAGGGCATTTTGTGCTGTTCTCTATATTGACAGCCTTCACATATAAAATTTGTTTGTCCTGTATTAGTTACACCATCAACAGCATTATTTTTCACCATTTGTTCAATCGCTTTTATATTTATGTGCTCCAAGCGTTCATGCCATGTTTTTAGATCATTCTTTTCAGTTGCATTTACTTCTAGTTTTACAGAACAAAATAATTTGTAAATATTGTTATTTTCTCGAATGCCTACAGCAGTTCATTTTCAAATATCTTTGCTGTATCACCCTGTATGATGACTTTCATGCCCTTTTTGGTGATTGTACCTTCTGAAAAAAATTCTTTCTTAAGCCGGGTACATACCAAACTTCCTGTAAAATACTTTTCTTCCATACACCATTTATCCACCATTCTATTGAGACAGAACGTCTTCCTTTTACAGGATTATTTCCCAGTTTTACAGAAAAATAATCACCCACAAAATTTGTAAGTAGTTCTCTTCTCCAAGTTATATCATTATATGTGCCGAAGCATCACTATCTAATACCCATGTTTCGGTATCAAATACACTCTTGGCCACATTTCTGTCATCTTCCACGTTGAACGCTGAATAATTTCCGTTATTTTCTTCTCTCTGAAATTTTTTATTCTGTTGGTGAGCTGTCTTCTTCCACTGCCTTCGAGCTCTACATTCGTTTGCATAGTGCCCTTTTTTCCTGCAATTGAAACACGCTATCTTGGATCTGTTTGAATTTTCAGAATACCTTTTATTATTCCACTTTTTTTTGTTTATTGTTTCCAGCCTTATTTTGTGGAACTCCATAATCATGAAATAAATAAAGATTATTAAAAGTTTCACAGTTTTATTAAAATATACCTGACAATATTGTTTCGACAGCTATGCTGTCATTATCAAAGGTAATATAATTATAAACAAACACGTCGCTAAGGTAGATACAAAATAGGTAACTAGATAAAATAATAATAATAATAAAAATTAATAATAAAAATCATAATTAAACATCTAATACTTCCAGTAACGGAGAATTACTGAGCTCAAGTTGTTCATTCATTAAAGGTACCCTGAGTTTGTGTTTGTATATCTCAAAGGCTTCTAAAATGTCTAATTTGCGTTTGTTATTACAAAAATGTAGGAATTTAATATTATTTTGAGGAGTCATTGTGTGATTTTGTTCTAAAAGGTGTTTGGCGTAATTCGATTTTTCAGGATGTTTATTTTTGTAATGACGTACGTGTTCTTTATATCTTATGTCAAAATTTCGAAGTGTTTGTCCAATATATACCGAACTACAAAAAGAACAATTTAAACGGTAAATGCCCGATTTCATGATATCATGTGTTCTGTCTTTAGCATTAAATAAAAATGAAAAAGTGTTAGTGTTGGTTTTAAATGTTATTTTATAATTGTTGGTTTTTCTTAGTATATGTGCAATTTTTTCTGATATTTTGCCAAAATATGGTATAGATATGTAATTTGTGTCTTCTGTTTGATTGTCAATGGGATATATTCTTTTGATAGCTAACCTATAATCTTTTTGTTTAATTAAAGTGTCAATCATGTTCGGATTATAATGATTTGCATGTGCTAGTTGTTTAATGGTTGATATCTCTTTGCTAAAATCTGATTTTGTTAGTGGAATAGTTAAAGCTCTGTGTACTAATGATCTGTATGCTGCTATTTTATGTGTATTGTGGTGACAAGATTCATTTGGTATTGTTATATCTGTTTGTGTTGGTTTTCTGTATATGGAAAATTCAAAAAGATTGTCTGCGTTAATCTTGATATTTAAGTCTAGAAAGTTTATAGCCCTGTTTTGTTCTGTTTCTAGTGTAAATTTTATATTAGGATGGATATTGTTTATAAGAATTAAAAATTCATTGATAACCTCAAAAGAACTGTCAAAACAAGCTAAAATGTCATCAACATAACGAAACCAGAAGATAATGTGTTTAGAGAGGTTTAATTCAAATATTCGATCTTCAAACTTGTCCATAAATATGTTAGCTAATAGAGGACTTAGAGAATTACCCATAGGTAAACCATCCTTTTGTAAATAAATTATGTTATTAAAAGTGAAATAATTTTGACTTATACAAAGGTCAAATAATTGAATTAACTCTAACCTTTTAACTAATTCTATATTACTATTGATCAAGAAACTATCTAATAGAGGAATACATTCTTGTGGGGGTATTCTGGAGAACATGTTGCAAATATCAAAACTAACAAGTTTTGAATGTGGTGGAAGATGTATGTTTTGCAGCTTATCTACTAATTCTAATGAATTTCTAACAGAGGATTTCGATTTGTAACCTATCGTTTTTTACCGGGCATTTACCGTTTAAATTGTTCTTTTTGTAGTTCGGTATATATTGGACAAACACTTCGAAATTTTGACATAAGATATAAAGAACACGTACGTCATTACAAAAATAAACATCCTGAAAAATCGAATTACGCCAAACACCTTTTAGAACAAAATCACACAATGACTCCTCAAAATAATATTAAATTCCTACATTTTTGTAATAACAAACGCAAATTAGACATTTTAGAAGCCTTTGAGATATACAAACACAAACTCAGGGTACCTTTAATGAATGAACAACTTGAGCTCAGTAATTCTCCGTTACTGGAAGTATTAGATGTTTAATTATGATTTTTATTATTAATTTTTATTATTATTATTATTTTATCTAGTTACCTATTTTGTATCTACCTTAGCGACGTGTTTGTTTATAATTACATTACCTTTGATAATGACAGCATAGCTGTCGAAACAATATTGTCAGGTATATTTTAATAAAACTGTGAAACTTTTAATAATCTTTATTTATTTCATTCCACTTTTTGTTACCATTATTTTTTGTCGTTATAAATGCTTCATTAATTATTCGATATACGGACCCTTCTGAACCCAGGTAAACCAATTATATTGAGTTGTAGAGGATAACTTAGAGAACAATAATCTGAAAAAACATCGCGCCGGTCGCCAGTAATTAATAAGAAAAACAATGTTAAAATGGTTATTTTGAGGTTAGAATGTTATGATGTTAGGTTACAGTTAGTAAGAAAGTTGGCTGTATTTACGTGAAAATGGCTTAAAATGGTGTTTGTGTCATCTGATAAGAATATTTCATAATTTTTACCTGTTTTTATGACGTTTTTCGAACGAAAACTCGTAGCGCTTGGTATTTCCGTATGTATGCATGTACGATAGGGGTCCGTATAGCGAATAATTACCAATGCTTCTTCTGTTATCTCCATGACGGTCAGATTATTTTCTTCATCTACCAATCTTGCAACAAGATTTTGCAATGTCTGTTTCTCTTCAGCTAATGACAGCCATGCTTGTCTAAAATTCCTATATTTGTGAGGTAATGTGCCAACAATTTTTGTCACCACGGCAGTGTCACTTATCTGATCACCTGCTTCTTTGATTTGCTTAGATAAATTTTCTACTTTTGGCATGTGTTGAGCTATGGTATCTGTGGATGACATCTTGTACGATTGAAATTGTTCATGAGCTATCATTTTGCTAGTTTCACTTTTTGTTGCATATATGCCCTCTAGTTTTTTAATCATTTCACTAGACGTCTCACAATTCTCAATCAGAGTTATTTGGTTTAAATCCATTGTTGCTATTATAACACACATTGCAACAGCATAATTTTTTATCCAGTTATTTAACTCCTGTATTTTATCATTTGCAGGTTTTTCAGCATTTCCAGATGCAATTTCATATACTCCGCTGGCCTTTAATCCACATTTAACCTGAAACTTCCACTGGTCATAATTCTTACCATCAAATTTAATTATTGTTGTGGTTAAACCATTCCAATCTGTCATTTTTGCATACACAATGCAATTCACAATACAACGAATAAGTTCCCACTACTCCACTACTATTTTTTTAGCGTTTTCTAGCGCCTATAACCTCTTGAAGTATTCAATAAAAGAGTAGTAACTATTAAATAAATTTAATAATGCCAGTTAACAGTATTATCAAAGAAATACAAACTGAATATAAGTTTTACTACAACATCATTTGACATATTATTTTAGTAGTAGTTGTTTTTAAACAACCACCTTCTCGATATACATAAATAATGATTAATGAAATAAAGCATGGAATATATTCTTATCAGTTTTATTAAAATTTATTGGATGGGGTTAAGCCTAATCTTTGAAACTTAGCATACAAGGTGAATATTTGGTTAATCTCTAAAGATTAGACCATCTAAGTGACCCTCAGCAACATTCATTACCCAGTGGAGTGAACCTTCATTTATTACAGCGACTTCTCTATAAATGCATGCTGTTAGTTCCTCAATGGTTTTAAGACGACTTACTTTCGCTTTCAAATAGCTTAGATTTTAGTTAGATCGATCGACCACACGGGTCACGGTAAATATTCAAAACGTGAATTGATTTGGCCATTAAAATATTGCCTGAGGAACTTCATTGAATTTCCAGCTGTATGAGTTGTCGCAGTCTTCTGGAACAACAGGCCATTATTTAGTAATATCCGTCTTCTTAATCCGGGAACAGCATAGGTTTTTAACATATATGAGTAGAGTTGGAAGGTTACTGTAACGGAATGTCATTTCGTCTTTGAAATAAGTATTGACCTATAATTCCAAACGATCCTAAACTATACCAAACAATAACTTTCGGGCTATGTAGGTTTTTTGTTAACGCTTGCCAATATTTTCACCTGTTCAATGACTAAAATTTTGAAATGACGAGAATTACACCATTCTGCATAAATTCTGTGACGCCCAAGTCGAATATTTCTATGACAACACAATTATTCAAGACAAAAAGATGTTTTATAAAATCATTAATTTCAACAGAATCTTTGACAGGTATCTACTGGATGACTGCATGTAAACATAAATCTCAAAGACATACAAGATATCCATACATAAGGTTGTGGGGGAAAAAGATTGCAAAATTTGGTCGAGCTCTAATTTGCTTGCATTCATCCAGAATGCTATGAATACTTTCTAGTTTTTTACTTAAAGTGTAGTTTACTTAGCTAGTAGAATTAATTTCTAATGCATAAATAATCAAGAATTTAAACAAGAATTAACTCGAAGATAATTGACAAATTTTATACTTGGCATGGAATTTTGAAAAACTCTACGGCTATAAACTTTTCTGAAATTGAAATTCTGGAAACAACATGCAGCTTCTGGAAAGCTTGATCAAACAATACAAATCCTAGGTCAAAGATTCAATATTGCAATAAAGCATGGTAGAATTTACAATAAGAAAGGCTTGTCATTAGCAACTCCAAAATATATACCAAATTACAATCAAATACCTACTAAAATGTTTGTAAAAATACTCTTATAAACCGGTACAACTTTTTGACGATTCCATAAATCAACCAATAGCATGAACATTGTAAACGAGAAATTCGCTGTAAAGATTAGGAGACCACAAGACAGGGATTGTTAAAAAGAAAAAGTAACTAAAAGCTCCGCAAACTCCAAATTTGCCATTCGTAAATCTAGTGAATCAGCAAAGACAAAACATCGTATAGGAATTGATAATTTAAAATATAAAAGATTTACTAAGACTATTTAAGACGATCAACCCAGAGTAATAATAAAATGTGTGGAATTCACAAGTGATACTTTAGGACAGACTGTTGTGAGTTTGTTGCACCCTCATCAGCTGGAGCTAATCACCTGTGAAACCCACACACATATTCCTGGCTTACATACAAGTTAATGACATGTATTCTGTAAAAACCATTTCATATCAATTGTTACGCATAGCAATTATTGAAGAGAAACAAATTGATGTGAACTCATAACAATTCAAGCTGGTTTTGGTATTCTGTAACGTCAATTGTTACGCGCCGATTGAAGAGAAAACGTAGCAATTGAAATGCCACTTGTTGAGAACTTCGGAGATAACTGCGCATGCGCGCACTGTCGCCATCTACCATCGATCTCGCGGTACTTGACATTTTGATATATTTGACACCCGCGGGAATTCCCTACTTTTTAAAAATTGGTAGTAAAGATATAAAAGTTGCAAAAAACTAGTGAAAAACAGTTTAATTTGTTATTAGATTTTATGAGCAACAGTAAACTGTTAATTATGGGAAAAGTGCGACCAACCTGTGATAGGAATATGTTAAATATTTATAAGTGTTATAAGTATTTCTTAATAGTCATTTATTTTAATCCTAATAACAAGTTACGGCCTGAAAGAACGATGTTGACAGTTGGAAAGACAGTAAAAACACTTATTTATTTATAATCATGCGTGCATGATGCATATTTTTATAAATATATATTTATCAGTTGAGGTTAAACAAAATAAACAGTTTGTAACGACACGGATCCATGACGGACCCGTCACCCGCCCCTAGAGGCACCCGCCGGGCGCTTGGGCATTCGTAGTGTTGAGATTTACCTGCTTGTTAACAAAACACGACTACCATAATGTGAGGTTAGAGGAACCGGTTTTTAACATAAACGTTTGCTAAATTACTTTTCTTGAGGTTTATTTTACAAATACAATGGTTTTCTACTCACATAAAAGACTTTTTATAGAAATATTAACGTTTTTGTGAAAATAAAACACAATAAAGTTTTGAGATGAGTACATAACAACGACCGGATAACAATTGATATGAGTCTTCAATTTATTGTTATGACATAGCAATCGATTGATACAGAAAGTGCTTAGAGAATACCACTTTTGCAAAATCGCTTGTTATGGTTGTCCCATAACAATCAATCGGAGTGTAACAATTGATATGATTGCTTACAGAATAGACCTGAATGACTAACATTAATACCAAATGCTAACCGATGCGACACCTATAAAATTATGGTCTCTATGTCTTTCAAATTAACCAAATTTTGTACTCCTATTAAGGTAATACATTCATTAATAATCATTATGTATGCGTTGACCCGTAGTAATGATGTTCATTACACACGAACCGTGAGTAATAACTTAGTATATATGTTTTTAACTAAAAATAAGTAAAAACTGAATCCTGATAGTGAAAATGATTAATTTTGTACGCCATCGGACATTTTAAAATTGGTAAACGTAACCTCTATAAACTCATGTTAGAAACAATTAAGGTGCAAGTACAAAACGGCATACAAGGTCAAGATTGGAAAAGTGCAGCTTTCTATTGAATACCTACTCATAGCAAAAGTATAGTATTCTACTTGCGTGTAATGGCTATTACACATTCGGACGCATTACGACGTTCGCCTGCGGCTAACACCGCAATTAATCCTCATGAGTAATAGCCATCATTACACGGTGGTTGGCTGGTTGAATAGATTTAAAAAGAATATGGTATTGCAATCACAATATTAGACATATTATAATGCGCATGAAAAAAAATCGAAAAAAATAAATCAAGTTTTTGAAGTTTGAAGTCAAACTTCCTATTTCTGTAACAACTCCCACACTTTATAAAAATCCATTTATATTATTAATTTATTAATTCGTCAATCATCTATGTATATTAGAGTCATCAGACAAGCACATCTGAAATCGTAGACTATGATATCAAAAACAGAAACTATTTACGATACATTTTTGCAACGGAAAACCTAACCACAAATGATTTGAAAGTAAATGCATTTTCCTTCTCAATAAGACAGTACATATTATATAATTAAATAAGTACAGGTCGAGTCATTTTAAGTAAATTTATAATGTGATTGACAGTATTATTGTTGTTTATGTAAATTACCTATTTAATAGCTATTAACCAAAAATACATTTTGATGACATCAGTTCAATATCTACTTTTCTTGTATTAATCATTACTTTATTTCTAATTACTGTTGTCAGATTCAATTAAATTCATATAAAGACTATAATATCATTAAGGTCAATTTAAAAAGAATGACTAGCAGCCTCCTGATGTCACAAAATCTTGTTTATACTTCCTATAAAACGCTGGAAATACTTTTGAAACATCATCAGTCGCTTCTTGTACACAGTACAATCAAATAAAAAAAACAAAAATGTTCAAATTCGTAGTGTTGTCTGCTCTTGTAGCTGTGGCTGTCGCCAAGCCCGGCCTACTCCACGGTGAAGCTCCGTTAGGATATACCGGTGCACTTGCTGCTCCAGCAATCGCTTCCGTTGCTGCTCCAGCCTACCTTTCCGTTGCCGCTGCACCAGCTGTAGCCGTCCCAACTGCCGTCAGCCGTACATCCAGAATTGACATCATCCAAAAACCAATAATCGCTGCTGCTCAAGTTGCACACGCCGCTATTGCCGCTCCTGTAGCTCATGCTGTCGCTGCCGTTGCCGCTCCTGCGGTAGCCGCCATCCCAACCTCCTTCAGCCACACATATAGAACAGATATAATCGAAAAACCTGCAGTTGCAACTTACACCGCTCCACTTGCTCACGCTGCTGTCGCCGCTCCAGTTGCTCATGCCGCCATTGCCGCTCCAGTTGCTCATGCTGCCATCGCCGCTCCAATTGCCCGTGTTGCCTACACCGCTCCTCTTGCTCACGCTGCCATAGCTGCTCCAGCTCTTACATATGCTGCCGCTCCTGCTTTAAGTCTTGGCTATGCCGGACATGGAAGTTTTGGATTGGGTTTGGAACATGGTAAATACCTTTTGTAAAAAGTTGACTGATCAAATTGACTGTCCTGTATTTATTTCTGTATAAATTGTACAGTTATTACAACAAAAAATAAAAATTTACTAAGGTCTTTTGGTATTTGTTTCTGCAAAAATTAACTAATAACAGATTTATTAGATAATCGAATATTATAATAATAATAATAATAATAATAATGAAACTAGTTAGATCTAGTAACTAAATGTGGAAAGTGGCCAATATTTATGTATAGATTTGCACGGTCGGCGTCGTACTAAGACCGCACGCATGGACGTATATTTATAAGCAGAGAAGGACCAATTTCTTTACATTTTGTTTTAAAGCACTTTAACGTTTGTTCGTCGCGACAATTTAGTTGGTTAATCCTCGTCACCAGCAGCGTGCTCTTCATTTTTGATTTTAGGTACGTGTGAAATAACACCACTTTTACATTACAACGCCACTGGCGTCGAGTAGTAGATTTACTTTTGTTTACTTTCCTATGGCTTCAAGGTACCTAACCTCTTCAAAACATTGTATAGGTTGCTTGTAGGTCCATGCCGCACGCCTTTGGTTGACGCTCCTATCGAGCATGCTTTAGCGGTCAACGCTGCATGTGGACGGGTTTACCGCAGAATTGGGTTATCTAGAATTTCGCGGTTATCCAAAGCTGGCCTAATTGGCCTACTTGTTCTTCGGGGAATATAAATGTAAAGAGGTAGTATTTAGTATTATTTCCCTCTTTCAGTAAAATTAAGTGAAATTTTAGTTAATCTTCACGGTATATTCTTGTTTCGTGCGGCAGGTTTCGTGCACCAACGAAAATCTACCTGAAACTTTCTCGTTTCGTGCGGAATTAAAATGATAGCGTTAATGACTTCTTATTTCGTGCGTTATTACCTGCACATGTTTACCTGATCTTATCTGAATATCAAGTATATCAACTTTAATATTCTACATTTCACAGAGTCAGCTAAAAAGTAAGCAAATTGCTCTCTCTTTGGTAGTTTCTTTTACTTAAGCATCATTTGTTTACCATTAGTAGCGCTAAAAAACAAGCGGAAACTTTACTCAATTTAGAATATTGATGGATAATATAGATCTACATACCTACTTTGTTATGTACCTCTAATATTAACTACAATTTCCTTGAAATTCATAACATAACTAAATTTGCAATGTGAAACAGCAATTCATAATATACAGGATTTAAAGAAACACTAATATCGGAAAACCTTACTTTCCTTAAGTGTCGATGGGGATGCTTTGTATATTGACATCTGTTGAAGCTGATACATTTTTATTCTTAATATCTAATAAATTTCTTATTTATATGTACTTATCCATTATTATTTCCCTTTTATTAATTAAGATCTAAAAGTAGCTAAAATAAATAGCTTGAATTTAGAAAATCAATATAATTAATGAAGCAATCGAACTGGTTTAAAAAAATCACATGGATATTTAAAAAATTATGAGAATAATTATTTACTCGTATCTGGTCTAAACTAATAATTTTTATAATACTTTAGATTTTTGTATTTGGTGTGAAAACATACATGAATAAAATACTGAAAAGAAAATCAACAATTTGTATGTAGAAATCTTATTTTAAAAAATATCCAAAGTCAGCAGGTGTATTTTGGGTGAGCGCACGAAACCAGAAGTCATTAGTACCGAACTTGATTGTCCATCAGGTTGACGCACGAAACCAGAAGATTTTACAGTTCCCCACGAAACACTAACAAATCATCTTCACAATGTAAATTTGTTAGTAGGTTTGATAAAAAAGAAACCTGTATGTTTGCCTCTCTCATGTCACTATTAACTGACTTGCTGTAAACAACTGTAAATAAGGGGATTTATCTGGTAACCCTACAGTAGCTATTTTAGCTCGGAATACTTATACTGTCGTTTCCACTTTAACGTGATGTATACGAAAACAGTTTTATTTAACAATTAAGTAACTGGCCAATTCAAACCTTTTTAGACTTAACTTGTAAATGCTAAAGTATTTTCACCTCTTACCTCTTTAAGATCTCCACTGTTGAGAAATTTTAGAAAGCTGATGTCTTATCATCAGCTTACATTTCTTCTCTAAGTTCTTTCTATGCAGAAAATAATATTGTATAGGGTTGGATCAGATGTAGAAAAATATAATTGTTATAGGAATGAGAGAACTTTGGCACTATCCTCCTGTATTGCATTTTCCTTGTGCTGTTCACTGGGAAAAACACTGCACCAGTTTAATGTCTGTATAACAAAACTGAACTCCCACATACACAAAATCCACAGAAGTCGCTGGTTTCAGCTAATCTACTGCCTTTTGTCGAACTTCAGTTGATTTTAATGGAAAGCATCAAAACTTGTTGGATAACAAGAGCACAACTTCTCATAACATGCAATCAACAGAAAATTCCTATACGAGAACAATAAGAAAAGTTCGTGGCTTGATTATGAAAGACTGTATTTTACTGTTTGAAATAATTTTATTTTTCAATATAATCTCCCTGAACTTTTATTCGTTTAGTCCAACGATGCCGAGAGCCTTGATCCCATCTCGGAAATCGGATTTTTCGAGCTCTTCAAAATAACTGTTCGCTTGCCACCAAGGAAAATTTTCAGCTTCGAGAAGAGGTGGAAATGCAACGAAACTAAATTCAACGAATAAGCCGGATAAGGCAACACATTGTACTTCAGCTCGGCGATCTTTGCCATAGCAACAACACTTGTATGGGTCAGGGGCGTTATTTTGATTTCTTTGACAAACACGGTATTTCTTTCAAGAATACTTTTGTTCAATTGATCTAAAAGAATAGAATAACACTTTCCCGTTATAGTTTAACCCTTTGGAAGGTAGTCAATCAATAAAATGCCCTTAGCGTTCCAGAAAATGGAAACCATAGCTTTTCCCGTAGACAAAATTTACTTTGCTTTTTTCAGCGGTGGAGAATGTTGTGCTTCCATCGTTATGACTGTTCTGTTCCAAGTTTCATCAGTCGTTATAAATCGGCGTACAAAATCAGTCGAATTCTTTTTAAACAGTTCTAAACATGCTTGCGCCATTCAAGTGCGATTGCGCTCGATTATCAACAAACGCGGCACCGACCTTGCAGACAATTTGCTCATACCTAATTCTTCAGTTAAAATATAGAATGCGTGTTCATTTCAAATGCCCATAGCTGCAGCAATTTCAGAAACTTTTAATCGGCGGTCCTTCAAAACAATATCATGGACTTTATTGTTGATCTCTGATGTTGTTGCAGTTTTTGGCCGTCCACTACGGGGGTCAATTTCTAGGCTGGTACGATAACGTTTAAATTCCGCAGCTCATTTTTTGACAGTTGTAAAAGAAGGTTCACTATCGCCTAACACACTTTGCGTCTCATTGAAGATTTCAGTAGCATAGGTCATAGTTTTACAATTTTAAAACTAAATGGATTATTTGTAAACCCTTAAAGTGTGAAAATACCTGATGATGTGAGTCACTGTCACAATCGGTGCGTATAGTAACTGCATGCCATATAAAGCTTGACATCAATAATATTGTTGAAAATATAAATTATTGAAAGATGTTTCTTTTGCTAAATAATTATGTATGCAATTAAAGGTTTTTAAATTATAGATTTAAACTATTTTATCGACGTAGTATATGTAATTGGTATTTCGTCTTTAATGTATAGGTACCTACGTTGCATTATAGGTATGTAGAATACAGGGCCTATTTTACCATTAGGCGCACTAGGCACGTGCCTAGGGCCCAACGACAAGAGCATGCACAAAAAAAATTCTTTTCGGCTCCGAAATCCCGAAGTGTCATTTTAGTGTTTCCACTGCACTTCTGTTGAGATTTCGTTGGCGTTTATGTATTTGTTTGTTTACTTTTTGCGACACCACATTCGTTTCAAATGGAGGATAGGAAAGAATTGATACTATTTAGGTATAATTTATGTACTCTCGAGAAAAAAATGCACCACTTGAAAAAGCACCAAAAATACCAAAATTTAAAACCTTCATAACTTTTTTACCAAAACCGGCAAATCTTGGACGAAAATGGATGAATCTTTGCGTGCTAAAAAGTTTGAAGTGTCTAGTTTAAGGTCGTACGAGCGAATGTTACGTTTAAGCCTTTCCGCCTCCCGCCTCCTCAAAGAAAAAAAAATTAATTAAAAATGTCAGACTTTAACAGCTTGTACGGTGTACCAAAAATCGTGGACCCAATCGACTGCCAGGACAATCAAGTTCAGTCCATTTTCTGTAAAGTTTTCAAAACTTCGTGTGCCTACGATGATTTCGCGTGAAATTATGAATTTTTGAAATTCACCCTTCATTTTGCCAGGTGTTTTTCCTCTTCTGCGAGCGACATTATTATCGCTTGAGTTTGAACCTTCCAAATTCAAAAATTTTGAAAAATGCCGAAAAATGTTTTTAATTAATAAAAACATTATTTTATTAACGTTTATTTTTTTAACGTATATCCGCCAACCCACCGTTACCCGATGTGCAAATGTCTAAATCAATGTTTTGATTTTTATTTTACTAATGTTTTAAAATTAATCAGTATCACAAAGTTATTCGAAGCATTACAATGCCGTATTTAACGGGCATTCAACGTGCACAAATTGTTGCTCTTTTGGAGGTTAGAGTTAGTACGCGACAAGTCGCATTGAGATATGGGGTTTACCATAGTGTTTTATCTCGTACGTGGTCCCGGCATCAAAAGACGGGAACTTTTCGTCGTCGTCAAGGATCTGGCCGCCCTTAGTCTATCAACGTCGCGACGATCGAAGTGAATGCAGCTCAACAGGATCCTGTGAGAAGTCCTCACATGATTGCAGATGACATGAATTTGATTCTATGAGTATCCGATAGGACAGTACGAAATCGTCTACATGAAGGTAAACTTCGTTCTCGTGTTAGAGCTAATATTCTTCACTTGACGAACCGGCGTCGTCAGAAGAGAATGCAGTGTGCACTACGGACATTGGACTACGAGGTAATTGCGAAAGGTCTTGTTCACTGACGAAAGCCGCTTTTGCCTCTTCCATTCTAACGCACGAGTTCGCGTATGGCGTCGTCCAGGAATGCGATTTGATCGCAATTGCGTCAACCAGACGCACAACTTTAACGGTGGATCTGTCATGGTTTGGGGAGGCGTTAGCTATGATGGCTGCTATCAGGACAGACCTCAGCTCAATTGAACATGTGTGGGACAAAGTCGGGCATTATCTGCGAAACCTGCAGAGACCACCAACTACTCTCCGAGTTGAGAATAGTACTGGCGAAATTGTAGAACAACATTCCCCAGAATGAGATTCGCGCAGTTCTGAACATGCCAGCGAGGTTGCAAGAGGTGCGCCAGGAAAGAGGAGAAAACAGACACACACGATGTGCAAAATCCGACCGACAACGTCCTCATGGTGTACATCAGGTAACGCTGATGTCGGCTGTTACACGTTAAAAAAATTAACGGTAATAAAAAAAATGTTTTTATTAATTACAAACATTTTCCAAATTTCTTTGAGTTTCGCAAAAAAATGTTCAAACTTAACCGGTAATAATGTCGCCGGCAGAAAACGAAAAACTTCCGACAAAATGCAGGGTAAATTTCAAAAATTCATAATTTCGAACCATATCATAGACATACGAAGTTTTAAAGAATTTACAGAAAAAGAACTGAACTTTTTTGCCCTGGCAGTTGATTGGGTCCACGATATCTTTAGTACACCGTACAAACTGTAAAAGTTTGACATTCTTTTCTGCGGGGGTCGCGGGGAGCGGAAAGGCTTAAACGTAACATTCGCTCACACGCCCTTAAACTAGACAGTTTAAAATTTTAAGCACAGAAAAGTTCATCCATTTTTCTTTAAAATTAGCCGAGTTATAACGGTTTGAAGTTTTGGTATCTTTGGTGCGTTATCAAGTGGTGCGTTTTTTACCTCGAGAGTATATAATATGCTGTATATTTCTTAGGAAAAGTAAAAATATTTACGGTTACCGATAAAAAATAAAATAAAATAAATAAAAAATTAAAGGAACAAATTAAATTGTTGTGTTAAAATGCGTTATGATTTTAGTTCCTTCACCAAGGCAATTGAGAAGTTGTTTAGTTTTAAATCAATAGTATATTAAGTATCAAGAACAGTAAGGACAGTTTACCGATCGACGACAATGTTTGGCGACTGAGCGAAGCGAAGTGGCCAATATTGGAGGAGATCGGTAAACTCCTTACTGTTTGAGATGCTTATACTATTTTTTGTACGACCATTATGAATACAAAGGTAAGGAAATATCCCCGAAAAAATAGATTCAAGATAATTTATTTTTGCCCTGTATATCCACCAAACATTAAGTAAGTAGGTTTTGTCGTTACCATGGGTACGTTTGTAATTACTATTATTTTTGAATGTCACGATATTTGTCAAACTCGTGAGAATGAGTGAATCTGAAAACGACATAATTGGGATATTGAAGAGGCCTGAGCAAATTTAAATAAACAACATACATTTTTTTAAATAGTCCAATTATTTAGAAAATAAATGATTTCTCGCGAAAGAGACATCTAAAGATCATGCATTTATTTTATAGATCGCATATAATTTACTTACCGTTCTGTTTTTGACAGAACTGAACGGTAAGTAATTACTTACCGACGCGTTTTTGCTTAGCAACCAGTAAATATTGTAGCCTCGGACTGCTCTTGAGGGTGTGGGTATGGTTCAACAACAATATTGAGAATGCTATATACAGGGCGCCACAATATTTATTGCGGAAAATATTGAAAACCGGTTTACTCTGAATGTCGAGGCAAATAATTATCAATTGAACAATCAGTCATCAATAAAAGAACATTAGGATTTATAACAGTACTCAGTGTTTATTAAAATAAGTTTAACAATGCTGTATTAAAGATGTATTTGAACTAGCATTACTTGGTTAAGCCAAACGAAATTAAAATTAATATATGTTGGTTACAAAGACATGGATTCGAATTGGTGTATAGAGATCTCTATATGTTATGTACAAAAAATATACATTTATTTATTTTTATATACCTTGATAATTTGAGAGCAAATTAAGTATGGCAGTTCTTATACAGTAAGAAAAATCAAAGTGAGCACATTAGTTTTTATTATAGTCCAAAAATTTCACTTATCTGTCTTTTATAATGGAGCAATATTTTCAGGAACTCCTTCTAATCTTATAGCAGGTTGGTTTCTTAATTCATTGGATAGGATGGCAGCAATGAAACTTGAATGGGACGGTAGATAAATTGCATATGACGGAAAGGTACGGTACTAATAGATCGCCATATGTTAACTAAGCTTCTGGCCAGAAAAAGGTCTTCCACAAGCACACAAAAGGATTAGTAGGTCTAAACCACTAAATATTCGATAGAAGAATCTTGCCGCAAATCTTACAATAGATGTTTGATGAATCCAATGCCAATCACTAAATAAATCCCTCCGTAAATCCCTAGAAGAACGGACATGAATATATCAAACAAATATTACCTGAAAATACTACCTTTCCAGAAGGGATAAGATATACCACGTCAAAATCGACAAACTTAATATAATTCCAGTCAAAACGGAAAATAATTACTTTAAATTCAAAAAGTATTGATCTTTTTTTATAAAAAGTCAATAAGCATTTGTTTTTCCAAAAACACTGTAATTCTAAGTTTTTTTATTAGAGAAACCTAGGTAACTAGACAAACAGAATGTTACAATATAACCTACTGTTCTAAAACCAAGTATGGTAAACAATCCAAAATAGCATGGACGTACAAAAAATATATTGAGTTCAGTTTTTTGCTTTTAAATATATATACTTTATTTTATTTCGTTTTTTATGCCTGTTTGGTACTCCCTTCACTCGAATACGAGGTCTGAAATTTGTTAGCTGAGCCTAGGGCCCAACTCAGTTAAAAATAGGCTCTGCTAGTATAGACTTCTTCATTAAACGTTAAATAACAAAAGATCTTATAGGTTTTAATTCTTTATTTTAATAGTGTACAATTTATACAGTAATAAATACAGAACAATCGGTATGATCAGTCAACGTTTTATAAATGGTATTTATTATGTGCCAAACCGAATCCTAAGTTTCCATGTCCGGCATAGCCAAGACCTAAAGCAGGAGCAGCAGCATAGGTAGCAAGAGCTGGTGCAGCTACTGCAGCATGAGCGAGGGGAGCGGCGTAGGCAGCGGTAGCAAGAGGTGCGGCGTAGGCAGCACGAGCAAATGGAGAAGCGATGGCAGCTGGAGCGGCAATGGCGGCATGAGCAACTGGGGCAGCGATTGCGGCGTGAGCAACTGGAGCGGCATACGTTGCAACGACTGCAGGTTTCTGGATGATATCAATTCTGGATGTGTGGCTGAAGGAGGGTCCGAAGACTGGAGCGGCAACAGCATGAACGGCTGGGGCAGCAATGGCAGCAACAGCTGGAGCGGCGGCAACAGTAGCATAGGCTGGGGCAGCAAGTGCACCGGTATATCCAAAACCAGCTCCACCGTTGAGGAGACCGGGTTTAGCAGCAGCCATTGCCAAAGCAGCAGACAACACTACGAATTTGAACATGTTTCTTTTTGTTTTTTTAGGTTTTGATTGTACTGTGCACAAGAAGCGACTGATGCTGTTCGAGCAACAACTTCCGTATTTTATAGGGATTGGAAACAGAATTTTGTGACGTCAGGAAGAGGATCGTTAAAATGACCTTCAAGTTATAGTCTTTTACGTGAATTTGTCGATTACTGTAATGTTTAGTAATAATCATAATTGAAATAATGATTAATAAATACATAAAAGTAAATATGGAAGTAGGATCACCGTAATTTTTTTAAGGTTAATAGGTAATAAATGTGCAGACTAATAATTCATAAGAACAGGTACTATTATCAATGCGTTTATTTTAGTTGATATGTATAAGTAAATAATAATAAAATTGATAATATAACAGAGCAAGGAAAATATATTAATTTAGTACAATTTGATGGCTAAATCTTGGCTGATAATATTGTTCGCAAAATGTTGCGTTATATACAACTTCTGACATTTATTTATTTATGCAATAGAAAAACAAACAGACATATTATTATCTAAATTTTAAATATTAGAAAAGAAAACAATTTAATTGCTAAACAATTTTTAATTTCCCCAAAAACGCAATACAACTTTACTTCACCAAATAACAAACAAGAATGATAACACATAACAATGTGTTCGTTTATAAATAAGTCAACGTCCCTTTGCATAACTGATAAGGAAAAACACATATTACATAAATTATTAAATTAGCAATATGATTATATAAATTATCGACAACACGGCCAATCCTGACTGATCTCGTCCCCGAGGTCTTCTAGAGTCACTGCATCTAGTTACCTAGGCCATCTGGTCGACCAGAGTACCGCAAACCGCCGCCATATTGGGACAAACGAAGCACGAAATTGTTCATTATTTGTTCTGTATTGAATTTAATCAAATCCACGTTTACTTTAAAAGGTTTTTCTTATTCTGAAAGATCAAACCTCTATCAAACACGTAAACGTGGTTTTAATTTGTCCATTATTAAAAATCATCCTTCTCTGCCCCAATATGGCGGCGGTTTGCGTTACTCTGATCGACCAGCTGGCCTAGGTGACTAGATGCAGTGACTCTAAGGTCTTCTGGTTCATAGCGGCATCTGTGATGGAAGGGGGTAAACCTAATTACCTTACGAATTGCTTTAGAAACCAAATCTGATTTGAAACCGTGCCTTGCCTCCTTCAACAGCAATGGCACGCCTAATTTTTTTATTTAATATGTTATCATTTTACCCATAAACATACCCAGACTTTTATTACGCCACCTTTGATTAAACATCAATGTGACGTCGTCTTTAAAATAGAATCAATTCACTTGTGCCAACTTTGATATAAGTACTAACGTGAAATCAAACGTCAAAATAGAATCAAACTCGCCTGTGCCAACTTTGATATCTAAGTACCAACGTGACATCAAACTAACTAACTTAAAAGAAAACTATTTTAAATCATACAATACCAGTTGTGTTGGCACATTTGATGTTTTTGGGTATCATCATCACCACCATCGTCATCACTATTTATCATTCCCTCACAGAGTTCGGAAACCATTCCGTACTCCATCTTCTAAGATGTTCAGCGGTGGCGGTGGTATCTCTCAACAAAGGTGTACCTCCCAACCGACTAATCGACAAGCAGGTGAGAGTTTATGACGTTTATTAGCTGTTCTTTTGAGGACGACTAAATCCCCAATCTTGAATGCAGGTACAGCAGACCCCACAAATCTTCGTTGCATCTCAACGTTTCTTGCCAGCGATCGTGCAGCATCATTTGCATAATTTTTCTGTTAGATGGAGGTTAGGGTAGAAGAGAAGAAGAAAGAGAGTTAAGGTAGAAGGTAGGTTGACTGTCTTCTACCCTACCCCTGTAAAGGGCAATGGATGAAGCTGTCAGATAAAGTGTGTGGTAGAGAAATTTGTGAAAATTCTCGACGGTAGATGAGACCGGTGTGGGCGGATTCAAATCTCGCCTGGGATAAGGTCATTTATGGTCACCAAGGAACCCGCTGCTTGACCGAGGTTATTTATGGTCACCAATGGAACCCGCTACTTGACCGAGGTCATTTATGGTCACCAACGGAACCCGCTACTTGGTCGAGGTCATTTATGGTTACCAACGGAACCCGCTGCATAACCGAGGTCATTTATGGTCACCAAAGGAACCCGCTGTTTGACTGAGTCTCAAGTGCGGAGAATCGAAGTGAGATTTACCCTGCTTTTGGGCTAATGGGAAACTGCAGGCCGCCAGGTAAATGTGCTTAGGACCTATCCCGACCACCCTATGATCCGGACTGCAGCCGGGTACAGTGGTTAGGAGAGGCTCTGAAAGCCATTACACTTAAGGAGAGTTGAAGCGAATACATAGCCTCTCACAATCAAGACAACTTCACCAAAAACGGGTACACACCGGGAGTCTATAACGTGTAGACTTAAACGAAGAATGTCGAGGGCCCACCAAGCCTAAAATTGGTAGATCGGGGTGGCAAAACCATTAAACCCAAGTCCCGCCACAATTGAGGTTGGATTCGATCGGGCAGTGGTCCCACTTTGCAACAGCGCATAGCTGGGGAATAGTCCTATTGCTGGACGAGGTACTACGGTACCGGCGGGTGAGCAACGTGTTAAGTCAATTGCTCCGGCACTAGACCTGAGTTAGCTAGTAGAGGGTGGATAGGCAACCTCGCTCCGACCAGTGAGCTGATCTGGTAGCAATTGCTGTACTGCCGGTTATGCAACTTGCGCGCTGATTGGGCGTATCCCAATCACTTCCTTCCTGGAACACACGTTCCTGGAAGTGAACGTGGGGGTAAGTTCACACAGGTACCCCACGTAAAACAACCATGACATTCGATGTTAGATGGAGTTTCTTGCGCCACTAAGTCATTTAACAATGCTACTACGACTGGGATGAAGCTTTCTCGACCCAATAACAACTGTAATGGGGTACACCTTGTAGATTTATGTTTTGTTGTATTCAACACCAGCTGAATCTTCCACAATTTTTCAGACCAGGAACATGTATCTTTGATACGCTCTACTCGCAACATATCTGCAATTGTAACATATACCGTTCAACTGGCCCATTTGCTCCGTGCACATGCGGTGTGATGAAATAAAGGTTAATTCTCCATTCTTCCAATAACTGCTTACTAGCTCGATTGATAAACTGATCCATTATCAGTAATCACCCTTTAGGAGTACCAAACAGTGAAATGGTCTTGATTAGATTCTCTCTAAACAATGCCGAGGTTATTTCTACATTTCGAATCAGTAAAGAATATTTTTAATGGCATCTATTATCACAAAGACATACTTAAAATTTCTAGAAGGCTTTAAAGAACCAAAATAGTCACAATGCAAAGTCTCGAACGGGATTTCTCCCTTCGGTATCGAATGTAAAGGAACTCGAGATGTTAACCGAGGCTGTTTATGTAACAAACAGATTAAACATCTCTTGCAGTATTTAGACACAAAACCCTCATTTTCGTTAAGTCATTAAAGAGTTCGTCGCAATAAAGTGAGATTTTCCTCTACACTGAAACATTGGTTATTTTCGACCATAGTTGTTCATAGCGAATTTATGGGACAACTGTATTAGTACAAACGAACAGTAAAAGTACTGTACAGTTGGTAAACCTTCTTTAAAGTGATCTTTTAAAAATAATTGATCACTGTAAAGTTACCGCCAATCTGTAAAATCATTTTCTGTAATATTACAAGCATCTTGTAATTTCATGTGCCACATATTTGGTATTATTAGGTATCTTGTAATATTACAATTAGGTCTGTAAAATTACTAAATTCATGTAGTGCTTCAGGGGCGTAATAAATATAATTTTTATTTTTTTTATTGAATGAAAAATAAAAAACCAAGTCAAAATAAACATTTTTATGCTTAAATTATATCAAACTTATTTATGTAGGTACATATTGCCAATAATTTGCAATACACGGTGCATCAAAAGTTTGGAATTCTTTTGCTATTACAAAGTTCTTAGACAAACTTACTTTTACTTTTTATTAGTTACATTTTCTTCTAACAATTTTTATGTTAAATAACTTTCAAGATCTTGCTAATTTCTTAATATAGTATGTGTAACTACTATACAGAGCCAAGTTCTTTTATGATTAAAAACTTCTAGTTTTTAGCTAATAAAGTTATAAACATAATAACGTTTCTTATAGTGATCGACTTCTTCCGAGATTTTGAGATTCGACCATGCGTCGAAGTATTTTTTGGGTACCGCAGGTTAAAAATGAAATACCTTGTAAACATTGTTGAAAATGCTTCCTCGAACATGTCTTCTTCTTAAACTTTATTTTTCTCAAAAAAGTAGTATAGTTGCCACCTGCAATAAAGCAGACATAATTATATAAAACACATAAAAATACATAAACAGCTAAGAACTTCAGTAAATAAATTAAAAATAATTTTTATTATTTTATTAAGGTTCTTTAAAAATCATTGAAAAATCGTTTTGTTTGTATCTTTGTATTCACTTTTATTTGTGAACAGGATTAACGACTGTTAATCTAGAGTTCTTTGTTATTTTGCCTTGTCAATAGCTAATCTAAAACATTTTTTCACATTTTTCGGGAGAAAAACACTTTTCTGTACAGGAAAAATATTTTCCTACCTCTCTCCTTTAACATTTTAAAAGAAAAGAAACAAAGAAAATTGAATATTAAAAATCTCTGACACTCGTTTGTATTCATTTCGTTAATTTTCAAAAACAAGTTACTAGAAAAAAATCATATGTGCAGCTCACTTGGGTGACAAAATTTCTCTCTCGGGAAAGACAGTCCAACTTTCCTCCCTTCTTGCACAAATAGCCCAATCTTCAGAAAATAAAAGAAAATGATGTTTAACAGGCAACATAAAAGAATTAAAGTTGGTTCAGAGTAGTTATCATGTAACAAATACTCTCGTACTATGAGTTTATTTACAAAATTCTTCTTCAGGCTCCTAAAAAACATTTAAATACTTAATAATGGGCACCTTATATGCCTCAAAAACATCTCCAAATAAAATAATTCTAATGTTATTTTTATCACTTTCAAAGAAACTACCCCCAGTAGCACACAATATTTTTTTAATATTTAAAAAATATAAAGATAATATTATATGTGTTTTAAATGTTTAAAAGATTAGGAAAGTATTTATAAAATATTGAAAATGAAATATTTAGAAATATATTAATATACATATTAAATAAATATGTTATTTGTGTGTAATTTTTAATATTTTGAAACAAATATCAAACAAATATTTTATTTATATTATGTACAGTAGATATCTATTGGTAAACATTGAATTGTAGATCTTGCT
Source organism: Agrypnus murinus (assembly GCA_929113105.1). Lineage (NCBI taxonomy): Eukaryota > Metazoa > Arthropoda > Insecta > Coleoptera > Elateridae > Agrypnus > Agrypnus murinus. The sequence continues at coordinate 41,032,933 of OV816024.1, read as the reverse complement.
TATGACCTTGCGCGATCGTGTATCGTCGCGTACGTTCGTAGGAGGCAGGCAGGACCAAGTGCAACGACGCCATTACATTATTATTGTTTTGGCAGATTAAATTCTTTTATAAGGTATGTACAGGTATGTATTAATATACCATAAAGTATTTCTCATCTTAGTTATTTGTATTTATTGCGAATTATTGTGGTGTTTCGTATAAGAGAATACATTTTTAACAGTAAATAGTGGACAGAAAAATTAATTAGTTATATACTATGTACAGTGCAAGTGTAAAGTCTGGAACTATCGAAATGAAATCTTAAAAATCGGCGAAATTGGTGTTTGAATTTTATGTGGAGTGATAGACATTTTTTTGTTTTACAGGAAAATGCCATCACTTAAAAGAGAATCCGTTCTTGATCGGACTACAAGGCATTTTCGTCGCCTGTGTAATAATACCAAGAAGCCAAGAAAAGCTGCAACAGAACCATTTGTAATTGATAATTATTATTTGGACAGTGTTTAGTTCTAGTGAATCTTTAGAAAATTGTAATAAATACACCAAATTAAACATTGATAGTAATGAATTTTCTGAAGGAGATCTAACAGGCGAGGAATGTCTGTACAAAGTACAATTGCATGAAAATCAAGATTATGATTATAATAAACTGTTTAGTACAGATGAACCATGATGAGGAAGTAACTGGAATAATACTTTTTTCCCAAGGTCCCAAAGACAACCTTATTACATGACTCCAGTGGTGATAACAAAATAAGAAGTGACTATTCTACTCCTACGAATAAAAGAGCCTGCATATCCACTGAAAAGCTGCTTATCATCAAATGGTGATAATATTACAAACAACATGATTATTCAACCAGCTACAGATTGCTGTAAGTTTAACAAAGGTATGATGATTAATCACGTATGTTTAAATTTATACTTTTTTAAAATTTTAAATATGTTTTCTAGAGTGCAAAAGAAAAACCGAAAGTGACGTCCTTAGCTGAAGTTGGTTTTTGCAAATATTGAGGGAACAAAATCGACCACAGATAATTCCTGATGATGATCAGAATTTCCACGCAGATTTTGAAGGGAGACTACCCATGAAGAGCGAAGAAGACATTGGTACATGTGAAAGACGCCCAACTACAAAAAATGAACAGAAAAAGATGATAGGTACTTGAATGCACATGTTGCTTTCCTTATAACAAATCTTATTATTTTCAGTTATCATTCCTTGCCCGAACTGGAAGTCATGAGATCAATACTATTGTAAAAAATATTTTGAAGAAACTTCCCAGATTCTGTCGCCTCCTTATATGACTGGGAGGGAAAGAAAATGTTTTCCTCCTTAATAGTATCTGACTGTATCAAAAGTATGTTAAATCTTCATTGTTTTTACCAATACGATTATTATTATTTTATTAAATATTACAGAAGCAGCAACCTTAAGCCCAAATGCTAAAAAACAACCCAGCACGACATCATAGCAGCTATTAAGAATTGGTTAAGATATGCTTCGACAGTATTAAACAACAGCTAGTAAGTACTTTTTTAATTTACCAGCTTACCATATGTACGGAAAGCTCAAGGTGTCCACCAGTTATGGGGCACCTAGACCACCAGGAAAGAGAAAACGATTTCAGATCTAACTAATTTAAATTAAAGGACGTGATAAATAAATAAATAGATAGAGAGGCGTTAAGAAGTGATAAAAGGAACTTCTGATTTTTAACTTGAATTATTTTGGTTGAAGTAACTTGTAAGAAATCTCCTGAGTTTTATGGTTGTATACCGTTTCGAAAATATTCCATTAATTTTAAAAAATGTTTAATATTGCCTAATCACATTTTCTATTCTTGGTCGCCCCACATAATGTATTGGGCTTGGCTACATCAAATTAAGATTTTCTTAACAATAATTATTTTTTCTTAAAATAATAAAACACTTCAATTTGTTGCAAACTTTACACTAATATGGTGACTAGAAGTACAGATGATTCTAAAAGTCCTTGTTAATTGTATAAACTTTAAAATATGTTGATGCAAGATACCCTGCTTCTTGATCATAGAAACAGGGCTTCAAATCTTGGTTGCGACTGAATTTTAAAAATTTAGTACAAGCATATTTGAGTTCGTTAGGATAAGGTATGAAAGTTGTATGAATTATAAAGTATGGGGCAGCATTATCTACTTACTACACTGACTTCATTACTTCCGTTGCAAACTGCAGGAAAAGGGGAATGGATTATGTATGTTGCTGCGTGCTTTCCATCCATTTTTAAATTTAAAGCATTAAAATTTTACAGAAAATTAGCTCACTGTAATTTATGTTTAAATACTTTTCTCAATATTTTAAAGTTAAATACTACTGCTTTGATTATAAACCTAAATCTGTTTTTTTTATTCTTACAGAAAGAAGAATTATGAGTCCCAAGACAACCTTCCTATTGAATAATTATCGAGTATTTATATATTTTACTGAGTGAATAAATTGGTTTTGCTATAATACATCTTTTATTTCAGTCCTATTCCATGAGGTGGGAATTATATCCTTAATATACCAGCGAATAAACTGCTATTAAATTTAATATTGCAGTTATAATATAATTATTGAAGTCTTCAGGATGGATGAGTAGTTATTTTTTTATTGGATTGTAGTGAATTAAAATGAGCTGTAAAAATCTTTGTCAGGTGTATAATCCTTTTCTGATACTACCTACAATTACAATTCGAGAAGTAAAACGTTAAAATGCGTTCACCAACATTGGCACTGGTTGGCATTTTCTAATGGTTGATTTTGTTTCAAAATTTATAAGCGACTCCTTTATTTTTCTAGGCCCCTAAAACCGGAAATAATATATTAAATGTGCAATTTATCTAGCAGATATTCTCTATAGGCTATACAAAAGAACCCCTTATTGGCACTAACTTTTTAAATGTTCGTTCTATCAAACAATGTATTGAGAAAGTTTGTATAGCAAATTATGCTCTATAGCAATATCAATTTTCCCTTCAGCACTCATTTTCTTGTTGACGGCCATTTTACCATTTCAAAAGAATATACATATTTAAATTCAAACCCAAGTGTTTTATTACTAAGTGTAACTCTTATGCTAAATAAACTTCAAACGCAATTTTTGTCAAAAATCTTCTTATGTAGCACTTGTTAGAGAATATGGTTTCATAAAGAGAGCAAAATTCTCTTTTCACTAGAAGAACAAAATGTATAGGGTTTTATTTGAAAAGTTTAAAATGTCCATCAACAAGAAAATGAGTGGTGAAAAGAAAATTGAAATTCATGTTGCTATAGAGCATAATTCGCTGTACAAAAATATTCTTAAAAACATTCTAATAAATAATATTAAAATAATATTGAGGATATATTTTAAATAATATATTAGCTAAATATTTAGGCGGATGTTGAAACAGATATATTTTAAATATTTGAGAATGAATATTTATATAATATATTTGTGCTACTAGGGATATAACATTTCATAAGATATCCTAACTAGAATGTTACATAAATATTATTAAAATAATATTGAAGAAATATTTTAAATGATATATTAGCTAAATATTTAGGCGGATGTTGAAAAAGATATATTTTAAATATTTGAAAAAAATATTTATATAATATATGTGTGCTACTAGGGACATCACTTTAAAAGAAGAACTATCACTGATATCCTGAATTAGGTATGCACAAAACAAAAAAAACTCACCAAATTATAAAAACACCTTATTATATAGACACGCTATACGTCACACACAATCCAGTAACCCTTATACTAGAAATGGCTATTAAAAGCTAAATGCAACGCAAAATGCAAACACGATTTAACCTCACAACCTTCAAATCATAAACATTGCAGTTACCCAACACAATTATTAGGAGAAATAATTAAGCTTCATAATAGTAATACCTACCTGGCTTGCCCTGATGTTCCACTTCAGATGATATCAGTACGAGTGTAGGAATATAAGTCACTTGTACACAAAATATCCCGCTTGTTTCATTGTTTAACTCTTTACAGGATTCATGTAGATTTACAGGACAGCAGTAATAATACATGCCCAGGTGTAATATTGCAATAAGTGTTTGAAAAATGCAATGCTTTTAAAGTAGTTGTTACTTATCAACGGATAATTTACTCGGCGTCTGAATATTTTAAATTCGTCTAGGAAAACTGCATACTAAGTTAATAATTTTCAGAGTATAGTAGATGAAGGTATCAGGACGTCATCAAGATATACGAGCACCTGGCCCGAGGTAAGGAGGGGGTGAAGTGCTTTATTAATTACTCTCTGTATTGTTAATTAGATAAACACCGAGATTTCAGATGACCCCGACGGCCGCAGTTATAACAGCGCTTTGTAATTAATAATTGAAAACCAGTTATTTGCAAACTAACATTTTTAGCACCATTACGACTATGCGAATCTTTAGCTATTGGTTTAGGTGAAGCAGTTTTCTCCGAATCATCAAATTCACAAAAAAAAAGAAATTAATCCAGGCACTGTTTTTTTTTGTTGCAATTTAACCTCATTCCGCGTCCTTTCACACTCAATACCTGTACCGATAACACTTACGAGTTCAATATCGCTAAAATTTTTAAATACGATTTAAATAAGCTAATTTAGTTCGAGCATAACTAGAATAAGATGGAAAAGAATTAGACTTACAATCAGTTGACTTTTCAAATCGCATACCAAAATCAATTTGTTGGAAATGAACTACGTATTTCTGTTACGAAATTTGACCATTTCCTGTAAGGAACTTTCCACTGTTTAAACCATTCTAGAGCTTCTCCCGTAAGATATAATCGAATTAGATGCATGGTTTCATAATCGTCCCATCCGTACATTTCCTTAGCCCTTTCAACATCAGCAATCCAATCACGAACATCATCTTCTTTTGGCTCAAATATCGAAAGATGAGTATTTTTAACAGATGATGCCACTTTTTCATAGAATTCACACAACGACTCATTGAATGTAAAACTGCATCCAAGGTACCAGCGTTAGGTGATGAATTAATGGCTCTCCATCATTATCCACTGATGAAGATTTCCGTTTTCGTGATGTTTTAATGGCGTTTCGTTTAATTTTTTTTAAACACTCACGTATTTTAAAACACTCACAACCCTCCTTTTATCCCACTTCTGATATTATCTAAATTTTAAATATTAGAAAAGAAAAGAATTTAATTGCTAAACAATTTTTAATTTCCCCACAAACGCAATACAACTTTACTTCACCAAATAACAAACAAGAATAGTAACATAAGAACATAACAATGTGTTCGTTTATAAATAAGTCAACGCCCCTTTGCATAATTGATAAAAAAAACACATATTACATAAATTATTAAATTAGCAATGTAATTATATAAATTATTGAGAACAATATATATGTCTAATTACATGTTTCTGGTATAAAAAAACAAAAATAATAAAAGTCTGTTTCTAGTAAATCTGTATATATTAATAAAATTAAGTTACATTACATTAATAAGTTGTATATTTGTTTAAGTTTACCTAAAAATATTGTGTATGGAACTCCAAATATCTCCAAATGCGAAGAAATTGTTAAGTGATTATACAGCCTGAACGCTTATATTAATCTTGTTTATTGTATCCAGCCTTACTTTGTGGAACTCCATAATCATGAAATAAATAAAGATTAGTAAAAGTTTCACAGTTTTATTAATATATAACCTGACAATATTGTTTCGGCAGCTACGCTGTCATTATCAAAGGTAATATAAATATAAACAAACACGTCGCTAAGGTAGATACAAAAATAGGTAACTAGATAAAATAATAATAATAATCAGAATTAAATATCTAATACTTCCAGTAACGGAGAGTTACTGAGCTCAAGTTGTTCATTCATTAAAGGTACCCTAAGTTTGTGTTTGTATTTCTCAAAGGCTTCTAAAATGTCTAATTTGCGTTTGTTATTACAAAAATGTACGAATTTAATATTATTTTGAGGAGTCATTGTGTGATTTTGTTCTAAAAGGTGTTTGGCGTTATTCGATTTTTCAGGATGTTTATTTTTGTAATGACGTACGTGTTCTTTATATCTTATGTCAAAATTTCAAAGTGTTTGCCCAATATATACTGAACTACAAAAAGAACAATTTAAACGGTAAATGCCAGATTTCATGATATGTGTTCTGTCCTTAGCATTAAATAAAAATGAAAAAGTGTTAGTGTTGGTTTTAAATGTTATTTTATAATTGTTGGTTTTTCTTAGTAGATGTGCAATCTTTTCTGATATTTTGCCAAAATATGGTATAGATATGTAATTTGTGTCTTCTGTTTGATTGTCCATGGGATATATTCTTTTGATAGCTAACCTATAATCTTTTTGTTTAATTAAAGTGTCAGTCATGTTCGGATTGTAATGGTTTGTATGTGCTAGTTGTTTAATGGTTGATATCTCTTTGCTAAAATCTGGTTAGTGGAATAGTTAAAGCTCTATGTACTAATGATCTGTAGGCTGCTATTTTATGTGTTTTATGGTGACAAGATTCATTTGGTATTGTTATGTCTTTAAACTTTCTAGACTTAAATATCAAGATTAACGCACACAATCTATTTGAATTTTCCATATACAGAAAACCAACACAAACAGACATAACAATACCAAATTAATCTTGTTGAAACCTTCTAAAGTTGGATTAAAGATGAGATTAAAAATAATAAACAAATCAGAACTTTTAGGCGATTTTTTAGGTGTTAGTTTTTTAAACGCTTGTCTGATATAAATCAGCAGTTGCAATATCAACATTTAACACATCATTACAGAATGAGTTGTAATTGTTGTGAATGAAGTCGTTTTCAGTTCTGGGAGTAAATGTAGAACTAAAATAATGAGCAAAAGCTTCCGCAACATCTTTTCCATTTTCAATTCCGTTCCATTATTAAAAAAGGTCAATTCCTATATTATCATTACGTTTTCTATATTAGCTAAATTCCAAAATGACTTTATATTACTAGGAGTAATATTGCTCTCTTAATATCATTTACACACCTGGAAATTGATATAGGTTCACCTAGAATATTGATATAATTCTTGAAATATTTTTGTTAAATCGTATCTTACCGTAAAACCACTTTAAAAACTTAGTTGCTAAGCATTTTTATGTGTCCTCCTATCTTTTCAAAACATCTGCATGTTTGGTACAAAAGGTAATAACATTTGAAGATAAAAATGAAAAGTTTAATATGTTTGTAATTTGGAAGTTGAACTAAGTTCACTAATTAAAACTCACCATTTATTAAGCAATAAATAATCAAAAACAAAAAAATCATTAATTTAATAATCAGTAGCACCACCATTATGGTTAATGATTTCAAAAATTCGATTGAGCATGCTTAAGACGAGATGATTAAGCTAATTGATAGTGACATTACCAATTCCTGCAAAATCGCTCTCCTAAGATCATTTACAGTGCGGAAAGGATCCATTTCCACTGTAAATCTTTTGAACGATAATCTCCCACGCGTTTTCCATTGGGTTAATGTCCGAAGAGCATGATGGCCAATCCAATGTTGGAATTTGTGACGCTACCAACCCTGCTCTTGTGTTCTGAGAGCGGTAAGCAGGTACCTAGCCTGTTGGAAAATTAGGTTTTTATGCTCATGATCCTCATAATAAGGAATTCACTTACTATCCATGTCAAAGAAAATACCATCCGAAGCTTGTTTATTTCGTTAAACCCAGCCTAGATTATTAGGAAACAACCATAACAGTTACTGCGTGAAAAGCTCAATGGTTTCTTTCAGAAATTATGCCAATAATCACGAAACCTGTCAGGTCAGTCAAAATTAAATTTTCTCTCTTCGCTCCAGATTATCTAAAAATACCTTTTTTTATTAATTTAAACAACAGGAAATATTAAATGTGTTATTACTTTCGTCCAATCAGGTTTTCAGTTGCAAATTGCAAACATCTTTCTTTTAACGGAATAAACAATGTTCGGATGGCATTTCCTTTGGCATGGATGGCAAGTGAATTGCTTATTACAGGGATCATGAGCATGAAAACCTAATTTTTCAACAAACTAGACACCTGCTTACCGCTTACGGAACATAAGAGCAGGGTTGGTAGCGTCAGAAATCCCAACCTTAGACAGGCGATCATGCTTTCCGTACATTAACCCAATAGAAAACGTGTGGGACATTATCGTTCAAAAGATTTACAGTAAAATAATCCTTTCCGCACTGTAAATGATCTTAGGAGCGCCAATTTGCAGGCCTTGGTAATGTCACGATCAATGAGCGTAATCATCTCGTCTTAAGCATGAACAATCGAATTTTTCAAATCATTAACTATAATGGTGGTGCTACTGATTATTAAATTAATGTTTTTTTTGGTTTTGATAATTTAATGCTTAATAAATGGCGAGTTTTAATTAGTGAGCTTATTTCAATTTCCAATTTACAAACATTTTAAACTTTTTATTTTTATCTTCAAATGTTATTACCTTTTGTACCAAACATGCAGATGTTTTGAAAAGATAGGAGATCACATAAAAATGCTTAGTAAATAAGCCTTTAAAGTGGTTTTACGGTAAGATATGTTTTAACAAAAATATTTCAAAAATTATATCAATATTCTAGGTGAACCTATATCAATTTCCAGGTCTGTATATATTCTCTAGCTCTATATCCTATTTTAATAAGACTTGTAGTTCCTTTCAAAGTCTTAAAAATTCGTTATAAGGAAACCCAAATTTATTTTTATTGCTATGCAGTGGCGTGAGGTGAGAATTTAGGCTAGGGAAGCAACCACGATTTTAATTATAATACACCTATGTACAGGCGCGGATTAACGGGGAGGGAATAATCCCCCCCCCCAATTTAGAAATAAGTTTACATAGAATAGAAACAAATAATGTTTGTTTAATTATTATTTATTAAAACAATTATTTTTCCAAAGATTTCACCCTCAAAATACTTCTCTGGATCCGCCCCTGCTAGGTACAATAAAAAACAGTGTTATAATCATTAAGCTTAAAAGTTTTTCAAAGAAACACTTTTACACTTTATACTTATGGAATTTGTTGACTATCATTCTTTATTTAAAAAAAAAACTACTACTATGTATCAACTTTCCGGTCTTTCTTAGCAAAATACCGGTACAGGTTTTAATCTTTGTTGTTAAATTTAATTAGTAATTATACTCCAGAATATGTACCAAAACAAAGCGTTTTTTAATTACATAAGGGGAATCGGCAGTTCCTGCAAATTTATCTGAATAACACAAACCTTTGACAGCTTTCCACGTCTAAACGGCTGGAAATAGGCATATCTATTATTTTGCGTTTTGTAGGAAATTTAATTCTCTGTAATTTTGTTACAATACATTTTTTCATATCTGTCAAGGTTTGCGCAGGATTTTGAGAAAACGTTCGTGGCGCCGGTATTTCCCTATTAAACGCTGCAGAAATTTCGTCGACTGTTGTGACGTCACCCGTTGCATTTCCAGGCTCGTTAGCTATAGCAGGCTCTGAGTGGAAGCCGTCTCTTGGTGATATCCACTATTTAGAACTGGTCGATATTTTTCACGAGTAGCAATCAAAAGGCCTCCTAACTTGCTTTTTCTATAAGTAAATTTGTCTCTATCGCTTCTAAATACAAACCAATCAGGAAATAATTTCATGATCAAGTACAGTGTCAACCAATCCAGATTCTGTAACCATAATTATATCAAAATTTTCAGCAAGTAAATTATGACAAAATAATTTACTTTTAATACGTAATCCCCTTGCATTCTGATAATATATCCGGCGTTCCATTGTTAAACAATAATTCTTTTTAAACAAATATACAAAATTAACTAAAATTATATAAATATAAAGATTTCAAAAAAATCATTTTCTAGGAAGATAAATTGAATCAATGATGAGTAGAAAATGAACAAAATTAACAAATGGTGTACCGACCGCATGGTGGATTATGACTTATAATATACCAAGTGCATTGATTATTGCCGGAAATTTTTTGAGTAACATTTCTGCAACTTAATAATTGCACGACACGAAGTGGAGTGCAATTACGTTGCAGAAATGCACGAAATCAAAATTTCCAGGCAGAATCAATGCACGAGGCTATATTCGGTAAGAGAATCGCACGACGCACAGAAAAAAATGCATTATGATTAATTGGTTTTATGTAGCTATATATGTTACAAGTATAATTTCCAAAAAATTACTCCTTGGTAGCATATATATATATAAATTTCCGGAAAATTGTGTGATTGTCATGGATACAATTCAAATTTGAATTTTTCTATTGGTTCTCGGCATCGTCATGCGATTCTCATCATAATTTATTCATAAACAACAATGATAATCAAATAGTTGGATTTGCAATACCTACTTACTATCACTTTATTTATATCCAAGCATAGATATGTACAATAAGGTAAGTAACATTCTACAATACTAATACCTTAATTGTTATTACAAAATTAACCAACTCAAAACTATAGATTATCAAACAATTATCAAACCGTAAATAAGTTAAATTAAAATCTTTCATTTTTAATTTTGGGTACCTACTTGCTAGTTTATCTTGTTTTTAATTACTTTTATGAATATAAATATCTACCTCATTGTAGTTTTTAATAACAATTAAAGTAAATATGAACACATACCAAATAGCAATTAATGCTAAATAAAGCTACTGCAAAACAGATATCTAGGTATAATCATCAAAGACAGAGAAAGAAAAACTAAAATAATAATTATTTGCAAAACACCATAAATAGAAACTTGGGTATACGAGGGTAGATTGAAAAGTTTCCGGAATGGGCAAGAGATGGCGCGCGTATCGTGAAATTGTTATGATGGTTGTCAAGGCTAACCTATTTTAGGAAAGCTGTCAAATTTTCAGACACGTGCGTCGTTCCGTTTATGTTTACTAGGATATCTTGTGAAGCAATTCAGGCACTTTTGCAAAAATGGATAAAAACGAATTTCGTGCAGTCATCAAACATTTCTGGATGGACGGGAAAACGGCGACGGAGATACGAGATATTTTGCAGAAAGTTCATGGCACATCCACACCTTCATTTTCGACTATTAGTTTCTGGGTGAGCGAGTTCAAACGTGGCCGTACGAGCACCAAGGATGAACCACGCAGTGGACGTCCAAAAACGGCCACAAATGAAGAAATGGTCGATAAAGTCCATGATCTCGTGTTAGCCGATCGACGAGTGAAGTTGCGCGAAATAGTAGAGACCACGGGCATCTCATATGAACGTGTGCAAAATATCGTGCACGAACATTTGGGCATGAGGAAGCTCTCGGCGCGATGGGTGCCGCGTTTGCTGACTATGGACAACAAGCGAAATCGTGTGACCACTTCGAAAGAGTGTTTGGCCTTGTTAAATCGTAATCCAACGGATTTTTTTCGCCGATTCGTGACCGTGGACGAAACATGGATCCACCACTACACACCAGAAACCAAGCAGCAGTCGAAACAGTGGATTTCTCCAGGCGAATCTGCTCCGAAGAAGGCAAAGACTGTCCCATCTGCTGGAAAGGTCATGGCCACCGTTTTTTGGGATTCGCAAAGTGTGATACACATCGACTTTTTGCAGAAGGGAAGAACTATCACGGGACAATACTACAGCGATTTATTGGATCAATTCAACGGCATTTTGAAGGAGAAACGGCCTCATTTGCAGCGAAAAAAAGTGCTCTTCCATCACGACAACGCGCCGGCCCATTCATCCCGAATCGCCAATGCTAAATTGGTTGAATTGGGCTACGAGGTGGTGCCGCATCCCCCGTACTCTCCAGACCTGGCCCCGTGCGACTTCTTTTTGTTCACAAACATGAAGACTTGGCTCGGAGGCAAGCGCTTTACGTCAAATGAGGAGGTCATCGCCGCCACTAAAGCTTATTTTGCAGAGTTCCCGAAATCATATTTTTCTGAAGGCTTAAAAAAGTTGGAGCACCGCTGGGAAAAGTGTATCGCCCTGCAAGGATATTATGTTGAAAAATAAAAACAAAAACCTGTTCAATTACTGCGTTTTCTTGCCCATTCCGGAAACTTTTCAATCTACCCTCGTATGTATATCTGTATAATTAATTTAAGAAGAAAATAATACTTTTTTTTTATGAGAATCATATCAAATTTGGAAGCGGCTCACATTACATCTCTTAATTTATTGCCAGATTTCACGTAAAAAATATGAATGCGAATGAATGCCTTTTTGAAATTTGAAAATTTGAAAATTAAAATTAATTAAAATCATTTGAAAATCACACAATGACTCCTCAAAATAATATTAAATTCCTACATTTTTGTAATAACAAACGCAAATTAGACATTTTAGAAGCCTTTGAGATATACAAACACAAACTCAGGGTACCTTTAATGAATGAACAACTTGAGCTTAGTAATTCTCCGTTACTGGAAGTATTAGATATTTAATTCTGATTATTATTATTATTTTATCTAGTTACCTATTTTTGTATCTACCTTAGCGACGTGTTTGTTTATAATTATATTACCTTTGATAATGACAGCATAGCTGTCGAAACAATATTGTCAGGTTGTATTTTAATAAAACTGTGAAACTTTTAATAATCTTTATTTATTTCATAAAAATAGATTTTGTTTGCTGAATAATTATGTAGGTATATAATTAAAGGTTTTAGATTTAAGCTGTTTGCTCTACCACACTATATCTAAATGTTAGATTTCTTCCATCTGTTTAAATTTTTAACTTTAGTCGTTATTACATTATACTTAGGTATCTAGCACAAACTTGTTGTTCGTTAAATGTTAAATAACAAAAGATCATATAGGTTTTAAATTTTTATTTACTCTACAATTTATATAGGAATAAATACAGGACAATCGATACGATCAATGAACTTTTTATAAATGATATTTACTATGCCCCAAACCGAATCCTAAGTTTCCATGTCCGGCATAGCCAAGACCTAAAGCAGGAGCAGCAGCATAGGTAGTAAGAACTGGTGCAGCTACTGCAGCATGAGTGAGGGGAGCGGCGTAGGCAGCGGTAGCAATTGGTGCGGCGTAGGCAGCGCGAGCAATTGGAGCGGCGATGGCAGCATGAGCAATTGGAACGGCAATGGCGGCATGAGCAACTGGGGCAGCGATTGCGGCGTGAGCAACTGGAGCGGCATAAGTTGCAACGACTGCAGGTTTCTGGATGATATCAATTCTGGATGTGTGGCTGAAGGAGGGTCCGAAGACTGGAGCGGCAACAGCAGCGACAGCTGGGGTGGCTACGGCATGAACGGCTGGTGCAGCGGCAACAGTAGCGTAGGCTGGAGCGGCGGCAACAGTAGCGTAGGCTGGGGCGGCGGCAACGGTAGCGTAAGCTGGAGCAGCAAGTGCACCGGTATATCCAAAACCAGCACCACCGTTGAGGAGACCGGGTTTGGCGGCAGCCACGGCCAAAACAACAGACAACACTACGAATTTGAACATTTTTCTTTTTGTTTTTTAGGTTTTGATTGTACTGTGTACAAGAAGCGACTGATGCTGTTCGAAAAACACCTTCCGTATTTTATAGCGATTGGAAACAAAATTTTGTGACGTCAGGAAGCGGATAAAATAACCTTCAAATTTTAGTTTTTTATGTGAATTTTCGATTACTGTAATATTAAATAAGTAAGTATTAAATATTAAATAAGTAATCGTAATAACTGAAATAATGATTAATAGAGTAATAAAAGTAAATATGGAACTGGGGCCATCGTAATTTTTGAAGGTTAATAGGTAATAAATGTCCAGACTAATAATAATTCATAAGAACAGGTACTATCATCAATGAACAATGAGTTTATTTTAGTTGAAATTATTAAGCATATAATTGATAATTGATAATATAACAAATCAAGGGAAATATATTGATTTAGTACAATTTGATGGCTAAATCATGCTGTTAGTATTGTTGGCAAAATTTTGCGTTATAGTACACACTTTTGATATTTTACATGCTTTATATTTTTAGTTTTTATCATTTTGAATGTATTATTCATATTATTTAACAATTAAAACATTTCTGCAGTGGCAAGAATCAGAATATTTTCCTTAAAATTCTTCAGTTGGATTCTAATTAAATCAAACGATATTAGTCGCATATTTTGTTAAAGAGGGACTGAGGGGTAAAAGCCACCCCAAACACATAAAATTTGATTTTTGGAGCTTTAGAGTTGCTTTTACCGTCTTCAATTCTAAGACAACGGTATGTAATGTACAAGTGCATCAAGTACATTAACTACAACAGCTGAGGCAATTATTTTTTATTAATATAGTGAAAAATTATTACACTAAATGTATGAACTATCAAAAGAAGACTACCGTAGACTCCTTCTAACGCTAAGAGATTACTTCATAATTGGTGGCGATTTCAATACAAAGCATACCTACTGGACCTCGGGTCTCATCACCACCAAGGAGAACCAGCTATACGAAGCAATCAAGCAATGTGCATGTCAATCTACAGGTCAATCAACAAACCAGGTCACCTGCTGACAAGATTTAATTGCTAAATCGGTTAAGCCAACAGCTCAAAGAAGAATCAGGTCTATTAAAAATGAAACTTCCACTGCATTCCTAAGAGGTCTAACAGACAACAACGATACGGAACACGCCCTCTGGAAGGCTACCAAGAGATTAAAATAGCCACAAAACCATAATCCACCCATTCGCAAAGAAGATGGTGGATGGGCAAGGAAAGATACCAGAAGGCAGAGCTATTTGCCAAACACTTAGCAAATAAATACCTATCAACCACATCCTGCAGACAATAACGAGATTTTACCTCAGATAGACACCCTTGATGACAGAGTTGTAGAGCCTATAACCCCAAACGAAATCGCCAAGGAGATTCACAAGAAACTCAGTGTCAAAAAAGCATCAGGCTACGGCCCAATAAGTGCTTAAATAAATACCAAAAAAGGTCATGCTGGAACTTACACATCTATTCAATGCAGCACTGCGACTGCAATATGTGCGAATGCAGTGGAAGATTGCAGAAGTTATTATGATCCCTAAACCGGGAAAACCACCCACTGAGAAAACATCATATCGACCGATTTCACTATTACCAATCATATCTAAACTGTTTGAGAAATTGCTTTTAAAACGCTTCAAACCAATCATTGTAGAATAGCAGCTCACTCCAACTCATCAATTTGGGCTTCGGAATAAGCACTCGGCCATCGATCAAGTTCATCGTATCACCGACGTAATTAAAAGAACATTCGAAGAAAAGGAAATATGTGCAGCTATACTACCGTAATATAGGAAAATCTAGTAACTTAGTTACTATTTATGTTATGATATATTATGGATATTTAAAATAAGCCCATAAGATTTGTATGGGTTTATTTTAAATATCCATAATGTTTGATAACATATAAGTAACTAGACTTACTAGATTTTCCTATATTACGGCAGAATATTCCTAGACGTGACCTAAGCTTTTGATAAAGTATGGCACGAGGGCCTCGAATACAAGTTAATTAAGTATCTGCCTAGACAGATGAGTAAGATTCTTAAATCATACATCTCCGCCCGCCAATTCAGAGTGAT
Organism: Agrypnus murinus; assembly: GCA_929113105.1. NCBI lineage: Eukaryota > Metazoa > Arthropoda > Insecta > Coleoptera > Elateridae > Agrypnus > Agrypnus murinus. The sequence continues at coordinate 41,017,343 of OV816024.1, read as the reverse complement.
ATATGGCGTAGAGTACTCAGAATTAAGAAATGTTAGCGCAAGGAAGCATCCTCGGGGCAGTTTTATACTTGCTCTACACCACTGACATCCCTAAATGTGATAGAGTGACAACAGTCACATTCGTTGATGATACTGCATTACTAGCTACAATCAATGAAATCGAAACAGTCATAAACAAGCTACAAGCAGCTGTCTCGGATCAAGAGGCGAATTAAGTTAAAGGAGGCGAAGTCTTCCCACATAAACTTCACCAACAAAAGAATAGATTATTTGTCAACAGTAATCAATCATCAAATAATCGCCCACTCGAACACAGAAGAATACCTAGGCATGACATTGGATGCCAAACTCAAGTGGAAAGAACATGTCAAGGAAAAACGCGAAGAACTTTGCATTAGATTAAAAAACGTGGTGGTTGCTTGGAAGACACTTCGAGCTGTCACTGCACAATAAACTATTGTTGTATAAGCAAACTCTAACACCAGTTTGGACTTATGGTGTGTAACTGTGGGGATGTACAAAAAATCTAATTTTAGGATTATGCAGACTTACCAGAACAAAGTACTTCGTAGCATTGCCAACGCCAACGATCTGATAGTGCCTATGGTCAGTGAGAAAATGAAATGGTTCGCGGGAAAACACGAAACGAGACTACATGAACACATTGAATGTCGTGTGTGCTACAACTACTTGACAACTGTGGACTGGGTTAAAAAGACAAAAACTTTTCGAATCAGTGTAAATTAAATTAAGTGAATAAAATGCAACCACAACATGTGAAAGAAGTGTTTTAATATACGTGGAGTGCGCCAATGGGAGTACGTCCATCAAACCGTTAAGACTTACCTATATTTAAGCCGATTCGACTTAGACTTAAGCAAGATTCATTCAAACCAAATTGCTAGATAGCAATGTATCTTGAAAAAATCAATTTGATCCCTAGTCGTATTCAGTCCCAAAAATCAGTTTTAATGAGTTTGTTTAATTTTCTCCTCAGTCTGGCGCTAAGAAATGTCGAACTCAAGTACAAAACCATATTTAGAACATATCGTGGTTTATGGCGGTTATCGGCTCATGATTATACATGACTGCTAATATTATTATTACGGGTATTTCCAAAAGTTTTACCAGAACTTTATAGGCTGTATTCAATCTGATTTATCGTGGTATGACATTTAACATAGGTACCTATCTATCTTAATTATGAAAAATCAACTTAAAGTTAGTTTACTAAAAATAGTATTCAAAATGCAAGGAAAACTGTTTAGGCAACTGCATTTAGTAATTCACCACTTAACGCTAACATAATATTTAAAATCCATAGCTAGATGGAAACCGTTGGTTTGGATTTTTGCAGCTACAACGTAAATTTTTATTGAACATTTAAAAAGGCTGTGGCTGAACGACTCGATTCCACGCCATCTAATTTACACACACACAACCTAAGTTTTCACAATTTGTTATATAATTTGTAACATATGAGAGGAAGTAAAAATTTTATAAGTAAAGAAGTAAGAACATATAAATCACTTGTCCAAGGGACGTACTGATAGTCATTTTTAAACCATCTCCAAGTATCTACAAGTATTTTCTGCACACTCATCGTCTTTCCACTGTAACATTTGGTATTAAAAGCGTAGATAATTGGTATTTCAGAGCTAAAGCTTTTGGCGGGAGTAGTTCTGGTTTGACAAAGTTTTCGATAGTGCCACTTCATTTTGAATGATAGCAAATCAGAGTTGCATTCTTTCTTCCTTGAAATAACAACGGCGTCACTTTTCTCCACTCATGATTAATTTCAGCTCTTGTTACCTATAAAATCTTCACTGTTGCCAAGTCTTTATGGTGAACGGACAAGCAGTCGCTTGAGGTGTCGTACTCCATTAGTATCCAAGACTAGCCCAGAAGACAGAGGTTTGGGCAATCGTCAGAGGTGTCGGGGAGCACTAGTATCCAAGACTAGCTTGTAGGCAGACCACACGACGTTCACCCTTAGAACTGGTTGTTGTCTACCCAATCCCAGGTCTGTCTGGGTAACAGATGATGCAATCAGAATGTATGTGTGGTAGGGTTTAACGCAAGTGTTTCTCGATGATGACTCTAAAACGTTGCGGAGGAAGCTCTGCTAACAAGAGGGTCTGGTGTGGATGGTTTGATTCTTACCTGACGTCAGGGTCTTATATGGAGCTAGTTTCCCTCTGTCTGACCCAGACGACTGGAGGAGAATCAAGTGAATCTCAGTCAGGTAGCGTTTCGGAGATGACAGTGTGGGGGTCCGGGTTTGGCTGTGCAGTTCCAGTCCTGCGTCTGTATGCGTTGATACGAAGATACATAGCCTCTCATGTTCAAGACAACTTCAGCCTAACGGGTACACACCGGGACGCTACTTCGATGAGCCCTATGAAGTAGCCTCGAGTTAAAGCCCTGTCAGGGCACAACAGACCTATAACTGGGAGATCGAGGTGGCAAAACCATTTAAAAACCAGGTCCCGCCACATCTGAGGTTGGATTCGATCGCACAGTGGCCCCCATTAAGGCTTGGTGAAGGAACTCATGAAGGCATGAAAGAGAACTCGGCGGTTCCGATGCTGGAGAGGAACTTACCCCCGTATGAAAGAAGACGGGAGGGTTCCGGCGGCTGTGCACGTACATCCCCTGTAATCGCTCCGGTTCTAGCCTGGTTAGCTAGTAGAGGGTGGATAGGCAACCTCGCTCCGACCAGTGAGCAACTGGAAGCAATTGCTATGCAATTGCGCACTGATTGAGCGTATATCAATTACTTCCTCTTAGAAGGAACGTGGGGATAAAGTTATACAGGTGCCCCACGTAAAGCATTCATGATTAATCGTGTTGCCAAGTCTTGTCAAGTCTAAATGCTATTATCAACACCATATAGGTAAGAAGTTGAATCACAGCCACTATAATCTTGAAGAAAAATTCCTACATATTTCTTTTTCGAGTTCTTTCTATTAAAAAAACAAAATTGTATCTATCTGAGAGTTGTAATGTGTGTATAACCAGACTAAACTAAAAAAACTCGGTATCTTCAGCCAATTTACTGCGTCTTGTTAAACCTCTACTGATTTTAATAGACTGAACATCAAAGCATTAAAACTTATTGCATAACAAGATCACATCTTGTCGCAGTGCTGAGACAAACTAATCTACAAGATTGATTACTTGGAGAGAGAGAGAGTTGTTATTACATTAAAGGTATTTATAATAAACTTGTTTGCTAGATGCTAAATAACAAAATATCTTATAGGTTTTAATTCTTTATTTTATTAGTGTACAATTTATATATGAATAAATACAGAACAATCAGTACGATCAGTCAACTTTTTACAAATGATATTTAGCATGTCCCAAACCGAATCCTAAGTTTCCATGTCCGGCATAGCCAAGACCTAAAGCAGGAGCAGCAGCATAGGTATTAAGAGCTGGTGCAGCTACTGCAGCATGAGCGAGGGGAGCGGCGATGGCAGCATGAGCAATTGGAGCGGCAATGGCGGCATGAGCAACTGGGGCAGCGATTGCGGTGTGAGCAACTGGAGCTGCATAAGTTGCAACGACTGCAGGTTTCTGGATGATATCAATTCTGGATGTGTGGCTGAAGGATGGTCCAAAGACTGGAGCGGCTACGGCATGAACGGCTGGGGCGGCGGCAACAGTAGCGTAGGCTGGGGCGGCGGCAACGGTAGCGTAGGCTGGAGCAGCAAGTGCACCGGTATATCCAAAACCAGCACCACCGTTGAGGAGACCGGGTTTGGCGGCAGCCACGGCCAAAACAACAGACAACACTACGAATTTAAACATTTTTCTTTTTGTTTTTTTAGGTTTTGATTGTACTGTGTACAAGAAGCGACTGATGCTGTTCGAAAGACACCTTCAATATTTTATAGGGATTGGAAACAAAATTTTTATGACGTCAGGAAGCGGATGAATAAAATGACCTTCAAATTATAGTTTTTTTCTTGTGAATTTGTCGATGACTGTAATGTTTAGTAGTAATCATAATTGAAATAATGGTTAATACGTAAAAGTAAATATGGAACTGGGGTCATCGTAATGTTTTTAAGGTTAATCGGTAATAAATGTGGAGACTAATAATTCATAAGAACAATCGTCAATAAGTTTATTTTAATTGAAATGAATAAGTGTATAATTGATACTATAACAAAACAAGGGAAATATATCGATTTAATACAATTTGATAGCTGTAGTATTGCTGGCAAAATTTTGCGTATATAGTACCTCTAACAATTCCGTGCATAGTATTATTTATATTATTTAACAATTAACACAGTTTTCCCAAAATTAAAAATTCATTATCAACCTAGATAATCATTATAAGTATTTATAGGTACCAAATACTACTGGTTCATTAAAACAGATTGTATGCTTGCGGCCAAAATAAAGCAACGGTTTTTCTATAGCAGCGATTCATGTTTATGTTTCATTTATTGCAAAATGAAAAATAATTAATTTAGTAAAATGTAAAAGTAAAATGTAATTACACAAGGTCATCTTCATAGGCAATACATTTATACCGTCTGTCAGCTCTTGATTTAAAAGATCATCTAGTAGGAGGTTCCAGAGTGTAGGACTTAGTAAAGCGCCTTGAGGACATCCTTTAGTGCAGTTTTTCATACTTCTTACAGATCCATCATGAAAGATACCTTTGCGGTATGTTAAGAAGCTTTCATTATAGCTATTCAATTGTGTGGGATTTCTTTACGACGCATTGCAGAAATTATATGGACGGCCACCATAAATTATCGAAGGCTCCTGTTATATCCACAAAAATAGACATTACATATTTTTTATTATTTTTCTGCACAATATTTACGTAATTTTGCGTAAAACCAAATTGCTTTTGCGAATGTAATCTGCCAGGTAAATTGATTAGTCTAATTTTGATTATCTTTTCTAATATTTTCCATATTTAGGTAGAAGAGTAACCCGAGCAGAAATTTGTTATGGCAAACCCTAAAACGATCAGGGCCGGGTCAGGTTCTACTACGGCATACCCTATTAAGGAATTTATATGTGGCCCTGATCAGGTTCCAATATGGACTGACCTATAAGGTAGTTCCCTATCAGGCTGGGATATGGACAACCGGGTTACAACTTTTAGTACGGCATGCCATATTTTAACTAAACCCACCCTGATATGGCGTGCTAGATCTCAACCATGTTAAGGCCTGCCATATATTAACTGATGCGTTCCCTACTATGATTGCCTGATTTCAGCCAGTTTTGGCAATTTCAATTTTAACTTATTTGATCCTGATGCGATTTCAACCATTTTACGGCATGTAATAATTAAGAAAGATATACATACAATAATTTCTAACAACGTTTTTTTCTCTTAAGGTCTTAAGTATATAATCAATGCTACTTATTTTTACGCGTTGCAGATTTATAATTATGAAAGCTGCCTTTATCTGTTAGTATCATTTCGCAGTCCGCGTGTTCGCGTAGGTTAAGCTAAGATCACACACGGCTACTTTTGCTGCAGTGCAGCATAAAAAACAGCGCAGCACAAGTGAAGCCTAATGTGAACTCCCCTGCAACCTTAAAAGTAGCGCATGCAAGTCGGTTGCATGCAGTATTTGTTTACTGCGCGCAGTCCAAAAAGTAGCAGTGTGTGAATGGAGTTTTTAAGAGTTGCAATGGCTGCAAAAAATATATATTTGGTTGAAACTTTTGCAGCGGCTGCGCCTGCAGTATCAATCTACTTCTGATGTGGAGTGTGTGTTTTGTTTTTTATTAAAGGTGTCACCTTTCTCAATAATGCAAAAATTATTTTGTTATGCATTTTTCTAAACGTAATTACGTTGTAAAGATGTTATCCTTTTAGCATGTGGATCTTGAAATTTCATTTTTATAATAAATAGTATAGCGAAATATTTTAATGCAAAGTGGAATCATTTTAATCAGATTTACTTTCATTTATTTAAAGAATTAAATAAAATTTCAAAAACAAACACCCTCGTTCAACAAAGCCTCGTTCAATAAATAGGTATAAAGATAATATTTTTGAGGTGTTGGTGTAATGCATGTTAATAGAAGAAGAATATATATTTTTGGCACATTTTGTTTTATGTACTTAATTGCCTCATATACTATTTCTGCATTATAATTATAAGCACTAATTTAATCAAAAATAAAATTAATAAAATTAACATAAAATTTTACTAAACACATTAGTAACAAAATAAAACCTGCACAGTTATTAAAAACAAATTGAATTCATGGTTAGCCTCTCGCAACTAGTAATGCAGCTGAGATAAGAAACGCCCATCTCTCGTTTTTCAGTAAAAATAAATTATTAACAATTTCAACCAACTATCTTTTAGTTTATGAGAATGATTTTGTTTTGCCAGAGGTTTGTCATTATATGAAGTCGTTCTGTTTATATAAAAGCAACAATATTAGCAAAAGCAAATAAGAGATATTGCCTGGAAGTATTAAATTTTACTCTTGTTGCATATTTTTTAAGCACGTGGTGTTAAAAGAGATGCTGCATATATCCTAAAAATTTATAAATCCATATATTTACACACATCTTTTCAATTATTATAACGAAATTTATAATTCGCCTTGTATAAAGTATTTTTATATTTTACACTATTTAATAAACGCTAATTAAGGCTTCAGATTCAGAGGCTAAAAAGTGCAGATATGTGATATTCTACATACAGTTACCAATACGCCATAGTTTCAAAATTAAATCTTTTAGGAATTGTCATAATTATTTCCAAGTTGAGATATTACACATTCACCTTAGATTATAAAACTTTTGATGCTGTCATAGTTTTAGACTCAAAAACTTAAAGCTTCGTAACTTTTAGTTTAGTAGTTTATTTATCATTTTATAAATTAATTTATTATCTGTAGCAGTTTTTAATATAGAAGAAAACAATGGCGTCCTGGGTATATCAGACCTGGCCAGAAAAAAGCTTTACGTTCAGGCCACTTTAATTGCTATTTTCAGTAAAATTATTATTAGTATTATTTTACACCCAAAAGTAACGCCAAAATATATTTTGAAATTGATTAGTCGTTTTAGACGTTAACACACACACGTTTAGCAACACGTTATGCCGAACTTGAATTAAAGACGCATTGCAATATGAACTTTGTGCATATCCAACATCTCTTTTCGAGTCCCCAGCAATTCTCAGAAAGGGCGAAAGTCGAAACTCGCACATTGCATCAACAAACACATTAAGAACATGACTGATGGATCACAGAGTTAGCAGACGTCAAGTGTATCTACAGAAGTATCGCAAGGGCCAACTAAGTATGTCTTAGATGGAGGATCATTACTTCATCGAATGCCTTGGAAGATTTGAATCACATTCGACTTTATCGAAAGATCTTATGCAAACATCACAGTGAAAAAGAATGACTCAGTCACAGTTGTTTTTGATGGATACAGTGTGAATATCCCAACCATCAAAGAATGCGCACATAGGAGACGAGGTATGAACTCAAAACTATCACCCACAGTGAACTTCTCTCCAGACACTATTTTTATTGGCAAGAACAAATAACTTTTGCATAATGCCGTGAACAAGACCAGGATGATACATCTCATTGGTAATCTCCTCGGTAGACAAGGATGCCATATTATTTATGCTTGACAATGTGCTAGGACAAGGTGTTACATCGTCTAAGTGTATAGATACAGTTGTGTTGGGAGAAAATGCTAACTTACTCATTCTGCTATTGTTCCATTCTTCGGGCAGTGGTTTCCCTTTACATTTGAAAAGTGATATTTAAGTATTCGAGTCATTTTCGACAGTGTATGACATCCCTGCTATAAGAAATATTTTAGGAGTTGATATGTGCAAGTATTTGCTTTTCCTGCATGATTTTATGGGCTGTGATAGCACATCACACATACATGGAACCGGCAAGACCACTGCATTTAAAAAACTTCTTGTAGTAGTGACCTAAAACTACTAGCAGAGCTCTTTTGCTCAGAGAACAAGCCTAAGGACGAAATTGAAGAAACTGGGAAGAAATCCATGTCATTACTTTATGGAGACAAGAAAGATGAAACATTACATGTGCTACGTGTCATGAAGTGGATAGGAAAGCAAGAAATGGTTGATGCCTGCTCTTGGGGATGGTTTGTGCGGAACAATGAGTATTTTCCAAAATTAAGTGATTTTCCTCCAGCTCCATGGGATCTCCTAACTATTATCCGCTGCAAGTGTACAAAGGAATGTGGAACAATACGATGTAGCTGCAGAAAAAATGGTCTACCTTCTAGAGATGCTTGTGGACAGTGTCAGGAATCTAGCTACGTTAACTTCATACACGACCAATATCTTGATTCAGAAGACTCCGATATTGATGGATGAGTGTTCATATTACAGACTTAACACAATTCTTTGTTGCTCATTTTACTTCATTTTGTCCTTTTTGTCATTTTGGAAAATATAAATAAAAGTTCGCTATTACAGGAGATTTGTCGTTAGCATGGAAAAGTAGACTAGAAACATATGTGTCACGTTCATTTACTTGTTGAATAATTAAAGTAAATTTTAAGTAATTTCCCGTAGATGAATTCTGGCGGATTTTCGATAGATATTGTAGCACATATTATTGAGACTAACCACGAAGAATTTGCTTCTGTTACAGTTTTTTCAAGGTTAGCTCTATTTTTTCATAGTTTGACCTGACTAATATAATAAAATAACCTTTAGAACTGCTGTGCACCATTTTAATTTAAGATATAGAGTAAGCATAACCCCACCTGCTCATCGCACTGCACTTTTTGAACGTGCATTTTCTTTTAACATTTATATATAAACTATACTCAAACTCATGTCTGTCTGATTCATACCTTCAAGAATTATTCTGTGAATTCCTTCACGCAGCATCTGCGTAAGATCTTTTTTTAAATGCAATCAAAGTAAAAATAGAATGACTTTCTTTTCTTTTCCTATAATCTCGCCTTATTTATGCCTTTTGTATAAAAATATTAATTTTTAAATTTCTTGTAATAACATGCTCATCATAATCAACATCATGTTCTTTTATTTAATAAAATTACTAGTAAATTGATTACAAAGTACATTAATAGTACAATTTTCCTTCAATTTGTGTTTTAATCTCAACGCATTTCTTATATATAAGATTAACTGCAGAGCTTATTATTTATCAAAAATAGAAATATTTTTAAAACTATAAAATAAAAAATTTAAATCACTTTAGAAAAATGTTTCACATTAAAGGAAATTCAAAAAAACACGTTGCGATATTTCGGAGACAACAACACTTTGGTAACAGGATCACATACGCTGCTGAAGGTTCATACTACTAGAAATCATTTTTAATTCAAAAAAAGTCGATATTGCAATACGTTCGCCATCTGCTGTTCACTAGATAAATTCATACTTCTTCTACTGCAACTGTGAAACTAAGATGATTGTGGATCCAAACCCCCCTACATTTATTTGTATTAGTTTGGCTAGTTAACAGCAGATGGCCACCGTATTGAAAATCAAAGTTTTTTTTTATTAAAAATTATTTCTGTAGTTTAAATCTTCCGTAGCTTATGTGTTTCTGTTACGAAAATATTGTTCTGTCTCCAACATAGCGCAACGTATTTTTGTATTCGCTCTAATGTGATTTAACTTTTAAAAAAGTAATTTTTAAATAAATTGCATCTGCGTCATCTCCAACTGCAACTGTGAACTAGAATAATTGTAGATACAAACCCCCCTACATTTCCATGTATAAATTTATTTAACAAACAGCAGATGGCGACCGTATTGCAAAATCAAAGTTTTATTTAATAAAAATGATTTCTAGTAGTTTAAACCTTCAGCAGCTTATGTGATCCTGTTAGCAAAGAGTTGTTGTCTCGGAAATATCGCAACTTGTTTTTGAATATTTCTTTAATGTGATTTTTTTAACTTTTAAAAAATTTTCGCTAGGATTTCAATCTTTTATGTTATAGTTTTCAAAATACTTCTATTTTTGATAAATAATAACAAGCTGTGCAGGGACGTTAAAATTAACGTAGCCCAGGCACCAGAGCTCAAGATTTTGCAACCACCATCATATAAAGATTTCTTATTGGGAATCGCAGGGTCATAATTCAACTACATCAGTATTTGTAAAAAATAAAATATATAAAAATGATCATTTTCTTTCAGAAAAACGTCAGTATTTGTTTTTAATTTAAGTCTGTATTTTAATGCATCCCCTTAATAAGAGAACAGCTAATAAACTGTCGCAGTTAGCTTTGTCTTGTTATTATAATTACACCCATATTGGACACAAATTAATGTTTCTTAATTCACACTTGTTAAAAACCAATAAGCACAAGACGAAACACCAAGGAATCATAAAATATAATAATCATAGAATACTGCACCTATGCTGCAGCTGTTGGTTGCACACTGGAAAAGCGTGTTGTGTGTGAACACTATTGCAGCCTTTTATTAGGCTTGCAGTTTTAAAGGGTAGCTGCAGTAGAAAAACTTGCATGTTGCGTGCTGCTTTTAGGATATGTGTGAACACCACGCGAAACTTTTGCAGCCGCAACTCTAAAACTGTGCTGCAAAAGTAGCCGTGTGTGATCTTAGCTTTAGTGATTGTTTTGTAAATTTTTAAGTATATTTTACAAAATTAACTAATTAGTGGTGACTGTATAAAACAATAAAACGATGTTCGTTTCAAGTTGCCGAGATTTAAACTAATAAAGGTCCTACCATATAAGAAATAACTGCCCTTAATAATAGATATGATAAATTAACAACAATAACTTTTCAAATAATAATGTTTTTATACGTTATTATTTATTCATGGTGCTATTATGTACACATCATATTAATTTGTAATCACGAGCAGAAATTTGTTAAGGCAAACCTTATATCTGGGCCGGGCCAGGTTCTATTACGGCATGCCCTATTAAGGAATTTATATGTGGCCCTGATCAGGTTCCAATATGGACTGACCTATAAGGTTGTTCCCTATAAGGCTGGGATATGGACTACCGGATGCCAACCTATAGTACGGCATGCCATATTTTAACTAATCCCACCCTGATATGGGGTGCTTGGTTTCAACCATCTTCAGGCTTGTCATATATTAACTGATGCGTTCCCTACTATGATTGCCTGATTTCAGACAGTTTTGGCAATTTTAATTTTAACTTATTTGATCCTGATGCGATTTCAACGATTTTACGGAATTTAATAATAAAAAAAAAAGAATATAATGATTTCTAACAACGTTTTTTCTCTTAAGGTCTTACGTATATAATCAATGTTACTTATTTTTACGCGTTGCACATTTATAATTATGAAAGCTGCCTTTATATGTTAGTACCATCTCGCAGTCAGCATGTTCGCGTAGGTTAGTGATTGTTTTGTAAATTTTTAAGTATATTTCTCAAAATTAACTAATTACTGGTGACTGTATAAAACGATAAAACAATGTTCGTTTCAAGTTGCCGTGATTTAAACTAATAAAGGTCCTACGATATAAGAAATAACTGCCCTTAATAATAGATACCTATGATAAATTAATAATATAACAATAACTTTTCAAATGAGCGATAATAACTATTTTTTGCTATTATGTACACATCATATTAATTTGTAATCTTGTCTATTGTTGTAAAACGGTCCCCTAAATTTATAGCATAATAATCTGTGCGGTGTATTTTAAGGTCCAAGTGTACCCAAAAAACGTGTGTTGTTTGTTTAATAGATATTGTCACAAACGGAAATATTTACAAATAAATATTATATACAAGACTCAACTTTTCTTCCGTTTGTACAATATAGCGTGCAAGGCCACACTCAGTTACCCACGCTAGTTAAGCAGCTGTGGTCTCGCCACCGACAACTTGGAGCCATGTGCGCGGACACCTGCGAGGTCTTCTCAGAAGCGCGCTCGCTGCGCCCACAACTGCATTGGTTGGCATGCAACTTGTCCGCCTTCTTACTTCGTATATGCGAGGTAACCCACACGATTTGCAAGCAGGCGCACATTCCATCTACCAACACTTCCGCACAGCTGCAGATTCGTGCCAGGCACCAGCAGCGCGAATGCAATCTACCCACAAGCCTGCAACCAGGAAGCATGAACTTCCTTAGTTTCTTACCAAGAACTTCAGCCTACTGATTCCCACTACGATGCTAATTACTTCCTCGTTCAGCAGTATATAACCAGCTTGCTTGAGCTATTCAAACCAGTCAGTGAATTGACTCCAACACTACATCTACAAGCAAGCTGGTGAGTACTCTTTTAATTATGTAATGCTTAGCGGCTTACTTGACTGGGCAGCGCTTAATAGCCCACTCTCTGCGAACTTATGGGTAGTTGTGACCAGACTACCCAAAGCTTAGTTGTAAGCACTATGAGGTTATCTCCTACGCTTAGTTTGTAGACCTAGTGCTAGAACAGGGTTGGTTCCGACCTCCCCTGTATTGTATTAGTTTAGGAGTACATGTGTGTCCTCACAATATGTACTCAACATGTATGTTAACCTTTTGTACTCTCTTTATTGTCTTTAGTATATAGTTGTTTTTTGCAACTTGTGTTTGATTTCTCTCTACCTCTGACTACGTCCTCCAGTCACGAAAACCCCACGTGACATTGTGGTGGAGGTGCGTGCTTCTGTTCCGGGGTACCCTCTCGCACCCTCTTTGCACTACTTACTTTTTTTAACCACTCCACTTGTGGTAGACGGCCGTGCTTTATTATAGGTATAAAGAAAAATGTCAAAACGACTATCATCGTTGAGCCTATGTGGATAGGCAACAAAGATCACGTCAAAGAACAAGTGGATACAGTTCTCAGTGGATACTCTAATAGGAACACTTGCGTAAAATGCTTCGCATGTTCCCGATTCATGTGTTAAATGAATCACAGAAATTCACCCTTTCTTACTTTTTATATGCCTTTGAATATTTAGATTTTTGTCAGCCCTTATTTTGACATCTTACCGTAACCAGTAAGACAATTTAATCACTGATCAAAGATCACCCCTTTCTATTTTTTGTTTTCACCGACATTACAATTAATATATTTTTGATTGTTACATCTTTCTTAATTTATCTTTTTTCGTCACAATTGCAAAGTATTTAATTAATTACCTACATGTGTTTCACACTTTTTTTATGTACTTTTAGAGTAACTAAATTTTTATGTCGTTTATGAGTTTCATCTATTTTATTATCATGTAAACTTTGCACTTTTCACACATATATTCTTAGTTAAATATGTACATATGTACAACATTTCGTTCATTTTGTTCCTATTTTACATATTGTAATGCTGACACTTTCTTTTGCAATCTACGGTTTATATTTTATATTATTACTTCTAAATTTGATTTTTTCCTTTTTTACTCTATTTGTCATATTTTTTCCTTTATGAAAGTTATTGTCAGTACTCTTTCTTTCTTGACACGTAAGTTAACATTTGTTCATTACCCAAGCGAAGTGCGATCTCATTATAAATGTATGCGAGCTAAACGCCTCGAGAGGAGCGCCCACGATTGCAGGCGCGATATCAAACCCACGGCCACGTGTGTGCATAGCACAGCAGCCGCAGTACGCAAAACTCTATACGGAAGTCACGTAGGCCATAGCAGCTGCAGTACGCAGAACTCTATAAGGAAGTCACGTAGGCCACAGCAGCCGCAGTACGCAGAACTCTATAAGGAAGTCACGTAGGCCACAGCAGCTGCAGTACTTAGAACTCTACAAGGAAGTCACGTAGGCACACGGCCACGTGCGATCAACTGAAGGATTTCACACCCACAGAAGGAGTATATAAAGACCAGCACTTTATGGGACAGTTCAGTCTGAGTTACGACAAAGCTTGAAAGATAGAAACTGTCTATCAAGGTAGATGTTTACCTTCTTTTGAGCAATACTCACCCAGAAAGCCGTAGAAACTGGTAGCCATGGTTACTGTTTACCTAGGTCTTTCTGAACATCATTATTAGCAGTTTTAAGTTGAAATTGTATAATAGTATTTAATTGATTATGCAAGTGCATATTGTGTAAATTCACGACTAATAAATATCTTATTGTACTTAAACAATAAACTGTGTACATTTTGTAACTTGGGCTCCGTCTTTTGCGTTTTTAAAATTAAGTACCATTTTTAAAAACGCCTTTCTTCGTCAAGAAACGTTAATTGCCGCAGTCGGTAGGATAGGCAAAAGGGCTCAGGACACCGTTTTTCGAAAATTAAAAGCACCGTCGAGTTCCGTGGCTTTTAAGTCTTTATTTGCCTATCGAGTCTGCATCTGGGAACCATCGATTCAAAGGACAAACATCTCCTGAGACCGTAGCTGTTTCCAGAGCATCACCTGTAAGTAGCCGTTTCCAAGGGACAAGCATCGCTCGAAGAACGCATAGCTGCTGCAGAAGCCTGACTATTGGAGTCATTCCTGACTATTGGAGTCATTTTAACGGCAAAATTTAAACCAACAATGAAGATAGAGTATGAAACTAACTATCAATTATTATTATTGTTAAATGCGCATTGCGCAAACAAATATCAAACAAATTTACAAATTATATTCAAAAATCAAACAAGATTAACAATTTATTAATTTTAAGTTTAATACATACTAAATCCTTTATATTTAAGTTCACGTTGTTTGTAGTAAGCGAGACGGATTGGTGTATCAACTAGTGATACTTAATTTCCAGCCCACTTGCAAGCAATGGGTAGGCACCTTGAATAGGCCCTTACTAACATAAAAATCATTTTTATTAAGTTTAGAATACATATTTCATACTTTGTTAACAAATTCATAGAATTTTTAAGTATTTATTTTTAAAGTGCAAACGATTTACTAATCGTTTAATATTTCACTACTTTGACATCACGAATTCATTTTCATGATTAATACTGATACGTCATCAGATAGTGATACTGAATTACCGATTAACAAACCTTTTGTAACATCTGCACCACGACCAATAAGTTTACATCCAACTAAATTATCGATCAGCAAGCAAAGCCATACTACAATGGCACAAGGTAATCAACATCAAATACAACCCCAAGTAACACCAGCACCTATTGTCCAGCAATGTGTAGGCTACCCACCTGGCTTTCATACAAGCCTTTTAAATGAAATCCTATCCAACCTATGACGGAAACCCCGTCGAATTATCTGAATATATTCGAGCTGTAGAGGACATTTTCTGCCAATTTTGGCAACCACACGACCCTGCGGCTTATATCAACAGACTTTTACTTTCCTCAGCACGCAACCGCTTAAAAGGCCCAGCCTTAGAGGTCGTAACTGGACAAGTATTTGATTCATGGTATTCTTTAAAAGACACCCTTCTTAGTAATTTTGGAGACCAACGATCGGAACTGAACATCCGGATCGATCTGTCTCGTATGAGACAATTATCACGAGAATCTCCCGTAGAATTCTATAATCGAATTAGATCCTTATTAGCCATACTAAATTCTCAAATTGCACTAGGCTCGGAAATACCAGAAATAAAAGAGTACCAAGCCCGAGATGCTAACGATTTAGCTCTTAAAACCTATTTAGGAGGACTTTCCGAATCTTTTGGAAGCTTCCTTCGTAGTAGAGCACCAACATCGCTCGAAGTAGCCTTAACTTATATAAAAGAAGAACTGGACATACGATATTTTCAAAATACACAACAAAATAACTCACAACCTAAGTTTTTACCACAACCAGTTCCCCTAATAAAACGATCATCGATAGCAGATGTATCGCCTCTATAACACGAAAGACCATTACTGGATCAATATTACTCCATCTTACCAGTGGCTGTTCCGTTCTAATAAATCAAAACGAACTTTTGGCTACATTTCAATCATCTTCCCTAGAAGAAAAGCAAATTGCCATGGCATCCATCGGAAAATTGCAACCCGATTCAGTCCATGTACCCGAAATTACAAAAATTGACCTATCGCCTATAAATGTTCATCAATTAATCCAGAATCAAGCGAAATTAACAAAGGACATGTCTACACTCGAAAGTATCAGTCCCATCAGATATACACCATTACATTATGGCCCTTTAATTCTTACGCTGATCATGACTATCATAACATATCTACAACATATAACTACAAACGCAGATTAATCGCCACCAAAATGTATCAACTAACGTCACCCCTTAAAGAACCCGACAATGTAACTTTTAACCCATCTTCAAGTCCCCTGGTACAAAGCAGATCACCTTTAACATAACTATTATTGTTATTATCAATACTAACCTCATACCTAATTATGATTACACATTAGTATTAATGTTATATATATTATCATTACATTATTACTCTGTTCTATATTCATATTATGTACTCTATTATATATCTATGTAATCTCCATATATTAAGTACTATTTTATTTACTGTCTTATTATGTATTCTTATTATTATCAGTATATTTGTAAAATGTGACACCTCCTACTTTTCATTTAGCCACTCACTTTATTGTCATCACGATGAATATATCAAAAGGCCTGATGACTCCCGAAAAAAGATGCGGAGTTTTTGGTTTTTTCAAATATGTCAAACACGGTTGGTCGTACCTCGTAGCTCAAAAATACTTAGGTACTAAAATAAAGCTAAGAACATCCCCTTGAAAGAAGGGGATAAGTAATTAATAATTTTTAAATAATTTTCTTCTAATTCCTAATAATTTTCTTCCTATCTCCAATAGTTGAAATAATTATGAAGCTTTTATCTCGCACTTCTTTCGAAGTGCGAAGTGCATAGTGCAAGTTTTTTATTGTATGTAAGTAGTTTATATAAAGTCTGAGCTGCCCGTTTCTCGACAAAACTAAATTGTAGAGCATTGAATTCTCCTCAAGATTAGCATGCTAATTAATATTTTATCTAAATCAAGGCACGAAGCCGCTTGAATGTAAAGGAAGGCCCGTCCTTTATCTGAGGTGTCCATTCTTGCCGAATGAAGAAAAAATTGCTTTTTTGAATAAAGCGCGAAATCGAAGCTCAATTATCTCCGCAACTATAAGAAATAGAAACAAAACTAATATGATCTCTGCTGTAGGGAATTTCCTTAGCTTTAATTTTTAGTACATAACCAGTTTTTTGCTATGACCAACCGTGTTTAAGATATTTGGGAAAACCAAAAAAGGAGCGTTTTTCAACGTAGTAACTTTAACACTAGACACTCCCAAACAAGAGCAGAATAAAAGAAAACATTACGCTTTTTTCCGCAAAAACGCACTTTCCGAGCCTTCAGATACTGGACTATATTATAATTTTTTTTCGATTACATTGCTGTATTTATTAGAAGTAATTAGAGTGTTAAATAAATAAGTAAATAAATACATTAACCTTTTCTAAAGCTGTTAATGTAGACACAATAATAAGACAATAACAATTGATATGATTGCTTACAGAATAGACCAAAATGTAACAAATGATTTACTGTTTACAAGATTTGAATTGGATACATTAGACTCAAGGCGTATAAAAACAAACCTAACATTTCTGTATAAATTACTGTACAATCAAATTGATAGTACATATCTTATGTCTAAGATTTGTTTTAGAGTTCCTAGAGCAGAAGCTCGTAATCAATTCCTGTTCTATAATAAAAGTTCTAGAACTAATATGCTACTTAGGAACCTATTGAAATAACAATGAGATTGTATAAACAGTAAGATTGTATAATCATTTATGATAAATGTGATATTTTCAATATCAGCTTTAATACGTATAAAAAGGTATTGAGTAAGTATGTTTGAAGTTTATTGTAATTATGTTATGTAATTTGAAGTGTTATATATTTTATATTATATTTTATGTGTAATATTATTGTCCTGTAATTGGTGATGTTTACTGTTGGGCAAATAAACCTATTATTATTATTATTATTATTAATAGCAGCAACGGAAGGTTACTATTTACTCATATGGAAATTAAATAATGAAAATAAAGTAACATATTGTTCATGTGAACATATTTTAGGCTTGCTAATAGTTAAAGCTATTGTATGGTTAGTTTAATTATTATAGAATCAACTGGACTCTAGATTTCTTTGTGTGTAAAAGGTAGTCGGCCGTTTCTTTTATGGTTTTTGTAAAGTTGTCCTCAGTTCTGAAAGATGCAATTACTCCTTTAGATTGGAGTTTTTTCGAAGCCATCTTGTATATAACGCCCCATGAATTCACTTTTAGATCTTCTTCTAAAAGATTTTCTTAAGAGTGGTGTTTTGCATCTAACATCACTTGTTCAAATTTTTCTTTAGCCTGTATCTCATTATAAATATAATAATCTCGATCAGTTATAACGTGATTTCTATACGGTAGTTTATTTTTTGCAAGATAAATATTCCGAAGCCGTTAAACTTTGTGAGTTCATCACTCCGGCCTTACTGGATATATTTTTTGTTTTGAAATTTTGATTATATTTCTTTCAATGAATTGGTAGAATCTGTTTAAAATTTCATCAATTCAATTTCTGTTTTGTGGTTCGGGATAAATTCTTTCCTGTTCTACAAATTCTTGCAAGGCAAAATTTGCCATATTGAAATTGAATCTGTTTGGATTTAGTATCCTATTGGTAGTTAAATTTATAGGGGATGTGCCAATTTTGTATTCAAATAGTATAGCATTATGATCAGAGCAGTTAATAGCTCGTACTACGTGCCAATTAGTTATAGGATTTTGTATATATACAGACACAGGGCCGGCTCCACACGGTAAGCAAAGGATGCGTCGCATCGGGGCGCCATACGCGAAGGGCGCCGAAATCACCTTGCTGAACACTTTAATAATGTAGAAATTTGACGACACACCAAGAATCTAATGTTAGTATAGTATTTTAACAAGTTTACGCATCAAGTGAATAAAACTTTTGCGAAAGGCTGTATTATCTGGCGACGTACTACAAAGTATTGTATGTTGACGCCCTTGCCGGTTGCGGTACTGGTTCAATCTTCAATAGGGCACTTGTTTATTATTCTCCCGAGAGCTGAATTTCTATAGCGCATCTTTACGAGTCGGAAACATTTAAAATAATTTCAGTGACTTTTGATTATTTTTCAGCGAAAGAAAGATCGTCTGCAAATTTTGTTCTGAAATTGAAATTGTTACATTCTTTTTGTTATTTATTGTTATTGTCTTATTATTGTGTCTACATTAACAGCTTTAGAAAAGGTTAATGTATTTATTTACTTATTTATTTAACACTCTAATTACTTCTAATAAATACAGCAATGGAATCGAAAAAAAATTATAATATAGTCCAGTATCTGAAGGCTCGGAAAGGGAGTTTTTGCGGAAAAAAGCGTAATGTTTTCTTTTATTCTGCTCTTGTTTGGGAACGTCTAGTGTTAAAGTTACTACGTTGAAAAACGCTCCTTTTTTGGATTTTCCCAAATATCTTAAACACGGTTGGTCATAGCAAAAAAATGGTTATGTACTAAAAATTAAAGCTAAGGAAATTCCCTACAGCAGAGATCATATTAGTTTTGTTTCTATTTCTTATAGTTGCCGAGATAATTGAGCTTCGATTTCGCGCTTTATTCAAAAAAGCAATTTTTTCTTCATTCGGCAAGAATGGACACCTCAGATAAAGGACGGGCCTTCCTTTACATTCAAGGCTTCGTGCCTTGATTTAGATAAAATATTAATTAGCATGCTAATCTTGAGGAGTATTCAATGCTCTACAATTTAGTTTTGTCGAGAAACGGACAGCTCAGACTTTATATAAACTACTTACATACAATAAAAAACTTGCACTATGCACTTCGCACTTCGAAAGAAGTGCGAGATATAAGCTTCATAATTATTTCAACTATTGGAGATAGGAAGAAAATTATTAGGAATTAGAAGAAAATTATTTAAAAATTATTAAATTATTAATTACTTATCCCTTTCTTTCAAGGGGATGTTCTTAGCTTTATTTTAGTACCTAAGTATTTTTGAGCTACGAGGCTACGACCAACCGTGTTTGAGATATTTGAAAAAACCAAAAACTCCGCATCTTTTTTCCGGAGTCATCAGGCCTTTTGATATATTCATCACTAGACACCCTCAAACAAGCGTACAAAATCACAAAACATTACGAATTTTTCCCCAAAAAACCTCCATTGACTGGATTATTACGCTAATAATTATGTTTAAGTATATAATTATTTTGTTTTTTAGACTCTTATAAGCCAATGGAAAAACTTAGACGCGACGCGAAGCCTGCTCCCAGCTCTGATAATAATTATAAAGACAAGACATTAGGGATTGTGCCTTTTCTAACTAATTTTTTTTCTAGATCTTCGTTTTCTGTATATCGTGTGGGTTTCTGACATCCCAACGACAACTAACTTATTTTACATTCAAATTATTTATTTAATTTAACGAAGTAAATTTTGCACTAGTACCCAACCAGAAGCACTTAATTAATTAATTAATTGCACTTAAATTAAAACCAAAAAACAAATATTGTTATATTATTGTTGCATCGCTATTTGGGACACCTTTTCTTAGGCTTAATAAATAAATCCGCTGAATGCTGCTAAAATATACAGGTATCTATCAGCAAGAAGTTTAATGACAAATGTTAGTACAACATTAAGTAAAATATTGTTCTAGTCACTTTCTTCTAGAGACTTTTGTTTTACCAATAATTTTAAGATGTGTTAATATAAAGCTTTCTCACAAAATTATTTTAAACAATAATCTTATAAATTACATCTTCTTTATAGCATTTTTAATATTTTGTAATAAAATAAAAGTCATGAAATTATTCCGAAAACTTAGGGCAAGATATTTTTTAAAACTAAATATCCAGTATTGGTATGTAAGATATAGTAAAGCAGTGTATACATAGTAATTTTGAAATTGTGCTTTAAATTTTAGCTTTTTTATTAGGGTGTGCATCTTAAATTATTTTTGCGACACCTTGAAAATCTAAAAATGAAGTGCATCTCATGTGATAAACCACCCGATAAAGGGAGAGAGATTTTTCCCTGCGATTTCTGCAAGACCTTAAAATGCAAAACCTGTTTTGGTCTTACATCATCAGAAGTGAAAGTGATGGAATTAAAAAATGAGAGAGTGTTACTTTTATCATGCAAAAAATGTCAAAGTGACTCCCTGTCATAAATGATGGACCAAAAACTAAACGCAGTTGAAGCCAAGATTAAAGAGGAGTTTAATCAGTTAAAGAATATAATCAAAGATCAAAGTGAGCAATTAAAAAAACAGGATGAGCTGATTAAAAAACTGCATATTGAAACTTTGAAGGTAAATGTTGATGGTAGTAGGAGTGGTATTAAAACTTATGCAGGAGCATTAACATCAACTGAAGTCATTGTTGTAAAGCCTAAAGATAAACAAGAAAGTAATATTACCAAAAGTGACCTGAAAGGAAGCATTGATCCAAAAAAGATGGCTATTGGAATTGAAAATATCAGAGAAGATAAAGAGGGGTCAGTCATCATTAACAGCAATGATGTAACTACCAAAGAGAAAATTATAAGAAAGGTAGAAAATGAATGAAGTACTAAATATAAAGTGATGGAGGGCCAGCAGAAAAATCCCAAAGTTATCATCTGTGGAGTAGAAAACGAATTCATTTTGAACTCAATAAAAAATCAAAATGAATTAAATCTAAATAATGAATCAGTCCTACAAGTACTAAATAAATTCAAACAAAAAACAAACATAACAAAGGGAATATTATACTTGAGGTCGATGTTAAATTCGGCAAGAACTTGTGTGAGCTTGGTCACCTGAATGTTGGCTGGAGACGATGCCCTGTAACTGAATACTATAGCATTGTACGATGCTTCAAGTGTAGTAGATGCCAAGAACAGTATAACATGTTACAATTGTGCTAAGACACATACTACAAAAGATTGTACTAATACATTAGAAAAGAAGTGCATCAACTGCATAGAAACAAATAATACATTAAGAAAATCACTGAAAACTAATCATTCTGCTACTGACCCTGAATGCCCCTGCTATATACGCTTAAGGGAACTTGAAATGAAAAAAACCAAGAAGATGCAACCAGTGAAACCTAATGAAGCTTCTAACAGTGAAAAAGAGAATACCATCTTTAGTGTACTACACCAAAATGTTGAATGCATCTCAACCAGTATTAACCAGTTAAATCTATGTGTTAATGAACTACAGCCACAATTTGTAGCAATTAGTGAACATTGGCAAACATGCCATAGATTAGAAGCATTTCAGATGGAAAATTGTGTCATCTTTCTGCCGTTTGAATGTAGTAGTCCATGGAGGTGTTGTGTTATACTCGCGCAGTGATCTCATGCCATACATCAGAAATGACATAAATGTGCTAACAGAAGAGTACGTGTTTGAATGTTGTGCAGTTGAATTTGCAATGGGTTGTAAGCATTACGTACTCTGTGTTGTATATAAACCACCTACAACAGATATAGACATTTTTTTAAATTTGTTAGATCAAATGATGGAAATAGCCTCCCAAGGTAATAAATATGTTTTAGTTGCAGGAGATTTTAATGTAGATATGCTTAGTACTACAAACCTGAAACACCAAACTATGTTAAAAAATTTGTTAAATGCCTACAATATGGAAGTTAGCATATTGGAACCAACTAGAGTCACACCTACTACAAGCACTTGCCTCGATAACATTTACATTTCCCAGTTCTTAGATTACCATGTTAAAGTGTTAAATACAAACCTCTCAGACAATAAGGGTCAACTAGTGTATGTATTGAGTGGGGAACCATTGCTAAGAAATTCATTCGAATTAAAACGAAGTTTCAGTAAGCAAAATTACATTAAGTTTTCTAACATTCTACACACTGAAACGTGGTTAGGTATGTATGAAGCACAGACCGTAGATAAAATTTATGATTGCTTTATTGAAACATTCCTAAAACATTTTAATGCAGCTTTTCCTTTAAAGAAATTGAACCAACAGAATAAAAAAAAATTAAATGAGTTTTTGATACAACCCATGAAGCAAAGAACACTCTGAATCTTTTATCAGAAATGTATTTACAAAATCGTATAAGTAAAGATCAATTCAATACATATAAATCTTACTATTCCCAACTGCTGCTCTCTGAGAAAAAACAGTTCTATAACAAAAAGATAAATGAATCAGATAATAAAATTAAGACAATCTGGAATATTATCAATACTGAACTAGGCAGATCTAATAAGAACATAAATACTTTTAATGGAGTTAAAATTAATGAACAGATAACATCACCAGAACAAGCTTGCAATCTTTTCAATGATTATTTTATCACAGCGGCTTCGCAAATTTTAGACAATGCCAATGTTGATACACTAGACACTAGATGTATACAAGAATGTCATAACTCTTTATACTTGTCAGATATCACAACAGAGGAATTATATGAAGTAATAAATAATTTAAAAAATACACTGTCTGCTGGTGATGATAATATTAATAATATGCTTATTAAAAATGCTGCTTTACAAATTGTTGCTCCTCTTTGTTATATAATAAATGAATCTTTCAGAAATGGTATTTTTCCCTCAAAACTAAAAACTGCAATTGTGAGACCAATTTTGAAAAAATTTGATTCATTGTTGATAGAAAATTATAGGCCTATAAGCCTCTTATCAAGTTTTTCAAAAATCTTTGAAATTGTTATGTGCAAACGTCTTATTCATTTTCTAGACAGAAACAATATCATTACCAATACTCAACATGGCTTCCAAAAGGGTAGATCCACAGTTACAGCAATTTTTCATTTATAGAACGCATTATTTATCACTTGGATAATGGGTATATTGTACATGGTGTATTTCTGGACTTGTCAAAGGCATTCGACTGTGTGAATCACCAAATACTATTGAAAAAATTAAATATCATGGGAATACGTGGAACAGTATACAAATGGTTCAAATCATATTTAAATGCTAGATCTCAGAGGGTTTGTATAAAATCCGAAGTTGGCAACTTTCTCTCAGAATCTAAAGACATAAACATAGGCGTACCACAGGATAGTGTCTTAGGTCCTATATTATTTCTCCTGTATATAAATGACTTACCAAGCAAGATAGACTCATCTTCTCTAACACTAACAAACTATGCTGACGATACAAACATTCTAATAGCAAGAAAGGACCATAATATTTTAAAACAGGATACAAGAAATACGGTTTCAGTAATGGCAGAATGGTTCCATCAGAATTTTCTAGTGTTAAATATGTCCAAAACTAATTGTATTTTATTTAGACATAGTAGATATAAGGTTGATTATGGAGGTGATATTAATCTAAATAACGCAGTTATTAATTATGTAAACTCAACGAAGTTTCTTAGTGTTACGGTGGATGAGAGTCTAGGGTGGAGAAATCATATAGACAATCTCTGTGGTAGGATTACTAAAGCCTGCTTTGCTTTAAATGTGCTAAAAAAAGTAGTAGATCAAAACACTCTGAGATCTGCATATTTTGGACATTTCTATTCCATTATGTACTATGGAATTATTTTCTGGGACGGCATACACAGTCAAGAGGTCTTTGTGAAACAGAAACGAGCATTAAGAACTCTAGCTAATCTGAACCTTGGAGCTTCATGCAGAAGCTATTTCAAAAAACTAAATTTAATGACAGTTACAGGTGCTTATGTATATGCATGCATTAATTTTGTGTTTGAAAATCCAGCCCATTTTAGAGACAACCTTTTAAATCGTTTACATGATACCCGCAATATAGACAATTTTAGTTTGCCAATTCATAAAACAACATTATTTGAAAAAAGGTTGTCATTATAAGTGCCTACAATTTTATAATATGCTCCCAAGACACATAAAAAACATTAAAAATACACATAGATTCAAAACAGTAATTAAGCAGATCTTAATTGAGATTGAACCCTACTGTATTGACGATGTTACAAACATAAGTATCTTGAATTCATGTGAACTTCTAGGATTAGTTGAGATCAGAGCAGGGATCGGAAAAAACAACTCTAAGTATTAATTTATTATGTTTAATACTAGTTGGAAGTAATTCTATGTTAAGATAGATCAAGATTGATGTAAACATCAGTTGCAAGCAGTGGTACTGCAGGTTTTGCTAGGTTTTCCTGTAGTCTCGGCAAATGCACCATGCTAATTCTTATTAATTAAGTTGCCCTAGCTCGCTCAATTATATTCATCTAGCAACTGACATTAGCATCAATCTTTTTCCCTACTTCACTTCTCTGACGTGTATTATACGACATACGTTGTATATTGTTCCTAGTACAAATAAATCTATTATTACTATTATTATTATTATAGCTTTGGCAAACAGCCCTAACTATTTTCTAGCGTTTTATACTTTTCGGTGTTTTGTACTTTTCGGCGTTTTGTTCACGTTCGGCCGTTTGTGTACAAATATGTTTCGGCGATCTGACCACAGATGAGTTTTGGTGTTTTGCCCGCTTTCCTCGATTTGTCTAAATAAACCTTTCGGTGTTTTGACCACTTTCAGCAATTTGTCTACAGATCAGTTTTGGCGCTTTAACTATCTTTGGAGATTTGTTCACAAATGTGTTTTGATCACATTCGGCGGTTTGTCCACAGATGTCTTTCGACAGTTTGGTCAGAGCAGCCTACCTGTAAGTTCGACAAAGTTAAAAGGTTAGCACCGACGTTTCCAATCTATTCGGCGTCGTTTTATGCTTTTGGAGATTTGTCCATTTATTGCTTATCTTATCTGTAAAATTAAAGTTCGTCCCTCTTAGTTAAAATAAAATACTTCCGATGTCCCTGAGGGCGCTGAGACCATTTTTGCATCGGGGCGCCATAACCCCTAGGGCCGGCACTGTTCAGAAGTTAAAGTTAGATCCATGTTACTGGAACCATATTATGTTTCAAAAGTAGGAGAGTTGTTGTTTTTGTTTATGATAAAAAGTTCATTATTTATAAAATCTTCTAAGAAATGTGCATCTGAATCAGTGATTCTATCATATCACATAGTAGATCTGCAATTAAAATCACCTATATGCTTTCTAAAGTATTAATTTTGTTTTACAGTTCAAACAGATAGTTTTGAGTATTCTCATTGGTGGAGGTTTATATACATTAAATTATATATATAGTTATATAATCTAATGTCTCTTGTGTTGCCAATTTTGAAATTGAAGGAATTTAATGTTAGTCATTGTACTCTATCGATTGCAGATAATCATTTAGCTTTTTTATGTAAACTGGGCAAATTTTTGAGTTTGTAGTATGGTTCTTTTTGATTGGCTTTTAGACAGTTTGTGCATTTATAATTGGGTATATTATTTGCATAGGAACAATTTCTAGTCTAATGTTCTAAAAATGAGCATGTACCATAGAACATGTCTTCTTTGTAAAATTTGACAACATGGCCAAAACGTTGACACCCGCAGCTTCTGCTTACACGTATAAAGTCACTTACCGTACAAGCAATCCAACCAAAATAAGCTCTTTTATGCTTCAAAAGAATCTTTCTAAACTCTGGATCTGGATGAATTTCAACCACCAAATTTGTTGTAGAATTGATTTTCGTTCCTATTTTAAAAGGGTTTTTGTATCAGTTTTCATAAATATCAGTTTCATCTTTTACATTCTCAAATATTGCTGTTAAAAGCTCCTGTTTTTCCAAATTACTTGGTACATTATAAAAAATTACTAGGGCAAAGTTTAGCTTCTAGGTTTACTGCTGTTAAATTTGGGTTTCCAATAAGTTTAGATATGTCACTGTCCGAGGACTCAACCAAAACACCTTTGTTTTTAATCTTAATAATTCAATCTGGTTTAATATTCAAAACTTTTGGATTTATTTGGGTAAGCGATTGTTTAGCGTCTTCAGAACAGTTAATATTGCTGTTTGATTTAGAAAAGATTAAAGCTTTGTATTTTTTCTATTGACGATTTATTTAGTTGTAATGTAGAAGCAGATGTATGTATTTGAATTGCTAATAGATGTTACTTGGGCATATACGTATGTAAGGGGTGGTCTATGGGAGATAATTTCCTTAACAGCGATTTTAACAACGTTTTTTATTCCAGGATATAATTATTGTACTTAAATTAGTTGCTTTAATATCGCTGCTAT
This sequence comes from Agrypnus murinus, assembly GCA_929113105.1. Lineage (NCBI taxonomy): Eukaryota > Metazoa > Arthropoda > Insecta > Coleoptera > Elateridae > Agrypnus > Agrypnus murinus. The sequence continues at coordinate 40,990,266 of OV816024.1, read as the reverse complement.
AGAAAAACCGTTGCATTATTTTGGCCGCAAGCATACAATCTGTTTTAATGAACCAGTAGTATTTGGTACCTATAAATACTCTTATAATGATTATCTAGGTTGATAATGAATTTTTAATTTTGGGAAAACTGTTTTAATTGTTAAATAATATAAATAACACTATGTACGTAATTGTTAGAGGTACTACATACGAAAAATTCTGCCAGCACTACTAACAGGAAGATTTAGCTATCAAATTGTATTAAATCGATATATTTCCCTTGTTTTGTTATAGTATCAATTATACACTTATTCATTTCAATTAAAATAAACTTATTGACGATTGTTCTTATGAATTATTAGTCTCCACATTTATTACCGATTAACCTTAAAAACATTACGATGACCCCAGTTCCATATTTACTTTTACGTATTAACCATTATTTCAATTATGATTACTACTAAACATTACAGTCATCGACAAATTCACAAGAAAAAAACTATAATTTGAAGGTCATTTTATTCATCCGCTTCCTGACGTCATAAAAATTTTGTTTCCAATCCCTATAAAATATTGAAGGTGTCTTTCGAACAGCATCAGTCGCTTCTTGTACACAGTACAATCAAAACCTAAAAAAACAAAAAGAAAAATGTTCAAATTCGTAGTGTTGTCTGTTGTTTTGGCCGTGGCTGCCGCCAAACCCGGTCTCCTCAATGGTGGTGCTGGTTTTGGATATACCGGTGCACTTGCTGCTCCAGCCTACGCTACCGTTGCCGCCGCCCCAGCCTACGCTACTGTTGCCGCCGCCCCAGCCGTTCATGCCGTAGCCGCTCCAGTCTTCGGACCATCCTTCAGCCACACATCCAGAATTGATATCATCCAGAAACCTGCAGTCGTTGCAACTTATGCCGCTCCAGTTGCTCACGCCGCAATCGCTGCTCCAGTTGCGCATGCCGCCATTGCTGCTCCAATTGCTCATGCTGCCATCGCCGCTCCCCTCGCTCATGGTGCAGTAGCTGCACCAGCTCTTACTACCTATGCTGCTGCTCCTGCTTTAGGTCTTGGCTATGCCGGACATGGAAACTTAGGATTCGGTTTGGGACATGCTAAATATCATTTGTAAAAAGTTGACTGATCGTACTGATTGTTCTGTATTTATTCCTATATAAATTGTACACTAATAAAGAAAAGAATTAAAACCTATAAGATATTTTGTTATTTTACGTCTAACAAACAAGTTTATTATAAATACCTTTAATGTAATAACAACTCTCTCTCCCTCTAAGTAATCAATCCTGTAGATTACTTTGTCTCAGCACTGCGACAAGATGTGACCTTGTTATGCAATAAGTTTTAATGCTTTGATGTTCAGTCCATTAAAATCAGTTTAGGTTTAACAAGACGCAGTAAATTGGCTGAAGATACCGAGTTTTCTGAGTTTAGTCTGGTTATACACACATTACAACTCTCACACAAATACAATTTTTTTCTTAATAGAAAAAACTCGAAAAAGAAATCTGTAGGAATCTACTTGTTCTTTAGGATTATAGTGGCTGTGATTCTGATGAACTTCTTACCTACATGGTGTTGATAATAGCATTTAGACTTGACCAGACTTGGCAACACGATTAATCATGAATGTTTTACGTGGGGCACCTGTATAACTTTATCCCCACGTTCCTTCCAAGAGGAAGTAATTGATATACGCTCAATCAGCGCGCAATTGCATAGCAATTGTTTCCAGTTGCTTACTGGTCGGAGCAAGGTTGCCCATCCACCCTCTACAAGTTAACCAGGCTAGAACCGGAGCGACTACAAGGGATGTACGTGCTCAGCCACCGGAATCCTCCCGTCTTCTTTCATACGGGGGTAAGTTCCTCGTCCAGCATCGGAACAGCCGAACCCTCTGTCATGCCCTCATAAGTTCCTTCACCAAGCCTTAGTTGGAGCCACTGCCCGATCGAATCCAACCTCAGATGTGGCGGGACCTGGTTTTTAAATGGTTTTACCACCTCGATCTCCCAGTTATAGGCCTGGCGTGCCCTGACAGAGCTTCGATTCGAGGCTACTTCATAGGGCACATCGAAGTAGCGTCCCGGTGTGTATTAGGGCGAAGTTGTCTTGAACATGAGAGGCTATGTATCTTCGCATCAACGTATACAGACGCACGACTGGAACTGCATAGCCAAAGCCGGACCCCCATACTGTCATCTCCGAAACGCTACCTGATGACATACAGTTTCCCATGGGTCATCAAGCGAACTTGATGACCCATCCTTGATTCTCCTCCATTCGTCTAGGTCGGGAAACTAGCTCCATGTAAGACCCTGATGTCAGGTAAGAATCAAACCATCCACACCGGACCCTCCTGTTAGCAGAGCTTCCTCCGCAACGTTTTAGAGTCATCATAGAGAAACACTTGTGTGTAACTCTACCACAAATACATTCTGATTCTGAAGGAAGAAAAAATGCAACTCTGATTTACTATCATTCAAAAATAAGTGGCACTATCCAAAACATTGTTCAACCAGAACTACTCCCGCCAAAAGCTTTAGCTCTGAAATACCATTATGTACGCTTTTACTACTAAATGTTACAGTGGAAAGACGATGAGTGTGCAGAAAATACTTGTAGATACTTGGAGATGGTTTGATTGTTAAATGACAATCAGTACGTCCTTCGGACAAGTGATTTATATGTTCTTACTTCTTTAGTTAACAAATTTTTACTTCCTATCATACGTTAGAAGTTATATGAAACTGAAAACTTAGGTTTTGTGTGTATAAAGTAGATGGCGTGAAATCGAGTCGTTCAGCCACAGCCCTTTTTAATGTTCAATAAAAACTTACGTTGTAGCTGCAAAAATCCAAACACACGGTTTCCATCTAGCTATGAATTTTAAATATTATGTTAGCGTTAAGTGGTAAATTACTAAATGCCGTTTACTGTACAGTTTTTCTTGCATTTTGAATACTATTTTTAGTAAACTAACTTTAAATTGATTTTTCGTAGTTAAGATAAATAGGTACCTATGTTAAATATCATACCACGATAAATCAGATTGAATACAGCCTATGAAGTTCTGGTAAAACTTTTTAAAACACCCGGAATGATAACATCAGCAGGCATGCATAATCATGGGCCGATAGCCGCTGTAAACCACGATATATTCCAAATATGGTTTTGTACTTGAGTTCGACATTTCTTAGCGCCAGACTGAGGAGAAAACTAAACAAACTCATAAAAACTGATTTTTGGAACTGAATACGGCTAGGAATCAGATTGATATTTTCAAGATACATTGCTATCTACCAATTAGGTTTGAATGAATCTTGCTTAGTCTAAGTCGAATCGGCTTAAATCTAGATAAGTCTTAACGGTTTTATGGACGTACTCCCATTGGCGCACTCAACGTATATTAAAACACTTCTTTCACATGTTTTGGATGCATTTTATTCAATTAATTTAATAAATGAAACATTGCAAAATGAAACACAATTAATTTAGTAAAATGTAAAAGTTGGTTCCTTATGGGATAGAATTGTTTTTTAGGTAAGATAATTTAGATGTTTAAATATAACCTTACATTCTCCAAAATGTTATCAATAATAAAAAAGTTTATACAAAAAATTTTTTTCATATCAGAAAGTTGTTAAAATACATCAAACCTTTGTTTCAGTTTTTTTTTAAATAAGTCTGAGGAAGGCAAATAGTGTATTAAGATGCCGAAACATATATATATATGTAACGATATTTAAAAGTAAAATTTTTATGGAGAAGACTATGTGTTTATAATAAAAATCTTTTTAATGTGTATGTTATATCTTCAAACAGAATAACTGAGATGAAAGATATACGATAAATGTGCATGGAAAATTTAATAAACTGTGCTAATCGCTGCAAATTAACCATTTCTACAAGGAAGACTAAATTAACGATAAATAAATCGCCTCCAAGGATACATGATTGTGATATAAGAATTTACTGTATAATAGGGTGGCCTTAAAAAATTTCTTTTTTCTACAAACATGTGGAAACGATACAAAATGATCAAAAAAGAAGGGGCAAATTAATTTTAGCTTTTTCTTAAAACAAAAAACCGTGCCGCAATAGACTTTTTGGAAAAATGCGTTTTTAGCATGTAATTTTTTGTTTAAGTCAGACGTTGACTTTTTCCTATGCAAAATAATGTTTCAATTTTTTCTTAGATGATTTTAAAGTAAAAAGTTTCAAATTAGTTAAAATTAAATTGAGTTAATCCTTGTTTTTCTATGAAAATACTTTAAATTGAAACAATATTTCTCAGTAAATTCGAGTCCGTTGTGGCACAGTTTTTAGTTTAAAAAAACCGATAAAATGAATTTGCACCTTCTTTTTTCATCATTAGGATCGTTTTCACCTGTTTGCAGAAAAAACTTTTTTTAAGGCCACCTTACTGTATAATACTCCAACTGATATAGTTAATGAATTTAAATATTTAGGAATAATCAGAAAACTAAATTCATTTCACATATTAGCAATTGCTGTTCAAAAGCCAGATCTATAGTTTTAGCATTGAAAAACAAAGTTCAGAAAACATAGGATGTATATGTTCAATGATTCATTGAGAGTTATCTATAATTGTGACATTATACCAATAATATCGTATGGTATTGAAATTTGAGGCCACCGTTTACACATTAGGAATATAAAAAACAAACTTTCTTCGTTGTATGGAACTTTCTGCAGATTGTTAATCAAAAGGTTATCAATCTGTCTCAATTGACGCCGCTGGCGTTTTAGCCTGCATTCCACCTAAAGATTCTTAAACATAATCAAATTAGCTATTTTATAAATGAAAACATTAACCGAATGGATTTTGACTCTATAAAACACATCGTTGGAATATATAAATTATGGATCTATGTCAGCAACATTGGGAAATTTCTGTTAAAGGGAGAACCACTTTTACTTTTTTTCCTACCATCCCTGATAAACCACCCTTACCTTTTAAATATCTAACCACGCAGATTTGTACCGGACATGGACCTTGTAAAGAGCATCTAAAAAGGATAGGTCAAACAGAAGATGATACTTGCCCCGTATGTCCTTTGGAGACTGACGACCCCATCCACCATATATACGTTTATCCACGGTATACGAACGCAAGGCAAATATTAAGTGATAATATAAATGACTGACCAATCCCCCTCAGAAGAAATCCCAAAAGTAAACAGTTATAATCTTTTACACCTATTTTTAACTAATCTCGTAAACTAAAACTAAACGATTCAATTCTATATTACAAGGATAATTTATTACAATGAGCTACACCAAGATGTTATGCTCGTTATTGCATTACCATATCAAACAATATAGTCTAATAAGAGCTAGCGAATACGACAGTTTCACAGCTCCGTAATGGATAAAATCTCTGTTTTTATCTGTATTCATAGTATATGAGTAAGAAAACCCTTGTCTGGCAGGGCATCCCCTCTGATTTATGGACGAAGAGATCAAACAATGTGGTAAAAGATGTCACATTTGAAACACATATGTAATGGTTTTTTTAATTTTTATATGAATCAAAATAGTGAAAAAAACGCTAGCAAATTTGCCAGACAAATATTCCTCTGATTAATTACTGCCAGATGCACACTAATTAATTAATTATCAAAAGATTTCAAGTATAAGAGCATTGTGCACACATAGGCAACCAGTTATACATAAAATAGCGTAAGTTTATTAATTTTTTAAAAATGAAATCAGTGGAACTTGATCTATCATTTTGGAATGACAGTATACAAGGATCAAAACTAACTTACTAGTAAAAAAGACAGACATTACACTTATACTGTTATACTTAAAATATTTTAATAATTAATTACTTAGTGTTGATCTGACATTAATTAATCAGAGGAATATTTGTCTGGCAAGTTTGCTATCGTTTTTTTTTCGGTATTTTGATTGATATAAAAATTTAAAAAACATTACATGTGTTTCAAATGTGACATTTTTTACCATATTTTTGATCTCCGTCCATAAATCAGAAGGGATGCCCTACCAGACGAGGGTCTTCCTACTCATATACTATGAATACAGATAAAAAAGGGATGTTATCCATTACGGAGCAGTGAGATGGTCGTGTTCACTAATACTACATATATTCTTAATTTCTCGTCAATGTAAATAACTCTACCTTTTGCTTAAGATATTATATGTTAAATCTTAAATATGTTTTGTTACTAATGAATCATATATGTAATAATCTTGTTTTGTTTTAATCTTCACATTTATATTTAAAATATTTTGTCCTATATTATTAAGTTAATATTTTTCTATTTTAATTTTTTTAACCTAGTTACTAATTTATATTTTGTTAGTATTTATTTATAACGTTGTTTATTATTATTACCTAAGTTGTATGAAGTGTGTTTTCAAGAAGCCTTTATGTGGTAACCTATGTAAATAGTGAGTGTCCAATTATAACCTATTTTTGCAAATAAACGTAAAAATATATAAACGTAATTATTACCTAACAGGATACCATTTACAACACAATTTTACACAAGACAAGTAATGTATAACAGTATGTATAAGTAAATAAAATAATTAAAGCCAATGTAAAGATTAATATGTAAATATAAACATAAAATATATGAAACAAATAACAATTTGGAACAATTTAGTAGCAATATACCCAACTCTATTCTGGTAAGTGTTGTTTATTCCATTCCATTAGAACAAAGACGTCTTCATACAATTTATTGGCATTTTTCGTCATATGACTTAACGGCGCGCGGCGTCCTTAATAAGATACCATAATGAATATTGAGTGCATGGAAAGTGCCAGTTTTTTTAAATGACAAATACTTTAGAAATTTTCTTTGTATTCTTTCGACGCAGAGTTGTTCCGATACGTAAAATGGATACCAAATAATTGTAGAATATTCAAGTTTGCTTCTTACAAATGAAAAATAGAGGATTGCAAGTACATCCGAATCTCTGAACATTTTATGAGTTCTAAAGATAAATCCGAGGGTTCGATAAGAACAAGAACAAACTTCAGCAATCTGCTTCTGAAATAAAAGCTTTGTATCGAACCAAACACCTAAATATTTTATCTCAGTAGTACGTTATAAAGCTGTTCCTTCAATGTAGTAATCAGCGACTAGAGGAGAACTTTACGTGTATATGTGACAGTGCAGCACTTGGAGACATTTAAGTTAAGTTTAAACTCAGCACACCATTTCACAAGATTATTGATATCAGCCTGCAGTTTGGTAGCGTCATTAGGAGATTGTATGCAGTTATAGCTCTTAACGTCATCCGCATAAGCAATCACATGACATGTAATAGAGGATAAAAGATTATTTAAAACAAAATATATAATAAAGGACCAAGATTTGAACCCTGTGGCACTCCAGAGGTAGTATTAAATTCAAAGGAACAAAAGCCATTGTAAAATACGTAATTCGGTCTGTCCTCTAGATATGACTTAATAGACGCTAAATAGAAAAAGTAGAAAATCCAAACTCATCTAGGTTGTTTAGCAGCGTGTTATGTGAAATTCTATCGAAAGGTCGACTAAAATCTGTGTAGATGACATCTACTTGTTGCCCTCTATCAATTTTATCACATACAAACTGGGTAAGCAGGAAAGATTGGTTACTGTTGATCTTCCTGAAACGAAACCACGCTGAAGATCGGAAATAAAAAGTTTTACGTGATTATAAATCTGCTTGTACATAACTTGTTCCAATAACTTGGCAAAATTGGAAATTATTGCTATAGGACGATAATTGTTTAGTAAGGATGAATTGTCCTTTTTATGTACTGAAGTAATTCTGGTTCTTTTCCAGACTTTAAGAAAAGTTTGAAGTATTCATAGCTAAATTGATTATGTGCATAAATGGAAGTACTGTTGTGAATGGCTCCCAACTTGCATTCATTGCGTAGATACGGAACGGTACTAGGCAACGAGAATAATAAACAAGTCGAATAAATATCTCATAAAAGTTATTACTTGTGTTTTACTACCTCCTACAAGAGATACATGTAAGTAGCCCTAACACTACATTTAGTGTTAAACCCTCGCTACATTTGGTGAACCTACGTTCCTGAAGAAGAATTTAGCAGCACTGGTCTTTGCCTGCTGCCCTGAATTCTCCAGGTGAACAACTGCTAGTTCTCCCTTCATCGTCTGTCATCAGATACTACTCGACTTCTGTCATTGTGAGATCCCCTGGTACCTGCTTCGCTTGCGTGACTTGTCGTGGCTGGTTAGAGGTGACCGTTGGAACCGGAACTAGTGCTCCTTCTCATCCGATAAGTTTCAAATTATTTTTACTTACTTATTTAATATTTCAAATGGCGACTGTCAAACTTCCATTTCCAATTTTTACGAGTAACGATATCGACCTATATTTTATTTTGGTAGAAAAATACTTTACTCGTATGCTGATCAATGATGAGCTCGCCAAATATAACTTATTAACACTAAACTTACCTTTCGACGTTTTAGGAGCTCATTGCGACCTGACCATTAACCCCCCTAGACAACGACCATACACTACCTTGAAACGGGCAGTGTTAAATTCTGTCCTAGGACCACAGGAATCTCGAATTAATAATCTTTTGGAGACTTCAATTCTCTGGTAGTGTCAAAGAACTACTTTTTAACATCCAAAAATTGGCAATTGATCTGGATTTAACTGAGGAATTAACTAAAGATTTTTTAATAGCTAAACTACCATCAGAACTTAAGATTCAATTCTTAAATTTCAATGACTTACCGTTAATATCCTTTGTAGAAAAATTAGATTTAATTTATTCTATGCAACAGGCACCACAACCTTTAACTACTCCTGCATTAGAAGCTAAGCTAGACAATTTGACGACTAATGTTACTACCATTTCCAATGAGCTTTCTACCATGAACAAGCGACAATCCCCTGTAACTCCCACCATCTCTCCGAACCCCCAAAATCCTCAGCATTTCAATAAACGCCGTTCCATGCCTTCGGGCAATGCCAATTCCCAATTGCAACCGTGCTATTATCACAGACTCTTTCAAAATAATGCACGTAATTGTACGGGAAATTGTTCATGCTAAACAAAAAACTAACTCTCCTGGCCTCCAGGGAGGGCCATACAGGGTTAGTTCAATCCCTCCAACTTCTCCTTTACTAATCACTTATTCTTTAATCTTTTTACAGGACCTAACCTACAAAATTAATTTTGTGGGTGACACTGGTGCTGATTATTCCATTCCATATCCAAGTCGAATAAATATCTCATAAAAGTTATTACATGTGTTTTACTATCTCCTACAAGAGAGACATATAAGTAGCCCTAACACTACATTGGTGTTAAACCCATCGCTACAGTACTAACACAAATGTAATCTAGAACGAAAAAGCTCGGAATGAAATCGTCTCCATTAGACATTTTGTTAGGAAATGCAGCCAGCAAATATAGTAGCTCTGATTCGGTAACGTCATGCAACAACAAACATGGCAACATGGTCTATTTGAAGCAGTGTGTTGATCGAAAGTTTGGTTATCAAGAAATAAACTTGAAACGGTGTGAGCAAGGGCATCAACAATCTGTTTAGGGTTAGTATAACTAACGATACCATCAGGGCCGGCTAAAGGTAAAATTTTCACCCGGGCGAGAGAATAATTTGGAGACCCCCCCCCTTAAAACTAAAAATCACCACGATGGAGAATAGATTAGAAAAAAATAACAATGAAATCATAACATTTTATTATAACGTACATCCATTATTACCAAAAACAACAATTTTTACAATTTCGCCCTCGTGATTTCGGTAGCCTAGATTTTTATTTGTTTGTTAGACTGTTAGAGTATAAGTATTTCTGGCGATGACGCGAGCGCAGTGGAAATTCCCAAACAAAACAGTGACCCTTCGCACGACCACACGGTAACTAATTTCGAGCACCGTAACACTGTAACAGTACTTAATACTACGTAACAATCGTTGTAATAAAAAAATTATTTTTTCATGTTTGAACTTTCAATTTTTTCCCCGTTGATTTGGCGACCCACCAAACCGCAGTCGCCCGGGCCTTAAACCGCCCCTGGATACCATCACTTAATATTCCTGGAATTCTAGTTGTCCCTTAACATTGGTGAATAAATGACCAAAACTCTTTAGGGTTAGCCTTCAACAAAGACTCAACAGATGCTAGATAAATGGAATGAGCAGTTTAAAGCTGAGCTTCTATTATCGTTCTCACTCTTTGGAATTCATGGTAATAATAAATATTTGATGATGCTCTCCATCTCCTCTTGTAGTATTTTTTAAGCAAAGAGTACGCCTGATTTCAGAATTAAACCAAGGAGGAAATCGGTGATACCTAAATGAGCACCGAGGAACAAAAACTTCAAGAGCATTGTATAAAACGGAGTAAAAAGCATCCACAGCCATTTCAATATCATCAATAAATATTAAAAATGAAAGTTCAATCAATGCTGCATAGATGACGATAAAGATCTGAAAAATTAGCTTTTAGGAAAATTGTAGCAAAAGTTTCTACTTTTAGGAAACTACTCAGGTGTATTAGTGATGGAGAAATTGACAGATATGGAAAAAAGCAGGATAGTATCGAGCAATATGGACAAGCACATACTCATCTTGTGATACTAAAACCTTCGCGTCTAAATTCGAAAACGCCTAATCTAATATTTAATCTAATATTTCTATCCATCGGTATTTAAAACGTTGTTGAACTATCGGAGTTGAAGAATGTCACATAATATGTTTTTATCCAACACCTCTATATAAATACCATGTTTACTATGGTCATTTTAAATAAGGAAAGTGATTGTTTACTCTTATGTTACATTATAACCTACGTTGCCCCTAGCAACGTGGGTTATTTTTAAAAAACTCACTCCTTCAAAAATAACAACCAATCACCAGCTTACGTTGCATAATATTATTAAAATCCAGTCATCGTGCTCGAGTATTAAATTTATTACTGTCAAAACTTCAGACTAACTATAAATTGCAAATTCGATGTTTAAACTTAAATTAAGAGGCGTTGGATAAAATTTTGTATGGCACGCGTGAGTTAAGGATATTATCCACTCAGAAAAATTAACCCTCTCGGGCCTGCCGGCCCACGAGGGTAAATTTTTCGTTCGTGGATAATATCTTACTTAACTCACTTGTACCATAAATAACTATTAAATGAAATAATTTTCGGCAATTACTAGAATTACTGAAGAAAGATGGAATATTGAAATCACCGACAAGCAAAGTAGGAAGATTGATTAAAAAAGGCTCCAGGGGGGCATTCATTAATTACGTAAGGGTTCCGAGGGGGAGGGGGGTTTTCAGAATCTGTTCATGCCCTTATCTCGGGGGGAGGGGGGATCAAAGCCATTCTTACGTAAGATTTTATAAGTCGAAATAACCGATTTTTAACATAGTTTGATGAATATTTGAGAGCAAAACTTTCGGGAAAACAAATATGAGAACTATTTTTTTTAAATGTACAAGTCTATTTATACATATTTTTATTTTAAAATTTTTATTGCTGATTAAGTTTTTAAAATCTTTGATGTGTCTATTTTAACACATTTTGAAGCTTAAAAATAAAAATTATATTACGTTCTTTTTGTATATTATCTTATTTTTATTATTTGAAAAAAAAATCCTTTTATTATCACGCAATAACAGCTTTGAATGATTAGTCACAATTGTATATCATTTTAATCAAACTAACATCATTTCACAACTTTGAAAATCCCGCGCAATTTCTATGCTGTTCCAATAATGACGGCTTCAGCCCCACTCTTTTTTACTCTCTGTATCCGTCCGCCGACACGTCGTGACGAGTCAGGCCTGCTGCATGCCTACTATTTACTTCAAATTATGAGTTTTAGTGCAATGGATCCATTTCTAAAACCAGATATAATCTTACGTAAGAAGGGGGAGGGGGAGTCCGAGAAATCTTACGTGCCCTTACATGGCGGTAGGTGGGTCAAAAATGGTAAAGATCATCCTTACGTAATTAATGAATGGCCCCCAGGACTTTTAGGAAGAGTTCTAAATCAGTGGTTGAGATATCGGGAGGTACATACAAAACACCTATTAAAAATGTAAAGGATCTCATGATGCATTTACATAAGAAAATATTAATTAAGCGAAAATCATGTGTAAGGGTGAACAGTGGACACATCAATAATAGTGTAAAAAGATCAAAAGGTTCATTGGTATAATTATTCATTTTTCCGTAAAGAAGTTTAAAAACAGTAGTAGGCGTTTACGGAAATTGTATCGGATATACAGTGAGAATTTTATTTCACTGAACATAGGACTATTGACATTCCCTATGTTCAGTTTTAAAAAAGCCAAGTCAATGCATTGCGAGCAATTAAAACATATCCAAGCAACCTATAAAACAATTGCTATTCGTAGTGTCATTAGAAAGTGTCAAAACTGTGTTTTTTTTTCAAAGTTTTTGCCAAGACAGCTGCAGATCCTGACCTGACCTGAAGCTGTCTTTGGCATCAGTGAGGACTTTATGCCTTTATTATGATTAATTAATGAATATTCGTGTCGATAATTATTGTCAAGGATTACAATCATGTCGCAAACATTGTCGCTGGGTAGGCAACCAAACTTGCAGGTCTGCTGGTAGCTGGTGTTTTTTTTATTGTACATTCTTTTGACACAACTGAAATTATTTAGTTTTAGGTTAAGTATAATTATATCCAAATAGCAAGTTTAAACAGAAACTTTTATTTAAATTACTTTAACAAATGTTCAAAGTGACCACCCTCCTGTTCCAAACAATATGCTAACCGATTGTAAAATCCTTGTACACTATTTCTTAAAAAATTTGGATTTATTTCGTTGCAGGCGGTAAGTATTCTATTCTTTAGCTCTTCTGTATGCTCTATTACCCTATTATTGTAGACTTTGGATTGGATATAACCCCAGAGAAAGAAATCGTTTGGTGATAAATTTGGGAACCGAGGTGGCCAAACTATGGGGCCAAATCTTCCAATCCAGCGATCCTGGAATGTTTCGGTTAGGAAGCGTGTAATAGGGCGCGTGGAATGTGATGGAGGGCCATCCTTTTGAAACCATGGGTTCTCAATATTTAAAACTTCTAGTCGTGGTATAATGTTTCTCCGCAGAAGTTCCAGAGGACTGTTAAATTTTGAACATGCTTGTTTGTACGTGACTAATACTTGTGGGAATTGGAAAAGAAGGATAAGGAGAAAGGGAAGCGAGGTGTTTGATACAAACCAATAATTCTGTTTATTGACAGTGCCATCTAAACAAAACTATGACTCGTCTGTGAAAACTATTTTTTGTAGAATATCTTCATTTTCATTTAGTAAATTAAATACTGTTTCACAAAAATCTGTTCATTTAATTTTGTCAATTGTGTTATCAGAGGTAATGCATAGGAATGCATTACAAGCAATTACAACATAATATCCAAGCAACCTCTGATAAAACAATTGCCATTAATGTCATTAAAAAGTCAAAACTGTTTTTTTAAAAAGTTTTTCAACTTGTGCTTTGCAATATGTACTCAAAAGATGAAAAGATTGCCATTGTACGCTGGTACAATTCCAATAATAGTATGAGACAAGTGCGCGATTTGTTTTCCGTAAGTTATCCCGAAAGACCGATACCATCTGTCGCAACTATTCATAGCATAATTAAAAAATTTAATGGTGAAGGTTGTGTAATAAATTCACATAAAAAAAGAAGAAAAGCTTGCCCCGTTTTAACAGAAGAACGAGAAATACAAATATTATGTTATGCAGAAGAAAATCCCATTACCCCCTCGCGGATAGTAGCACAGCAATTTGGCATTTCGAAAGACTCTGTGCTTAAAACTTTCAAGAAGTATAAATACAAACCCTACAAATTTTCCAATCACCAGCAGCTTTTTCCTATTGACAAAATTAAAAGAACAGATTTTTGTGAAACAGTATTTAATTTACTAAATGAAAATGAAGATATTCTACAAAAAATAGTTTTCACAGACGAGTCGTCGTTTTGTTTAGATGGCACTGTCAATAAACAGAATTATCGGTTTGTATCTAACACTTTTCTCTCCTTTCTCCTTATCCTTCTTTGCTAATTCCTACAGGTATTGGTCACGTACAAACAAGCACGTTCAAAATTTAACACACACTCAATACAATAGGGGTGTTAATGTTTGGACTGGAATAGTTGACGGTACCCTTATTGGTCCATTTTTTATCGATGGCACCCTAAACGCTGCCAAATTTCTGGAACTTCTGCGGAGAAACATTATACCACGACTAGAAGTTTTAAATATTGAAAACCCATGGTTTCAAATGGACGGCGCTCCACCACATTCCACGGGCCCTATTACACGCTTCCTAACCGAAACATTCCAGGATCGCTGGATTGGAAGATTTGGCCCCATAGCTTGGCCACCTCGGTCCCCAGATTTATCACCAAATGATTTCTTTCTCTGGGGTTATATCCAATCCAAAGTCTACAATAATAGAGTAATAGAGCATACAGAAGAGCTAAAGAATAGAATACTTACCGCCTGCAACGAAATAAATCCAAATTTTTTTAGAAATAGTGTACAAGGATTTTACAATCGGTTAGCATATTGTTTGGAACAGGAGGGTGGTCACTTTGAACATTTGTTAAAGTAATTTAAATAAAAGTTTCTGTTTAAACTTGTTATTTGGATGTAATTATACTTAACCTAAAACTAAATAATTTCAGTTGTGTCAAAAGAATGTACAATAAAAAAAACACCAGCTACCAGCAGACCTGCAAGTTTGGTTGCCTACCCAGCGACAATGTTTGCAACATGATTGTAATCCTTGACAATAATTATCGACACGAATATTCATTTAATCATAATAAAGGCATAAAGTCCTCACTGATGCCAAAGACAGCTTCAGGTCAGGTCAGGATCTGCAGCTGTCTTGGCAAAAACTTTGAAAAAAAAACACAGTTTTGACACTTTCTAATGACACTAAGAATAGCAATTGTTTTATAGGTTGCTTGGATATGTTTTAATTGCTTGCAATGCATTGACTTGGCTTTTTTTAAAACTGAACATAGGGAATGTTAATAGTCCTATGTTCAGTGAAATAAAATTCTCACTGTATACCGATGTACCGAACCCGTTCGGAAATTGTATCACTGGTGCTCTACCGGCGTTCGGAAATTAGCCGGTATATACCCGTTTCATCTACCAGATTCATGATTCGTGGATCGAGGTTTACAGTCGGTAAATAGAAATTTACCGGTAAACATAACCTAAAACTCAAGTTGTTTCATAGGTGTGGGTGGTTTTTATTACGTTTTCATTCTCCCCAGTAAATATGAATAACGTGTCAGGGATATGTTCTGTCTGTGGTACACAAGAAAACTTAAACACTATCGAAAAACATTTTATCTACGACTATTGAATAATACGTGTATTACATCTACAAACTTTGGCAAGTAATGGTACTGATTACTGTAGTCAGTTGAGTAATAATGACAATGCGATTGAATAATATTACTCAATTGTACTGTCAAATTCAAATTGAACCAATCAGAAAATAGAAATACTAGCTACTTTTATTTTTTTAACTTTGGTACAACTGGTGGTTACCATAGTGATTACAGTGTTTTTTTTAATATTTGTAAATGTTCTTCTAAATAGTAGTTATTTGGCTTCAATTGAATTAATCCGTTTAAAAATATGTCTAATAAAGACGAGCTGTCTTGTACACCACATGAAATAGTGAAATTAGCGGTAAAAGCAACAGAAAATTTGCTCCCTAACAAATCAAAAGGTAAATATGACGCCATATATAAGAGTTTTATGGATTGGCAATCTACACAGCAAACAACTTCATTTTCTGAAAATGTTGTCCTTGTATATTTTAATGGACTATCAAAAAAGTATAAGTCGTCATCATTATGGGCTGATTATTCAATGCTAAAAAGCACGTTGAATATATACCACAACATTCACCTAGAAAATTACATGAAGTTACAGGCGTTTTTAAAGCGCCATTCTGATGGGCAGCGACTAAAGAAAGCTAAAACTTTCAAACCAGAGGAAGTAAATAAATTTATTAAGGAAGCACCAGATCAGAGTTTTCTTGTAGCAAAGGTATGTAGATATCCCTAAGGTAATTATAGATGAGTTTCTAAACCTAACTTTTTGTAAAGGTGGCGTTAATTATGGGACTAATGGGCGCTTGCTGTTCTAATGAGCTATATAATATGAAAATTGAAGATATCCAAGATTACAATGGAGCTCTTATAGTAAATATACCTTTTACGAAAACAAAATCTCCTAGATCATTTACTGTATCAGGTGAATTTTACGAAATTTGTAAGAAATATATAAATATTCGTCCAGCTCATGCTAAATCCAATTATTTTTTTCTGAAATATCAGAATGGTAAATGTACTATTCAAAAGATAGGCATTAATAAATTAACTTGTGTTGGGAAGCAGATTGCTATGTTTCTGAAACTAAAAAATCCTTAGTTGTATACAGGCCACTGTCTTCGAAGATCCTCTGCAACCATTTGTGTAAGCGGAGGCGGCGATATTACAGCTGTAAAAAAGATTGGAGGATGGAAATCCACTGCAATTGCTGAAGGTTACGTAGATGACAATATTAACAATAAGCTAGAGAGAGGAAACAAGATTTAAAAAAAAATCAACCAAAATGATAAACCTTGCACTCTTACTAGCTCTAGTATCAATAATTGTAGTACAACTACCACTATCACAGAAAATTGTGATATGAGTATTACTGATAATGCAACTCCAACTATAAATATTCATAATTGTAATAACGTTGTTATTAATTGTTATAGTAATAAAAATTAGGTAAAAATTTATTTTCATTAATGCTACTTAAAATTGCTATGTAATTAATCGTGAAGTAGTTAATTCTTTGGTTCCTTTAAGATGATTGTTGCAGTTAATAAAGTTTGTAGAAACTTATTTCTGTGTGATATTTAATTACACCATCTAATTACATCCAAAGGTATGAATGAGTTATTTAACTAGTCGTAGATAAAGTATAGTATTCTACTCGCATGTAATAGCTATTACTCACTCGGATGATTTACGGCACGAGCCGCCAGGCGAGTGCCGCAAACTTCAACCTCGTGAGTAATAGCTATCATTACATGCTCGTTGAATAATATACTATTTTTCACTACTAGCTTTAAAACATACTATTATCTAGTCTGTTGTCACCTTGTGAAGTTAGCCTTCTTGCCTAGTGGTAAATAATTTTTTATTATTGACTACTAGTCAATAATCCAGATTTTAGTGTAACACGGGGCAAAAATTCATCTCATTATACACTGGCATCCAGGAAAAAATCCGTGATCGCGATAGTACGTTTTTTATGTGAGAAGAATAAAAGGAATAAAAGTACTAGTAGTGAAAAAAATAATATATACACCACGGTTGTGAAGTGTTTTCTAGAGCCTCTCATCTTATATCCCTCGATGCTGCGCATCTCGGGATCTAATAATGCTCGGCTCTAGAAAAAACTCTTCACAACCTTGGTATATAATATACTATTAATAAACACACCTTTGGTTTTGTAGGTTATATTGTTATTAAAAACGCACCGTAAACGTTCGGAAATGCATATACCGGTTCCATCTACCTTATGTATCAGCTGTAAGCCAACTATTTATAACATTATTTGACAACTACTTCACATTTGAATCATCAATCATGGCTTATGATACTGTAACAACAATCAACTTTTAACTTCCTATTTTAAATTTAAAGTCGCACTCTTAATATTATTATGAGCGTATCATTGGATGCGCAATAATCTTCTCTTTCTTGATTAATACCATTATCATCTTGTAATTGAATTTGGCGAGCAGGAATCACCAAAAACGTTCAATACAATGTTAAACGTATATGTTCGAGTTTGAGAACGAGCAGACTGTATTTATGTACAGTGTAACGTGCTCAAATTCTCAATTTTATAGAAATGCAATTTTATATGCATAAATGGTAAAAAACTTAGTACGGTCCTGCGTTGTTCATCATATTTCAGTTGGATTAAAAATGCAGACGATATTCCGAATTAAATGGTGCTCTTTTAATGCCAAGGGTCACCTTAAAATGTTTTCCTATTGGATGAAATCCCTTCTAGACTAAAATTACGGATAACATTGCGTTTAGAATAAACATACTGACGTCTTTGTAAATATCAAAGTTCACAGCAAACTCTTTCTACGGTTAAAAATTGTTTCGCAACGAAAATATAAACAAAAATTAAGATTAAAAAGGTAGAAAAATAAGATCGGCTTTTTAACAAGGGAATAATTTATCTGAAAACGCATTAAACCCCAACAGCCGTACTCATAGACGCCGTGTAAATCATGCTATAAATACCGTGTAGATGCACACGTCCTACACTCGTGCATATGTTTGGTACTTATAGAACATTTTACACCCCCATGCAAATGTGCAATCGATTCTGAAGTTCGGCAAATTCCATTTTTGTCAAAAGTAACTCGTTTTATGTACATAAATATACTAAGATTAGTTAGTTTCGTTGATTATTTAGTTAGGTATAGCACAGATAAAATGATTGTTGGTATTAGTATAATAATTTACACTGACATTCCACAGTGGCACGTGTAAGTCATGTCATAAAAAATCTCTTTCCACGTGCTATACACGTTCGATTTTTCGTTTATAAGTAAGATTATTTTACAAACGCTATAAATATTATGTTACATGCGTGTAATTTCTCTATAAGTACGGCTGCACATGTATTGGTACGATTGGTTTACTAAGCCTCGCCCCCCCCCCATTCATCTTGCATCTATAAAGATTATTCTGTCTGAAATCAAAGGTAATACTTTTATAATTAAAAATAATAAACTAAAGAGATTTGCTGTACTAAACTTTAAAAAAGTCACTTTTTGTTTTTTTCTAAATTTATCCCCGATTCCGTAAATAACTGTTTTACGTTAAGATGCACCAAGACGAAGTTATAAACGAAAAACTAAAAAAAGTGCCGATTTTTGGCGGTTTTTTCAAGATGGCGTAGAGCCCGGAGGGGGAGGGAGTGAGAAAACTTGGATTTTTTCACTAACCCACTAATATATCGTCGGTCTAATTCTAAAACCTCGTAACCCCCAAAATCTCAATTTTTCAGGAGAACAAGAAAATGTCACCAAATGTAAAACAAAACTTTTTTAAATGGTTTGAATTCCTGAAATTTTGTTAATTAAATTTAAACAGACAAATGTATTAATTTATCGCGCGATTAAGCATGCATATATTATTAAAAAGTGGGTTACCCATATCCCAAAAACTGTACCAGGTTGGGATACGAGGTATTTTTTAAATCGCTATAGAATAAAACTGGAAGCCCTGTGGTTTACGAAGAGTTTACTAATCGACTCAGCGCACTTTTTACCATGGGAATAGCGCATAACCCCAAAATCGCAAAAAAGTGGGTTACGAGGTATTAGAATTAGACCGACGATATACTACATATCAAAAATTTAGAACTACCCGACCTTTTGTAGGGTAACCACCCTTTTTTGTCCTCCGTTTACTGGACTATAATGCCGAACTCACCTAATGATGGGGAATTTGCAGGTAATGTGGAGATCGTACTCACGTAGCAACAATAAAAGTTTTTCCTAATTGTTAATTTTCTATTTTTTTCTAAAGATTTACTACTTAATTTTGTACCATTCGGCAATGGCACTCGCTATGTAGTTTATTACTCTCGACTCGGAGCATTATGACGTCTTGCTGTTTAACAATTAATCTGACTTTCAAACTGTTCTCTTACAACGATCTGACCTTATCAAACCCCACTTTGCCGTTCTCTAATTTCCTATACGGATTACTTTTTGTATGGCCATTAATAAGCCACTGAGGCAAACCTTGGATAAAGTAGGTAGGTCTATATTTTGGTCTATTATATACGTAGCTTTATCAGGTTCTCGCTGTTTCGAAGATATAAAAATTGAAATAATTCCTCACGGAACTGAAGTATTTATTACAGTAAATGTTAAAATTCTAGAAACGAATTGTCAAATTTTTGACAACTGGTCCACTTAGTCCAGTCAAGTTAGAACAAAATTTTCATGAATAGCAGAAAGTTGAGAAAAGTCGGTGAATTTTTGCATAGACCTTCTTGGAGGGCTGTTAAATAACCCCCTAAAAGTCATCGTCTGTAGGTGGCGAGCTCAAGGAAATAATGAGGGTAAACCACGCCTCCTAACGGGTTTTGTCGTTTTTTTGGAAACTATTAGGTTTATCGAGATGAAGGAGGTTAGGTAAATTAATAGTATATTATATACCAAGGGACTAAAGTGCCTCTTTTAATCCCGAAGGTGCAGTTTGTTGCCCGAAACGTAGTCGAGGGCAACAATCACCTGAGGGATTAAAAGGCACTTTAGTTCCGTGGTATATACGCTATTTTTTGCACTCCGTTTTGCCTAATACATTGAGTTAAAGTTATATTATATAAAAAAAGAGTTAAAAATGTACAATCTAATTGTATAGTTGTTAAATAAATGCAATTACAATTACAAAACCGATTGGAAATGCTAAGTATAGTATTGCCAGACGATTCAATATTAAAATAAGATTTGATCTGGTACAAATTCCTCTATCCGTACATCTACGAACAACCTGACATCCCGATTGTACTCGAAGAAGTGAAAGTTGATAATCTAACAGCTTCCACATTATTTCATAAACCTGAAGATTGACTATTTAGTTTTGTTAATTTTGCTTATGTCTATGTCATTGTACATATAAATCACAATAATTAGCTCATATTGTATTTTGAATTTGGTTAAACTAGTATTTTGAATAAACTAGTTGGCATAGTAACATTAATTTGTTTGTTTACTTTTAATCCCTCCAGAAACGCTAATTGTGAACATGCCGCAAACACACCTAACCTTACTATTGTAATTTTGTGTAAATGTGTGACATATAATAACGCTTTGACTACGGGGGACTCAACTGAGGAGACGAAACGAGTCAAATAAAGCGTCCCCGACCTTGAACGTTAATTCAAGTTTGAACGTTACTTCTAGATGGCGCTACGATTCTGGACAACGCTGACAGTGTTGACAGATTATGCGATTTATCGCAAATTTTATCGCAAATCTGGCTAATTTTTATGAAACATTGCGACCCATATGGCACTCCAGCGAACTGTCAACAATGGCCAGCGTGGTCTGAGCGTTGTCAAGGACCGAAGCGCCCTCTAACGAAAATTTTTTAAAATACAGGCCATTGGGTACGCAAATGTTTGGAACGCCCATTGCCGATTCGTCTCCTCAGTTGAGTCCCCCGTAGCTTTGACATTACAAAAGTAAGGTTAGCATGTTTTGTGGTATGTTCACAATGACTGTTTCGCGGCCAACTTCGACGTTAAATTAACATTTGTTTTACTTTTAATCCCGGAGGGATTAAAAGTAATTCTAATCCCTCCGGGACTAAAAGTGACACTTTAGTCTTTCAAACGGAAGATTAAAATGGCACTTTTAGTCTACGGAGTGCAAAAAATTTATTTAAATCCCTACCAGAAATGTCCGAATGTTTTTTCGCACCTCTCCTTTTTGTGTTATCGAAGAAAGGAAATATGTCATACATAAATGAGTAATTTGCTCCAGTAAATTTGCTCAAAGAGCTTTCGGACGTAACTTTTTGTGGTCTCATATTCGTCATGAAATAGGTAAGAAACATTCGTTGAGAGCCGGACGCGATCGTGGTCCAGTTGTATTTTACCTTAGCATCTCTTCGACAAAATCCATCAGGCGATATTATCGCATCCTTGGTACCAGTCGGATGAAAGCTTTGTATTGGCAAACTAATTCTTAGGAGAGTACACTGTGTTAGTCAATTTTTGTATCCAACCCAATACGTACAGGGTGTTTCGCTTTTTTAGAAATCCTTTGAAATATTTATGTAGGTGCAATTTTGTTGTAAACTAGCAACCAAGATACTAACGCAGAATGTTTTGTATCTTAAAACGTCTGTTAACAGATAATTATAAAGGTTTTGCTCCATATTTAGCATGCATGCAATAGTGGAGTAACGCTAAGCAAAAAAAGAGCGTTATCTCGGAACCGGTCCAAACTACTTCGATTTGAATAATTTTTTTTAAGTCTTGTAAATGTAAAATACTAAAACCTTTACAAACTAGAAATTGACGCTCAGAACGGGAAATGTGGTGAAACTCACATAACCTAAAAAGTTTCCAAGTGGTCCCGCACCGGTTGCTCGACCATCTCAGAACAGGATAATTTTTTGTCTGTTATCACACCTATGTATTGGTAGTTCGAAGCCACTATTAATTTATTTTTATTCCTTTTGGTTTAAATACGGCAGCCATATTTGTTTCGTGGTGCACGACGTTTCTTGCAGTTTTCTATGTAAACGAAAATCTTGATATCTCAAGAATAATTGGTCGTAAAAGGTCTCGGTAAAAACCATTGCATTGTTCACATTTCGAACTACATTTGTTGTTCTGAACATAAATTTTGTAAGATGCTTCCTTATGGGCGCAAATTAAGTCCAGAATTTAACGCTTTTTTTCCAGAATTTCGGCTTTTTAGAGTGTCATATTTCCAGACAATGGTGAAGTATCAGCGCTCATTCTTTTTAAAAAAGTACACAGTTAAGGATAGTTTATGTTTAAAATATTTCAAATCTGAAACTTCATTATTTTGGTATTGTAACGAATAGTACACCCACATATGACGTCATCAAACATTCTAGATGTATAAGTCATCAACTGTATGGCTCATTAATAACACCTGCGTGTATGACTCATCAACACGCCTCATCGACATCATTTATCAACAGCTGCATGCATGACTCATCAACACGTCATCGAACATTCTAGATGTATGAGTCATCGTATGAAAGATATAAATTGAGACCGCGAGTAGAAGGGGACAGTTAATGTTTGACCGGCATAGTGAAATGTACTCTGAATAATTAGTTAATAATTGTTGTAATACATAAATAGTTTTCATATAAATATCCTCAAATAAATTTGTAAATACCTAGCATTTAGATAATAGTTCGTTAAATAGTTTATAGTTATAGTGTTTTTAATTAAGTGCATTGTAAATAATCTTTTCTTTATTAATAGACGATTTAAACAGCATTTTTGTTATTATTTTAAAAAGAACATTACAGTAGTGTCAGAAGTGGGATGAGATATGGAGACGCGCATCTTCAACAAGTGTATCACGCGCAAGTGAAGAATCGTATCCAGAAGAATAGAGAAAGCCTTCAGGAGTTTGAAGCCGATGTTGCGCGGCTTGGGCCTACATAATATAAATAATCGCCCCCTCCCTCCCGCACAAGCTTATTGCTTCTGGGGCCTTGGTTTAGGTTATGGGTTGTAGTAGTTATTATTATTATTATTATTGTCCGATTGGCGTACCCTACGGCACCGGATTCATTTCTGGGACAACTCGCTGTGCAGACCTTCATTGATGGGCTAAGAGACGGGGAAACACAGCAGTCATTAAGGCTGGCACGACCAAAAACATCTGATAATGCGCTTGCTCACGCTTTAGAATTTGAAGCCGCAAAACAAGCGTCCCTAGGCCACGGGCGAGTTTGAACCGTTGCGGAAGAAAAGGAAGGTTCCAGTTCCAAAGATCGCCTAGAAGAATTATTAATGAGAGTTCTGCAGAAGGAAGAGAACCGTAAAAAGAATCCTCAAGAAGTTCGAAGACCCCGTTGCTGGAACTGCGGCGAACAAGGGCACATACGACGCCGCTGCCCTAAACCCAAACAAGTTCAGCCGTCGGAAAACTAAATGGGGTCGACGAGAGGGGGCGAACGTTGACCTTGAGTGGAAATGCCCCGAAGATCACCATCCATGCCGTAACATCAAACAATAGTACCAGCAGTTTGTTCGTAGATGGAAAAATTGCTAATCGAACTGTTCCACTACTCATTGATACGGGGGCTACAAAGTCCATCATACGTCCATCTAACGTTCTACGAACAAGTATGAAGCTGTTACAGACAACTACTCAACTCCGTACAGCGACGGGCGAAGTAATACCAACACGCGGATTGGTGAAAATGAAGATTGGCATTGGAAGTGAAGAACGTCATTATGAGGTGCTGGTAGCCGCCATCACTGAAGATTTCATCTTGGGAATGGACCTCCTGAGAAAATTTGGTTTTACATTGGACTTGAGGGAGGGTGTTTTGAAGGTTGGTAACGAAGAACTTCCTTTGCACCCACGAGAAGACCCTGTCGTAAGGGTGTTGCTGACAGAAGACGTGATATTACCAGGTCGGAGCGAGATAATTGTCGAGGCAGGTTTGTATGGAGATCTTCGGGTAGGATGTGTGCGAATGATGGAACCTGTCTGTAATAAGAAGATCCATAGTGGCATACTGGTGGGAAAAGCGCTGATCAAGGTTGGAAAGATAGTACCGGTGAGAATTATGAACGTTAATATGGATCCGGTGACATTGAAGAAGAGTACCCTTGTGGGACAGTGTGTGCCAGTATTCCGAGTAGCCAGGTGTATGACTGATGTTCCAAAACCAGTGCCCAAAGACCATGGTGAAAAATTAGTAGTATGGTTGTTAGTTCGTGCGAAGTCCTTAATGGAACGGAAGTGAAAGAGGTACAGGGTTTGGTTCACCGATACCAAGATATCTTCGCTCTTGACGATAGCCAGAAGGGACGAACAGATATAGTAAAACATAAAATCAATACAGGCTACTCTTTGCCTGTCCGTCGGCAGCCGAGGCGTCTACCTCTAGCAAGGCGAGCAGAAGCCGAGAAGATTATTACCGATATGGAAGAACAAGGGGTCATCGAGCCATCCAGCAGTCCATGGGCATCACCGGTAGTCCTGGTCAGTAAGAAGGACGGGTCAACGAGATTTTGTGTGGACTATCGGCAGCTCAATAACGTGACCAAGAAAGACAGCTATCCCTTACCACGCATCGACAACACGTTAGATACCCTGTCTGGTTCACAATGGTTTTCGACTTTGGACTTAGAGTGGTTATTGGCAAGTTGAAATGGAACCTGAAGACCGGGAGAAGACAGCGTTCACTATTGGTTCCGGACTATGACAGTTTACAGTTATGCCTTTCGGTCTATGTAACGCTCCGGACACCTTTGAGCGTCTAATGGAGACCATCCTGAGGGGGCTGTCGTGGAAGACTTGCCTGGTCTATCTGGATGACGTGATCGTAGTTGGAAGATCACTCAGTGAACATCTGAAAAATCTGGAGGAAGTGTTCCGGAGACTGCGTACAGCCAACCTGAAATTGAGTCCGAAAAAGTGCCACATATTCCGAAGGGAGGTGAAATATCTCGGGCATGTCGTATTACAAAATGGAGTGGCAGCCGACCCCGATAAAATTCGTGCAGTTCAAGAGTGGCCAACACCGAAAGATAAACACCAAGAGTAGGTATTGGGACACCTGGGCCAGACATTTTTGCGGGGATGCAGTCGTCGTTAAGTACGGAATCTGCATTACCGACATTCTGTATTACCGGCATTTGGTTCGTCACTCGGCTAAATGGCAACGCTGTTGCTAGGGGAAAACAGGTGGCGCCGGTGTCGTTTTTGTACCGACATTCTGTATTATCGGCATTTGGTTCGTCACTCGGCTAAATGGTAGCGTCGTTGCTAGGGGAAAGCAGATGGCGCCGGTGTCGTTTTACGTGATTTTTGTACCGACATTCTGTATTATCGGCATTTGGTTCGTCATCATGAAGAAAGCTGTATTACCGATTACGGGCGTTCTACTGATTGTTAATAGGGGGAGCCAAGGTTTATCATTTTATATTAATAAATTTTACCGATTTCTTAAAATAATTATCGTCGTCATTAATACTTTAATTACATATAATAATTTAAGATAATTAATTCAGCATTAAAATTTTAAACGAAAATCACGGAACAATTTACGGATAATAATAATAATAACAATAATTATAATAATAATGTCTTTATTTCCCTTACAGGCTTACACCCAAATAGGGAAAAATATGAATTTACAAATGTTTTCATCGTTTATGCTATTCTCCTGTAATATCTCATGGGTAATGTGTAAAGAGCGGAAAATATGCAATGTGCATTTTATGATGTTGATGAAATAAGAATTATTTGTAGATTCAATTAAAATGCCTAAAACCTAAAATTTAAGGCTTTAATATTATTGTTTATTGTATATTTTATATCAATAAATGCGAAACTCCGTGTAATGCCATGTAATAATAATGCAACAATGTAACATAACTGTATACATCGGTGTATACATAAAATAAACTTGATGTTGATGAAATAAATAATAGAAACAAAATCTAATTTATGATTTGATTTATTGAAATTTCCTTATTCTTATAACAAATAAGTTTTTACTAATAATATTTAGTTATTACTAGTTAGTTAATAGTATATTATATACATATTTGTTGCATTTTTTTTTTTGTCGAAACCCATGCATTTTTTGTCAAATTTCGTTGCATTCAAATGTGCATATGTTTTCTTTTTGCCTTGCATTTTTCCGCTCTTTAGTAATGTGTATTGTGGTGACAAAATTCACTTGGTATTGTTATGTCTGTTTGTGTTGGTGAATATTTCACCATTTACAACATAATCATGAATAAAGTGGTTGGTGTATTTTTGCATACGAAACAATGGAACATTTATTTACGTTTAAATTTAGGCGATTAGCTTTACACCAATCACATAGAAAGTTAATGTTAGACTGCAAATATAAGCAATCATTGATATCTCGTACTTGATGATATATTTTTAAATCGTCAGCAAATAATAGTTTCTCGCAGTGTATAGATTGATGATGATGATGAATACCACGTAGACACGTCCATTCGTGACGGGTATCTTGGAATACGTTCTGCTTGGTTCGGACATCTTGTCCGTCTATCCCTACCCTCTGGCGTTTAATGTCATGCGTACCTTGCTATCTCTTTCTCTCTCTCTCTCTCTCTCTCTCTCTCTCTCTCTCTCTCTCTCTCTCTCTCTCGCTCTCGCTCTCTCTCTCTCTCTCTCTCTCTCTCTCTCGCTCTCTCCTTCTCACTCTCTCCTTATCATCTATTAGAGAGGACGCATTAAAGAGTCTTCTCTCTCTCAATGTCTCCTCTCTCACTCTCTTGCTCTTTCGCTCTCTCCTTATCACCTATTAGAGGACGCATTAAAGAACCTTCTCTCTCTCACTCTCTCTCCCTTCATCCTAATGCTAGTAAATGAAACAGTAATGGATAGAAGTAACCGTTACGTCTACTGTTCTGGGACTGGTTCTGACGGTTTTGTTATTCAAAAAGGCGTAAAAGCATACGATGTTTACTAAATTAAATGCGGGCTGATGACGAGAAGTCTCAGTACCGTCTACGATTATGTCCGAGAACATCCGACGAACTGTATAAATCTCATGACGTATTGAAATATGTACATCATTGCGCTATGAAGATCTCAGCTATAAATACTGTGTATTCTGTTCATGCATGACAGTTATTTGTCATACGTCATCATGAACACAATAGACCTCTTCGGTAGAGCTATGATGAGTATGACAGATGAAGCAATGGCCGCAACGAAACGTGGACCGAGAGGTTATGGTTTCAAATTAACACCAGAGGGTAATTTCGATGTTGAGAACCGACGTATAACTAATGTAGGCGCTCCTATCAACGATAACGATCTTGTCACGAAGCGTTCTGTACTAATGTTATCAGATAGCGATGAAGGTGTAATTGATGTTAAGAAAAGAAGACTTGTACATGTTAAAGAACCGCTTGACAACCACGATGTTTGTACGAAAAAGTATACCGACGAGCTGGTGGACGATGTTGAAAGAAAATTACTCTCTAATTGTTTGAGACGACGACGAGAGGATAAAGGACAGGGGTCGTACTATGATGCTAAAGATGGAAGAATTTGTAATATAGGGGAGCCTCTAGAGGATAAAGATGTAATCTCTAGGCAGTATTTTAACAATCGGGCTATGCATACAAACGATCAAATGCAGTTTAATGCAGATGGTAAACGTATTGTTTCAGTAAGTTACCCTATAGATGGCACGGATGTCACTTCTAAAGCTTATGTAGATGCTCAATTCGACTCTGCTGTACAAACCTTCATTACAATGACTACCGACACTCAGAACACTATTAAAGATCTAAAGCAAAAGGTAACAAAGGTTGACATTGAAACTAGTAAACTTAACAGTTTGCTAACAACGTTGGAAAAAGAAACAAAGAGAAATCACCTAATAGCGAATGATGAGATGGAAACTAATCATTCGAGTGTGTTGACAAAGATAGAAGAAACGAA
Source organism: Agrypnus murinus (assembly GCA_929113105.1). Classification (NCBI taxonomy): domain Eukaryota; kingdom Metazoa; phylum Arthropoda; class Insecta; order Coleoptera; family Elateridae; genus Agrypnus; species Agrypnus murinus. The sequence goes on along the minus strand of OV816024.1, from coordinate 40,961,933 downwards.
TAATACCCTAGATAGTAATTATAAAAAATTATTAGATAAAGTACAAGTGCTCGAGGATACTCAAAAAGTTATGCGATCATCGTTTGATGCCCTAATAGCCGAATCTGCAACACGTACGAACTCTTACAACATAAAGAGAGTGTACAATACCGACTAATAACGGAATTTACTACTACTATCGGTTGACCTAATCATATTTACACCATTTTTTATGCTAGTTTTAAGTGTATTATATCAAATGCCTGATTAGCGCAGATAGGAAACGTGGTGAGCCTTACGGGAATGCTGCGCAAATGCTTAGTTTGCTTATATCTACGCTAATCAGTTATTTTTTTTCTTAGCCTAAATGTATCGTTGAAGAAATAGAAAAAAAATGTATTTAAACAAAGTTTTTAGTTTTACTAATGTCAATAACTCTCCAAACATAGCGATTTGTAGCAACAGCAGCAGCAACACATCGATATGGTAAAGAAAGTAAGTTTCGCCGACGCAAGCATGAATAATATACATCATATGATAGTATGGGAGTATGCATACAGAAAGGCAAGAAAGGGAGACTGGCAAACATTAACTCTGGACAGATACCGTTTTCAAACAAGAATACATAATGTTGAAAAGCATCTGTGTGAAATTCTACAAGCTGATCATAGAGACTTTATCTATACGCAGAGATTTCAGAACACAGATTAGTCCGGCTGCAGCGGTGACCGAGTATAAATACAGGTACAAGCAGTCTCTTCTCTCAGTACCAGATGTTAGTTCACGAAGGTAACGGCTTTGTTAACAAGCTCATAGACAAGCTGCCTATTGAACTACATCTTCCTTCCTATCAGTACTGTGGACCTGGTACTAAATTATATAAAAGATTACAACGTGGCGATAAAGGTATAAATCCTTTGGACCAGGCGTGTATGCAGCACGACATCTCGTACGCTCAAAGCTCCGATTTGAACAGTAGACACCGGGCAGATCGTGTATTAGAAGAAGCCGCTTGGAAGCGTGTTAAGGCTAAAGACTCTAAATTAGGGGAAAAAGCATCAGCTCTGTTTGTAACCGGTATAATGAAGGCTAAAAGAAAGTTGGGAATGGGCGTAAAGACAAACAAACTGTCGGCGAAAAAGGGTCTCGCTAAAAAGATGATGAAGAAAACTGTCACTTTCAAAGGTGGCGTTTTAAAGAAGCTTGTTGGTGTAGTGAATCGTGCAAGCAAGAGACTCACGGGTACAGACTTAATACATCATGCCCTGAGCGCTGCCAGAAGAATCATTCAAAACGTAGGCGGTCGAAAAAACGTTAAAGTACCCCGAATAATTCCTGTGCCTACAGCTACAGGGGGTATTTTACCACTCATACCAATTTTTGCTGGCCTCTCGGCTCTCGGTGCAATTATAGGAGGCGCCTCAGGGGTAGCAAAAGCTGTTAACACTGCTAATAGTAATAAGAGACAGCTAGAAAAAAACTACACGGCATAATAAAAGTATGGAAGCTATCGCTTTAGGCGGTAAGAACGGGAACGCCCTTTACCTGAAGCCGTATAGAGCTGGCGGAGCTGCATTGTACTTAAAACCATATGTCAGGCGGTCAAAAAACTGAATAACTTGCCTCGGAGACCACTTACAGACCTAGATATAATAAAACATGCTAAAGACATTCCCTATTTTAGAGGTGTCTATATGAGAACAAGTCTACCTGCAACGAAACCTTTGCAATTCGAAAGAGCTATTGTTAATCTTGACGACGCTGGAGGACCGGGTACTCATTGGGTTGCCTATAGAAAGGATCGAAACGTGGTTTTGTACTATGACCCCTTCGGAGACCTGAGACCACCAGCTGAACTTGTGAAATATTTAGGACCTCGCTGCTCCGTATACTACAACGTAGCCCAAGAACAAAAGTTCAATACATACAACTGCGGACATCTGTGTCTACGATTTTTGTATAAAAGAGAGGTGAAAGTGTAAATCGGTTAAGTATGGCTAGGACCATCACGGTGTACGGTACAGGAAACAGGCTTTCTACGGATCGTATTTATCCACCTATAACACTAGATCACGTGCGTTACGAATACTCACTAGGTTTAGTCGGCTTATATACAAGTCACACGATACGGAATATATACCCAGGCAAAAATAAATTTTATTACGGAGAAAAGGCGATAACTATTGAACCGGGTAGCTACGAGTTGTCTGAAATCGTTAACTATATAAACAATCAAATTAGTGGCGATCCCGAAGAGGGAGATCTACTACTACTACAAATCAAAGCTAACACTAATACGGGAAAGTGTGAGATTGAATCAGCTACCGAGTTGATTGATTTTACCAAACCCGATAACATAGGATCACTACTAGGATTTAAGAAACGTGTGCTAGAACCCGGTAGTAGACACGTGTCAGATCGAGTTGTCGATATACTTTCAACTCCAAACATCTTTGTAGACACGAATATTACAGGCGGCTCATATAGAAACAATCAAACAGGTCATACAATCTTCGAATTTGGTGTTTGCGTACCACCCGGTTATCTGATTGAAAAGGAGCCATCGCATGTGATTTACTTTCCCATCACTGTCACCGAGATCGACAACATTACCATTAGACTGGTAGACGCGAGAGGAGAGTTGATAAATTTGTCTGAAGACACTTTCGCGAGCATCAGGCTAGAACTTAAACGTGAAAAATGGGAATAAACTTTAGCTATAAAAACATCAGCATATGTCCAGCAAAGGTCATTCACCGTCGAACGTCGGCACGTGCAGACCTTCGATTAAAACTAACTAAAGCTCGTCGCCTTTTTCTTGAATCTTTAGGCTTTAAAGTACGATAACAGCAGCAGCAGCAGCATGTCAAAACGAAGTAAAATGCATATTAACACCGACACCTTTACCATTGATAAATTAAACATATTTGGGAAGCCTCGCGTCGATACAGATATAATAAAAGAGGATTTTTATACCTATCTGCCGTTTACGCTAAATGCCAATCATTCCGACACCATTAGAATCAGCATACAAAATTCCGATAACGTTTTAGCTTTGTATGACAGCTATGTACTTGTTAAAGGTAGCATAACGCGTGCAGAAAACAAGCAATTCCTTCTGGTAAACAATTTTGCCCACTTTCTGTTTGATGAAATTCAACTAATATTAGGCACAAACCAGCTCATAGATGTCTGTAAACAGCCCGGCATTATAAGCACTATAAAAGGTCTCGTTTCACATGGCGCCGAGGATAGAGCTTTAACCAGCACAGCATGGAACTTAGGGATTACTAGCGATAATGATTTGTTACATAACCAAGGGAATAACGTCTTTTATTTCACGTGTAGAATACCATTAAAAGATATCTTTGGATTTGCAGACGATTATAAAAAAGTAATACCTCATATGAGTTGTCAGCTAGTTTTAATTCGCGCCAAGAACGATTTTAATTGCTATAAAAGCGAAGCAGGTGATGCAGGTACCGACGTAGATATCAAGATTGATAAGCTCTCGTGGGAAGTTCCGCATATACTGTTATCAGATGAAAGCAAAGTGAACCTGGTGGAGAGTTTAAGAGATAATTCTTCTATTATCGCTCCGTTTAGACGTTGGGAATTACACGAGTTACCCTCGTTGGGAACTACTAAAAACCAGGTTTGGCGTGTAAAGAACTCCAATGATCTAGAGAAACCGCGCTGGGTCTTTGTAGTTTTACAAGACGAGCGTCAGCTGAGTATAAGAACGGGTAACCCGACTACATTTACTCATTCGAACTTGGTCGACGTTAAGTTGTATTTAAATTCGCAAGTGTTCCCGCATCAGCGTTTAAATCTCGATTTCGACCGTAAGGACTACATTCCTGCGTATCTGAATTATATTCGTTTTCGTGAGAACTACTATGACGGTATAGGTAGAGGTGCGGCTGAGAGCTGTTTACTCAGCTACAAATCGTTTGAAACGTATCCCATTTTTGTTATTGACTGTTCAAGACAGGTAGAGAGTTTTAAGGATTCCACTGTCGATATTAGACTAGAGCTCGAGTCTTCAGCCGCATTTACGAACACAACTAAGGCGTATTGTTTGATCCTTCACGACGCATTAATCGAGTATAATCCGTTTAACGAGACCGTGACTAGACACGTACGCATACCGTAATGAAGGTCGTTAAACAAAATAAGTCACTAAACATATGTAACCTAGACGACTGCGATGATACATCTTTACAACGACGATCAGGCGAGGATGTTAGGAAACATGGCGATCTGTTACCTGTATCATGTAGAGCAATATTGAGCGGTCCATCTTCCTGCGGTAAAACTAATGCTATGTTAGGTTTACTTATTAGCGAAAACGGATTAAAATTTGAAAATATCTACCTATACGCCAAGTCTTTATTTCAGCCTAAATATGAATTCTTAAGACGTGTTATGAAACCACTTACGGGTATGGGATATCATGAATTTAGCGAAAACGATGACGTAATCAGCCCCGGTGATGTTAAACCTAATTCAGTGTTCATTTTTGATGATATAATTTGCAGCAGGCAGGAAAAGATTAGAGAATATTTTAGCATGGGTAGGCATAAGGGTGTCGACTGTTTTTATCTAGGTCAAACGTACGCCAAGATACCGAAACATCTGATTAGGGACAATGCAAACCTAATTATTCTCTTTAGACAAGACGAGTTGAACTTAAAACACGTGTTTAGCGATCATGTTGTAGCAGACGGTATTAGCTATGATCAGTTCAAAAACATTTGCTCTCTGTGTTGGAAGGAGCCGCATGATTTCCTGGTAATTAATAAAGACAGCTCTCTAGACCGTGGCAGATATCGGAAGGGTTTTGATTCATATATAAGTTTATAATTAGAGTCGATTCGTTTAGTAGTCTCTGCATAGCCGACATGTCCAACACGTATGATCTGAGTTTAAAGCGTAAAATAATACACGCTCGTAATGCTATACGTAAGAAATTTGCATACTTTCGTCGTGATAGAGCAGAAGCAGAACGTATGTATCGCGTCACGCACAATCCAGTTATATCGCCACTGGAAACCATTGCTAAATCAGTTAACACCTCTAACGTACCCCTATTGAAAGTTAAAACACAACCATCTGCTGCTACTACTATTACTACTACTGCTAGTTACATTCCCCAGTTGAAAGTTAAAAAACAACCTGCTACATCATCATCATCGGAAGCAGACGAAGAAGAAGAAGAAGAAGAAGAAGAATCTAATAAAACTCTTGATCTCCCTACTCATTACGGTATGCTGATAGCTAACGCTGTCGGAAACAAAAATATAGATAGAACTAGATTCGGTATTAGATATAAAATTGATCGAGACGCGTGGACATTTGCATCTTCTCCTGTGACTATGCGTGATACAAACATCATAATTAAAAACAACGTTTTCAAAGCAACACCCGGTCTGTTTGACTTACTCACGTTTAGTGAATTAGAGTCTATACCAACGCAAGCTGATATCAATAATTATATGCAGATAATAGCCCTTACTAATGCGCATAAGAAATCATATAGACCACAGGGTAAACTAACAGCTGTTAAACATTGGAAGTATGATTATATAATTAAACCGAACTTACCCAGAATCAAAGGTTTAGGCATTAGACTATCATCATCATCATCGTCAAATTTTAAAAAATTAAGCGATTGCAAAGTCGAATACGTCTACTGGAATAAGGCTAACGAGCTAGTCGACCGGCTTCGTTTGTTATATGCTGTAAAGAGTGCCGGCAACACTAGTCCACAGAATGAAAACGAAATAATATCAATTATAAGCGAACTTAAGGAGGAAGGCATCATAGAATAGAATATTTCGGGGGTATATAATGATATATTGCTTTAACATTGTTCAGTATTCATCAAACACGGCTGCTGCCAATATAATTATTTGAGACGTTGCTCTCTCGGTGTCGCTGAGATTAATTGTATGATAATGACTAGTGCTAAACAAACCGTTGTTGATGAAATACACAGGGCTGCTAGAAAAAACTTTCAAAGACGTCGCACTATAATAAAAGATTTCCAGGACTTGTTCCAGGCTGACTTAGCCGAGTTTATACCCTATGCTAAAGTAAATAGGGGGTATCGTTACATACTGCTGATGATAAACTGTTATTCGAAATATCTGTATGCACGACCGTTGAAAACTAAATCCGGAGAAGAGGTGACAAAGCAGGTCCGCAGCATCTTTAAGAGTTCAGTCATACCCAAGAATCTTCAGACGGATCTCGGGAAAGAGTTTTACAATAAACATTTTAAACGATTAATGAAAGAGCACACTATAAATCATTACTCTACATATTCCGTAATTAAGGCTTCGATAGTTGAACGCGTTATCCGTACAATTAAGCAAAAGTTGTATAAAGAGTTTAGCTACCGAGGATCATTTAAATGGATAGATATATTACAGAGGGTAGTTGACAGCTATAACAACACCAGACATAGAACGATAGGTCGAGCTCCTGCTACTGTTACACCTACCACCAAACTAACCGTTTATGACACTAATGTAAAAGCAGATGTCGCTGCAGGAAGTAAACGTAAACTAGACTTGAATGACCTCGTACGTATTAGTAAGTTCAAGGGGGTCTTTTCTAAGGGATACACGCCCAGCTGGTCAACTGAATTATTCAAAATAGTTAAGGTTCAATTTACAAAACCTGTCACATATCTGCTGGAAGATCTTCATGGGGTTGCTGTTTGAGGAGCTTTCTACGAGTTCGAGCTGCAGAAAACCAATCAGCCAGACGTTTACTTAGTTGAAAAAGTACTTAAACGCCGCAGCAATGGTGACATGTACGTCAAATGGCTCGGCTTGAATGAAGTCCTGGATAAAGGCGGAAGATGTTGTTAAATGACAGTTCTTGCCTATATAAAGTTTATATTACTAGATTAAATAAAGTATGTTGTTGAGGTTTAAGTTTAATATATAGTTAATATTCTATTAAGTAAATGTTAAGTGTTAGAATATATATATATTTATAAGCTGATCTAAGTTATTTTGTTAGAAAATTAATTTGTAACATTCTGATATAACATATCTAGTTTATATTGAGTAATAAAGTAATATCCTATATAAAACTATAATCACCTAGTTTAAGCTGATTTACAATAGAATATTAGTAATATTGTGTAACTATACAAAAAATAATAAAAACATTAAAACATTTATCGATTTTTTTTATTTTCACGTATAAAATAACAAAGCCGTCCGAACCAATCCCAGAACAGTAGACCTAACGGTTACCTCTATCCATTGCTGTTTCATTTACTAGCATTAGGTTGAAGGGAGAGAGAGAGTGAGAAAGCGTGAGAGCGAGAGAGTGAGAGAGGGAGAGAAGGTTCTTTAATGCGTCCTCTAATAGGTGATAAGGAGAGAGCGAAAGAGCAAGAGAGTGAGAGAGGAGACATTGAGAGAGAGAAGACTCTTTAATGCGTCCTCTCTAATAGATGATAAGGAGAGAGTGAGAAGGAGAGAGCGAGAGAGAGAGAGCGAGAGAGAGAGAGAGAGAGAGAGAGAGAGAGAGAGAGAGAGAGAGATAGCAAGGTACGCATGACATTAAACGCCAGAGGGTAGGGATAGACGGACAAGATGTCCGAACCAAGCAGAACGTATTCCAAGATACCCGTCACGAATGGACGTGTCTACGTGGTATTCATCATCATCATCAATCTATACACTGCGAGAAACTATTATTTGCTGACGATTTAAAAATATATCATCAAGTACGAGATATCAATGATTGCTTATATTTGCAGTCTAACATTAACTTTCTATGTGATTGGTGTAAAGCTAATCGCCTAAATTTAAACGTAAATAAATGTTCCATTGTTTCGTATGCAAAAATACACCAACCACTTTATTCATGATTATGTTGTAAATGGTGAAATATTCACCAACACAAACAGACATAACAATACCAAGTGAATTTTGTCACCACAATACACATTACTAAAGAGCGGAAAAATGCAAGGCAAAAAGAAAACATATGCACATTTGAATGCAACGAAATTTGACAAAAAATGCATGGGTTTCGACAAAAAAAAATGCAACAAATATGTATATAATATACTATTAACTAACTAGTAATAACTAAATATTATTAGTAAAAACTTATTTGTTATAAGAATAAGGAAATTTCAATAAATCAAATCATAAATTAAATTTTGTTTCTATTATTTATTTCATCAACATCAAGTTTATTTTATGTATACACCGATGTATACAGTTATGTTACATTGTTGCATTATTATTACATGGCATTACACGGAGTTTCGCATTTATTGATATAAAATATACAATAAACAATAATATTAAAGCCTTAAATTTTAGGTTTTAGGCATTTTAATTGAATCTACAAATAATTCTTATTTCATCAACATCATAAAATGCACATTGCATATTTTCCGCTCTTTACACATTACCCATGAGATATTACAGGAGAATAGCATAAACGATGAAAACATTTGTAAATTCATATTTTTCCCTATTTGGGTGTAAGCCTGTAAGGGAAATAAAGACATTATTATTATAATTATTGTTATTATTATTATTATCCGTAAATTGTTCCGTGATTTTCGTTTAAAATTTTAATGCTGAATTAATTATCTTAAATTATTATATGTAATTAAAGTATTAATGACGACGATAATTATTTTAAGAAATCGGTAAAATTTATTAATATAAAATGATAAACCTTGGCTCCCCCTATTAACAATCAGTAGAACGCCCGTAATCGGTAATACAGCTTTATTCATGATGACGAACCAAATGCCGATAATACAGAATGTCGGTACAAAAATCACGTAAAACGACACTGGCGCCCTTTGTTTTCCCCTAGTAACACTAACTCCATTTAGCCATGTGACGAACCAAATGCCGATAATACAGAATGTCGGTACAAAAATCACGTAAAACGACACCGGCGCCATCTGCTTTCCCCTAGCAACGACGCTACCATTTAGCCGAGTGACGAACCAAATGCCGATAATACAGAATGTCGGTACAAAAACGACACCGGCGCCACCTGTTTTCCCCTAGCAACAGCGTTGCCATTTAGCCGAGTGACGAACCAAATGCCGGTAATACAGAATGTCGGTAATGCAGATTCCGTACTTAACGACGACTGCATCCCCGCAAAAATGTCTGGCCCAGGTGTCCCAATACCTACTACCAAGTTCGTAGTTTTCTTGGGTAATGTACGTACTACAGGCGTTTCGTTCCTGGGTTTGCCAATATAGCGCAGCCCCTGACAAGGTTAACTGAAGATGGGCGCGAGTATGTTTGGAGCGGAGAGTGCGAAACAGCTTTCCAACAGTTGAAGCGTGCCTTGACAACAGCGCCAATATTGAGCTACCCACGGACAGACGGGAAATTCATACTTGACACAGATGCAAGTAACCTGGCCATTGGGGGTGTACTTTCTCAGATACAGGATGGACAAGAAAAGGTCATCGGCTATTTTAGTAAGGTTTTGTCGAAAGCCGAAAGGAATTATTGTGTGACCAGAAGAGAATTATTGGCTGTCGTGAAGTCCGTTGAGCACTTCTACAAATACTTGTACGGACGGAAGTTTTTATTGAGAACGGACCATGCAGCGTTGAAATGGCTTCTACAATTCCGTAATCCTGAAGGCCAGGTCGCAAGGTGGATCGAACGATTACAAGGATACGACTTTGACACGGAACATCGAGCGGGCACTAGTCATCGAAATGCCGATGCTCTTTCAAGAAGACCCTGTCCGACGGACTGCCGTCATTGCTCTCGTCTGGAAGAGAAGGTTTGCCAAGTATTAAGAACTACTATCGTCAGCGACAACTGGTTGCCGCAAGAATTGCAACGACAGCAGAAGGTTGATTCCGAATTAAAAATGGTATTGGAATGGAAGCGTGTGGGAGAAAGGCCTGCCTGGGAAGCTGTCAGTCCTTTCAACAGAACCCTCAAAGCATATTGGGCCTAATGGAAGTCCTTGAAGGTGGAAGACGATCTGCTGAAGCGAGTGCTGGAGAGTGAAGATGGCACCACCATTAGGTCTCAGTTTGTGGTTCCAAGGAGCCGAGTGGCTACAGTATAGCGACATCTCCATGACGGTGCCTCAGGAGGACACTTCGGTGTCAAAAAGACTTTAGAGAAAGTTAGAGCGCGTTTTTATTGGCTCAATTGTAAAGAAAACGTGACAGAGTGGTGCCGAAAATGCGAACTTTGTGCCACTGGTAACGGACCCTTGGGGAAACGAAGAGCACCTATGAGGCAGTCGGTAGTCCTCTGGAAAGAATAGCTATAGACATTGCCGGACCATTTCCCGAGACCGACGATGGGAATAAATACAGCTTAGTGCACTGAGAAAAAAATACGGTCGAATGCGCATTAAATAAGTGTCCTCCTGATTGAAATAATGGTCAAACGGGGATAATATGCCACAAAGACGTTTCACCGTGCTCTGTAATGTAAGTTGCATAATGCTATACGCGCTTTATTTTCTTGTATAACGTACAGTATAGGCATGTTCAAGTTTATGACGTCAAAGCTAATGTCGTCATACAGCAGTATATTACATTCTGTAAGTCTTGCACCCGTTACTAGCCATGCCATACTTTACACCTTCCCTGACTGGACTAAACTAATAGGCTTCGTATTACTCTCTATATAATTCACACTGTTTGTACGTGCTGTACTCAGGTACCACTTGTAATAACCTAATTGCAACAGTGTGAGACACCATTATAAAGCAGTATGACAAGTACTGTTGCTTAGAAACGGAACTCTGCTTTTATGTGTGTATGGTAATGCTGTTACTGGCTGCTTTTCCAGCCTGGTATGGTATTTTAAACTGCTTTTATGTGTGTCCGATCAGTTCCGTTAAGATACTTCGGCATGCTTGACATGGTATTTCAAACAGCTTTTATGTTTGTTAGATAATTTTCTTCTAGGTATTGCACCATGTAATTCTGTATGCAGCAGGAGTCAATACCATTCCTCTAATGTTATAACACTTATGCATTCCTATTATAATTAACATATGTATGTATATGCCGACATACTCATATGTCATTTTCTTGTCCGAATTTTCAATTATAATCTAATAAAAAAAACTTGGCATGTTTGTTATTCATTACAAATTACTTATTTGCAATGGTAGGTAACTAATGACAATGTTAATATTTATTCTCCAGCGAAATACCATTTCAAAGAAAACAAAATCTATTACAAACTGTAGTAGTATTTTTCATAAAGAATGAGTATATAACCATTTATCGTAAAATAATTAATTATAATAATATTATGGTTTCAAAGTTTTAAATATTAGTACATTATGATAAAAAGGAGACATGAAAGTGGCCTACAAGCATATTGGCATATACAGGGTGTATTATCGATTTTGTTACATAGGCGAATATCATGTAAAAACACAATTTCTGAAATATTGACTCCCCTAATTATTGGGGAAAGTCACTATAGCAAAGTTGTAGATCGTATTGGGTGCTGTTCAAAACATCCCCACTTTAATGTTCTGTGTTAAATAGTTTCCAAGATATGAGTCACTTTCTGGTATAGGGAATTAATATTGTAAATCTGAAATTTGCTAATATTATAGCAATATGGAAAGTGTGCAGCCATAATATATACTCCTAATATTTAAAAAAAATACATAAAAAAATACTATGCAAATCAGCAGTGCGCAGTGCATACGAAACAGTGGAAGTGGACGTATGCGCTATTACGTTCGTACGCAATGTGTACGAAAGTGATATGGCATACGTCATATTGGGACTGCTTCCTCTGTCTCGTATGCACGGCACGATGCTGATGCAAATGTAGAAACCACAAGATATGTTACTGATTATTTCTTTCCACCCCATCTCCTCTTCCACTTATCGTAATCGAATATCCCTGATTTATTTGCCGGACAAACTCGCTATATAACAGTTTTAGTGCACAAATCAGTAATGTATACACAACAGACCAACTTTAAAATATTTTTGCAAAAAGAAGTTTCAAAAACCCCTATAATAGGTACAGTATCTTAGATTAGGATGCCCGTTTAAGTAAATACCTAATATTTTTAATATTTACATTTTTTTAATTTAATACTTATATAAAATTCTACTTATCTTTTATGCATAAATTTCAATATTAATCCATTCTCAAATATTTAGTTGAAATAAGAAGGACCAAAACTCATAATATACAATATGAAAAATAACTAATAAGACAACATTTTTATTACCTACCTTAAAATATTTCCATCAATTCTGGATCACCTCATGTATTCAAAAGATAGTTTGTTTCTTCGTTAGCTATTGAAAAAACCTAATAACACTTAAAATACGACACTTGTGCACTATATGAAAAACATAAATCAAATGGAATAGAAACGGGCACTTTTATTTTATATTCTGTAATTCTATAGGGAGGGTCATGTACGTCGGCGTGGATTGTAATAAACTGCTTTTAATGTCTTCTTAAACTGCATACTGGTGCAAATTAATCCATTTGTTTTTTTTTATATGCCAACTACATATAATAGGCAGTGTATTTGATCCACAAAGAATGGTGTTACAACAAGGATCAGTTTAATGTTAAAGCATGTTCTGCAAGATTTTCAGTTATTGAAATTTGATATTTAGGTAACAATTAACAAATAAAGCAAACTATGTGGATTACCGAATTAAGGGTATAAAGGTGACGTTATGATGTACTTCTTTGACAAGTTAGAAACAACTTCAAAAGAATAATATTTTTCACTTTTGTTGTTATTGGATTTTAAAAAAATGGAATTGGCATCTGGTTTGAGACTATTAAAATCTAAAACTATTATTATATTGGAGCTGGTACGAGATTTACGCTAAATACTTCCACAGCAGGTGTTTAAGTACTCCAAGTACTGCTTTTCCAACTACAGTCAACCGTTAGTTACACAGCGTAGCTACAGTTGTATCTTGATGTAATACCCTTATGTCAGCTTATGTGTGGTAGAAGACAATTTATCCTATTTAATCTAACTTGTGGATAAAGCTCATACATTCTGCTTTGCTGGATGAAACCTTCACCTTCGTTGTAAGTTACACATGTAAAGTCGTGGAGCGAAACCCGTTATGCCAGCAACATAATGTTATAAAGAAACTATTATCTGGTGTATTCTGATGTACAGGATTAGTATAACGTACTCTGCTTTGCCGGGTGGCACATATACTTTCGTTGTAGGTTACAAACTTAAAAACAGTACATAAAGTGTATGTCATCCTGACTAACGGTACTTCTGCTTGATTACGGAGGTTACATCCAGGCTAATGGCATTACGGTAATACCATTTCAAGAAATTGAGTTGCTACAAACCAGAATTTTTGCTATCTTGGTGTTTTATATGTATTAAAGGTGTTTCATATAGATTTAAAGGTGTTACATGCGTAATCATGCAAAAACTGTTATACCATTATGACCGGACTAAGTTTTTTTCTCAGTGTGGCGATGGACTATTTTACCAAATGGCCAGAAGCACATGCCCTACCAAACCAGGAAGCCGCGACTGTTGCTGACATACTAGTCAAGTAGTTTTTCAGTCGTTTCGGAGTGCCTATGGAGCTGCATTCGGACCAAGGCCGCAATCTTGAGTCTGCACTCTTTGGAGAAGTCTGTCGATTGTTGGGCATTCGCAAGACTCGGACAACACCGTTACATCCGCAGTCCGATGGAATGGTAGAACGCATGAATCGGACAATGGGCAAATATTTGGCGAAGGTCGTCTCCGATCATGAACGAGACTCGGATCAATACCTACATCTGTTCCTAATGGCTCATCGTGCATCGGTTCACGAAACAACCGGTCAGTCACCAGCGTCTGTGATGTTTGGACGTGAGCTACGGTTACCGTGTGATCTGGAATTTGGATGTCCACCCGCAGAACAGGAGGTAGCTGGAAATGATTATGTTATCAACTTAAAGAAGAAGTTGGAGGATATTCACGACCGAACCCGAAACAATAGTCGAATCGCGAGTGACCGGATGAAAACTATGTACGATGTGAGAGCCCAAGAAGGAGGATTCAACCTAGAGAGCTTGTCTGGTTATACAACTCGCAAAGACGTCGTGGCTATTCTCCAAAGTTACAGCGAAATTGAGAGGGCCCATACCAGGTGAAGAAACGAATAAATGACTTGATTTATCGCATCCACAAATTACCAAGAGGGAAACCAAAGGTAGTACACTCCAATCGTCTGGCGCACTATGAGGGAAACAATAACGTAGTCCCGGATCGAGAAGATGACGCTGAGGTGGCTGTCAATACCGTAAGGCCTGAAGATGATCAGCCAACCTTTGGAGAATTTATGGCTGCGTTTTCCGGAACTAGAAAAGCCCGATTCGGAGTCACGACCGAGATGCAACAAGACCTCTTCCGGGTCCCTGGTGATTATTCCATTGCCCACTGTGTCTCCGACGATCTCCGCATGTCCAGGGGGATCGCAGTAGTGTTTAGAAATAAATTTGGACTGCTGTATGAACTTCGAGATCAGAATCCCTCTGTTGGCAAAGCCTTACACTTGCCTGATCATGACCGCTCCATTTACTACTTGGTAACCAAGCAGTTTTACTACCAGAAACCGAGTTACGCCGACTTGTGGAGGGCATTATGGGATTTGAGGACCGAGTTGCTTGCCAGGGATATTAACAAATTGGCAGTTCCCAAACTCGGCTGTGGGCGGGATCAGTTGGATTGGAGAATCGTTCGAAACCTGCTGGAAGTTATTTTTAGACATACGGATGTGAAGATGTGAAATGCACTCTGAATAATTAGTTAATAATTGTTGTAATACATAAATAGTTTTCATATAAATCGTCCTCAAATAAATTTGTAAATACCTAGCATTTTGATAATAGTTCGTTAAATAGTTTATAGTTATGGTGTTTTTAATTAAGTGCATTGTAAATAATCTTTTCTTTATTAATAGACGATTTAAACAGCATTTTTGTTATTATTTTAAAAAGAACTTTACAGTATTTATGGGCTTTTGAAATTCTCGTTTTCTTCATTTTTGAGCAACTTTGGACCTCAACATCTCTTATGGTCATGGATGTATTTTTTTATATTAGGTGCATATGAAGCAGCATATGATGACAAACTGTGGTAAAAATTTTAACTTTGTTATTATCGTGAGTTATGCTCAGTTGAAAACTGTAAATGTATACCATTTCCATTAGTATTACTAAGTAAATGTACATACTTTATTCTGGTGCTAATATTGGTTTGGGAAAGTAAAATTATTATTATTACTATTATATAGTTATATGTTATTGATAAAAGTCCTTGCAGTGATAACTAAAGTTATTAACATAACAAGAGTGCTTGTTCTTTGTATTTTCTTCCGTGGCCGATTTCCCTCTCAATCCGTGTAAATTGAATGCTAACATGAGCATAACTCTGTTCTCAAGCTAATATCAAAGTTACCATTTTCACCATAGTTTACCATCAAATACTGTTTCATGTTTACATAATAGAAAAAAAATCCATTTATGCCTATCAGAGATATTGAAGTCCGAAGTTGCTCAAAAATGAAGAAACCGAGAATTTCAACATCCCATAAATACCAAAATAATGAAGTTTCAGTTTGAAATATTTTAAACATAAACTGCGTTAACTAGGGTAAATTCGCCGATTAGTCAGCCGCCACCAGTTGTCGGCCGCTTTAGAATAAAACTTTTAATAATAAAAAACCACACATAAAAATTATAGGTTTTTTGTTACTTATTTTAGGTCATGTATATTTTAATAAATATAACATACCAAGTACCCCTAGTGGCAATAACGGGAAGCTAGTGTTTAAGTTTACAATGGCCGCTGACATGTGTGCTCTCAAATTTTAAGTTTGAGTTCGAAAATTCTTAATGTAGTGCTAAAATTTTTGTTAAATCTAAATTATTGCCGGTGATCGTTAATGGGTTAAAGAAAACTCATAAATTCTTATTGTCGGCCGCTCCGTTCTATAGGTGTTTACGAAAATTGTATCGGATTTCGGATATATACCGACGCGCCAATAGTGTTCGAAAATTGCATCACTGACGTTCTACCGGCGTCCGAAAATTAGCACCTAAAATCGAAATTGTATCAAAGGATAGTAGTGGTAGATGGCCGGTTCTGGTGCCGCACCTCTTCACCTCGGGCAGGCAACCATGCATACACGCTAACATATGAGCTAATATACAGCTATCGTTCTCATACAGGTGCGTACAAGAGAAAAATATGAAAGAGGGTTTGAATTAAATGCTATAAATCAGGTCAGGGGCAAATATCTCTTAATACTCAACCTGCTTCTACGTTTATGAATCATTTTCATTCCTTTCTTTATTATTAACATATTACTTCTGATTAACTCTCATTAAATTGGAATGTATGTGTAGGAGAGAGATACTAAGATCCTTCTTAAATGATACAACATAGTATATTACAATACAATATGGTTTATTCAACTATTTTCACAATACATAGCATATACAATTTTAGATTTGGATAATTACACAGTGTACAGATTTATATCATATAATTATACATATCACATATACAATTTATAGACTAATTACTTTCAAAAAATAATTACATATGTAGAGGCATTATATACAGACTTATATAATATAGTTGTACATGTAAACTTAACTAGTTGCTAAAGTATGTTATTATCATTAGAAATCCTATAATTTCCCCCAAGCTAAGGTATTTATAGATATCACATATACAATTTATTATAGACTAATTACTTTAAAAGAATAATTACATAGGTAGAGGGTTTATATATAGACTTATATAATATCAATAGTTAGAAATCCTATAATTTCCCCAAGCTAAGGTATCTCCGTTCCCACCAGCAATAATGTTTCGTTTATCATCTTTCCATGATAACGCTACTTTATTTTTTAATTCTGTATAAAGTTGGTGGTTGTATGATCGGAAAGATTGAACATGTTTATAAATATTTACATTGTATAATACAACCTTCCTTAGTCTTCCAAAGTCAGTTCTTTTTTGATAACATCCTTCTGGATACCTTTAGCTGTTTTGGTAAGGTTGCCCTCTACATCTACAGCATATGCTTTTGCCCCTGTTCCCAGAAATTCCCAGAATATTCTACCCGCATATTCGTCCTTCATTCTACCAATTATGGATTCATTCTTCGGAATTCCAAATTGATTATCAGCCTTAAAGTTTGATGTGTCATACTTATCCAAATATTTCTTCATGTCTTCATAAAAATCATCTGTATACGTCAGCAGAATTAACGAATCAGTATCTGTGTACAGCAGCTGGACCTTGTTCCCATATATTTTTTTAATGGTGTTATAATAAAAGTCATACACTATATGCTTAGCTAGATCTAGCACACAGAAACCAATTTATATCGGCTTATCGTAGTGAACCAGTAGTTTCTCCATATGAATGGCTACCAGATCCTCCGTAAAGATAGCACACTCTTTAAATTGCGGTTTTGAAATTAACTTCTCAGCTCCTAGTCGTCTTCCATTATTCTCCCAGTGTGCAATTAGTCGTATATCTGATCTATTTTCTGTATTTTCCATCGTTTTTCCGAAGACTGAATTACTTAATAGTTTATAAAACATTTTCCCGAACTCACTCTTATCAGCATTTCGCATATTTGTGTTTAGGTCAATATACCCTTTTAACCACGGAGATTGTTTGAAAGATAAAACACGGTGGATCTTTGTAACTTTCAACCCTGCTGCTATACACTGTTGTAAATTTCGGTAGTGAATTACATACATGCTCTTGTCAAATAAGTTGGGAATTAGTTTTGACTGCTTCGAATTTTGCGGGATAATATTTTCCGGGCAGAATGGTAGCTGATCGTGATCATCGTGGAGATCTTTGGGGTAATGCAGGTCTACTTGTAAAATGTATCCAGTGTCAGACTTTTTTGGAATTTTTAACACATCGGAATTTTCAACTTCGTTATCTGTCAACCATGTAAACCCCGAATGCGGCAAATATTCAGACATCGCAGCATCATAGAGATTGGTAGCATCAAGATAGTTAATAAAACATGTGGGCTTGGATTTATCATAATCTGTCATAAATTTATTGTTGGCGTGCGCATATCGCTTACTACACTGGCTAACACCCCCTCTAATTCCTTTCTTAATAAAATGTATCATATCGATGTCGGTCAAAAGCTCTAACTCCACCTTTGTATATTTAAGTATGGCAGACCACGATAAACCTGGTGCAGTGAAAAATTGGCCGGATCTAAATGATATACTTTTTGACATATATATCTGAAAGCTTCAAATATATCTGTCAGCAGTAGCACATCACCTTTCAAGTATATGTCTGAATAGTCACCAAGAGTTTTACATTGGAAAGTATCCCACACAACTGAAGCTCTATTATAATCCTCAACTGATACGTCTTCATTTCGTAATTTATCAAAAAATTCTTCTCGCGTCGGTAATTTGTTATAATTTAGCTTTTCGAATGAATCTACAAATGAATAAGGGAAAACACCCTTTTTTCTCATGAGCCTAAATCTATGGGTTTCTGGAAAATACTTTTTCATTCGTCATCTGTTAAATTTTTTGTTAATTTCTCTAACCCCATAGGCATAAAGCGAAACGAGTCTAAAAATATTAATTTCAAATATTTGTTTTCCGTCGTTCCTAAAGTGTTAACTACCGTGTCAACATGAACGTGTTTTGAAAAAGATATATATTTTTCTTTGTTTACTGCAATAACATTTATTTTAGAACCGTCGACACCTAATGATTTTATGAAGAGGTGAGCATCATAATTTGATAAATTGTGAAAAAATACCGGTATAAAACTCGGATTCTTAAAATGCAAATTACATATAGGATGTGCAGGGGCTCGATATTTTCCCGTAAAATGGCAATGATCATGTACCCTTTCATCTTCCTGACGGAAGGGTTTCTCGCATATATGACAACATTGAGCGAGTGTATGAATCAATTTCTCGTTTTCAGTGAGTTCAATCATTGGGACAATACGTTTCAGGTGGTCGTTGCAAACACGTTTGATGTCGGCCTCTAACCTGTTACAGAAAACGTCAGTACAGTCTTGACCGCGATAAGTAACATATTTTGATAAAGAATCATCATAGCTACACTTTATATAATACCCAAATGAGTAGGGTTGATGCATATTTGTCTTTTCTGTAAATGATTCATTGTTATCGTTCTGACAATATTGGATAGGTTCAAGAATTGTCTCAAAATCGGCATATACTACAAAAGGGTGTTTTAATTTATGTTCAACTGATTCAAATTTTAAAATGTTACCGGGAACTGTATTTCCAAACTTATCAATACGCGGCTCTGCTGAAGGCAATTTAACACTAATATGCTTACAATCATGTTTTTGATGTTCGAATAATTTGTGTTCAGTATTAAAATTAATTAAACAACCATCGCACAGAAACTTTTGATGATCCTTTTTTGATAATTGGGAGCTGATTAATCTACTTAAGCTTTTAATTAAGCAATAATGAGAATTACCCGCATTGTCGTCTATTAACAGTAAGTTTACATGCTGTTGAGTTCTGTTTTCTGTAAAATGTAAAGGCCCAACAACTTCAAAATCTACTTTAGAATTGTCATAAACTGTATTAAGCCCGTATACGTTTACTGATATATTATTTAATTTTTCAAATTTGTTAATATCCTTTAACTTAATAGGAAATTCCAACCCGTTAAAATTTAGTTCATCCTCATATATTTTATATTTTATAACACGTTCAGGGTTTTCTTCAGTTGGGTGTATAGCAGCTAAAATGCTCCACATGAAACATTTTTGATCAGAATTTTGAATGTTTATTACAGCTTTCTTCTGCTGGATAGGGCCCGGAAGTGGTATATATGAAGAAGCTTTCAAGGGATTGTATTTGTTGATACTCAATTCGACAAACAGCAGGTTTTTTAATGTCCAACCGCTCTCTTTTTGTTGAAATTCACTTATTTTATTATCTAGTTCATCCGTAAAATGGTTGTATGCAAGATCTAGATCTGTTGAAGAGTCAAAGTTTTTAAATTTCGTATTAAAGGATTTCACCTCTTCCAAGTCCTTTGATGGTAATTCAAACAGACCGAAAAGCTCAATATTAACTTTAACAGCCGAATACTTATCTAACACAACTCGCACACAATTTAATGCTTTTTGTTTTAACACCGACATGAATTCTTTCACGTTCAAATAAACCCGATCGTCTGCAGTAATACGATATGTAGCAATGCGATTTTTAAACGCCTGCTTTATTAATGCAACCCCTTCACCAGCCACAATACACGTTTTATTCTTGTGTTGTAGACTTCGGTAGTGCCGAGGCAAAAATCTTGTTGGTATGTCGATTTCACAAACTTTACATTTTGATAAAAGTTCTTTCACTACAGTTTTAGAACTAGTCGAGGTAATACAAGTCTTCTTAGGACTGTTAGCTGATGCAGCCTCGTCCCCCGATAATTTTCTTTTACGCAGACCATTTTTTTCGACCTGGTGCTTTTCGAAGTGGCCTTGACTAGTGTATAATATACCGCACTGATCGCATAAAATAAAAACTGGTTGGCAATAACCTGCGATAGTTAATCATATACCGCGTATGCGTAAAGCTGTTTTGATGTAATACACATAAGATGGTCACGTGATTTAAAGTTAATTACGTAATGATGCAGATTCCCAAGATTCAGAATAGCTTTCGGTTGGGACCCGCTAAAATCATAAACATAATAATAAGTACAGACGTTAAAAATATGTTTAGATACGCCGAAATACCTTCAATTATAACAAGCGACAGCCAGGCAATTCACCACATCAGATGTACCCTTCGTTAAATGTTGCGATTCCAGACGGTTGGCGGAAGAATGCAGGTATAGCTGAAAATAACATAAAATAAAAATAAAAATCATAACTCTGAAAATACCTTAACTCATGACAAATATCAGCAATGCGTAGGCTATATATGCAGATAAATTGCTCTGTTTGCAGCTAGGAATTATAATAGATTATCTGTAGCAAAACACATAATTTTTAAATAAATTTAAATTAACTTACAAGATTTAGAAAGAACAGAAATAGTGTAGTGGTACTTTCAGTTTAGGTTTAAAGCCACTGTTTTAGGACGAGCTGAATGAGTACCTACAACACGGTTTTAAAAATTTGTTATTAGGTCGGTAGTGGTAAGAAATGCTAAATTTAAAGATTTCGATACGGGGATAGCTGAATTACAAATTTATTATAAATTTTAATTTGTACAAATTTGCAAGGATAAAAAGTAATCCGAAGAAGCAATATTGAAAGAAACCCAATGTAAAAAGCCCTAATTAAACAATTACATACAGTACTTTTATAACACACCAAACAGATCACTATAAAAATAAATACTCGATAGCAGGTTATAATTTTTACAACACTGAATTATTTATTAGAGATAACAAATCATTTCAGCAGCAAATTAAATTAATTAAAATTTAACAATAGATAGCTCCAGTTTAATCAAATTAAAAATATCTTTGTCACATAAAAGTAATTATTTGTAATTTTAAACAAAAATGTTATATCTGATTATCGTGTTATAGCAAACAGAAAATGAACACTAACCCTAAATAATACTAAATAAATAAGCGTTATTCAGAAAATATATAATAATACACTTACCCCAGGTAGGAATATTTTTATAAACACTATTAAATTAATTCGGAAAACAACATATTTTAGACTCTGATTAAAATATCATTCAAGCAACTATAAAGTAATTTCTAATACATATGTAACTGTAATTATACACAAGTAATTTAACCAATGAAGCGCACGTATTCTGTATAACACACAATGTTTAATTCCCCGTTAAAAAATAGTTTAAATTTAACCAACTGAGACTATTCACGACGCAGATTAAAATACAAACACCGATGATCTCGGATACCTGATATTAATTTAATTCGCGCATTCAATTAGATCGCGTCTCATTTGAATATTAATTAGATCGCGGGGTCATTTGAATAAAAAGGGTAGGGATGGACTCGTGTAACAACCAGTAATTTAAAGTAAAAAAAACTATTTTTTTATTAATATTTAATATTCCTTCAGTGGTAGATAAATAAAGAATGTTTTTATAAAAGCAATAATTATTAAGTGGTTAATATCAGGGTTTTAATGGGAATTTTACTCAGGCATCTAATGATGTTGTTAGTTGTACCGTGCGTTAATTTTTAAATTAATTTGAGTACTAACAGTCGATTATTAATGGAAGGATATGTTGATTGAGTGGCTCGCCTTAAAATGAATTACGGCATGAATAAAAAAACATCCCTTTGTATGTACCTAAAACGATAGTAGTTTTTAAATATTTATATCTATTAAATATTATATACCTTAAGAGTAAATATTTCGATTTTTAAAAGGTGAAACTATTATAACGCGAAGGATCTTTATCATTTATTATAATAGTAGGAATAAGGGATTTTTAAATTAATTTGAGTACTAAATGTTACATTTTATTTAAGCAAGTAAATGGAGAATTTTATTAGTATGTAGGTTTGTTAGTAGTACGCTAATGACCTAGAGACACGATGGAGCGTGTTGATACGAGATCTGACTTGTCTGAACTCGGATATTTCTTATCGTATATAAAGAGATGAGTAATATTGCATTATTTAGTTTGCAGTAGGCATCCGAGATCATCGGTGTTTGTATTTTGATCTGCGTCGTGAATAGTCTCAGTTGGTTAAATTTAAACTATTTCTTAACGAGGAATTAAACATTGTGTGTTATACAGAATACGTGCGCTTCATTGGTTAAATTACTTGTGTATAATTACAGTTACATATGTATTAGAAATTACTTTATAGTGGCTTGAATGATATTTTAATCAGAGTCTAAAATATGTAGTTTTCTGAATTAATTTAATAGTGAAATAAATAAAGATTATTAAAAGTTTCACAGTTTTATTAATATATAACCTGACAATATTGTTTCGACAGCTATGCTGTCATTATCAAAGGTAATATAATTATAAACAAACACGTCGTTAAGGTAGATACAAAATAGGTAACTAGATAAAATAATAATAATAATAATCAGAATTAAATATCTAATACTTCCAGTAACGGAGAATTACTGAGCTCAAGTTGTTCATTCATTAAAGGTACCCTGAGTTTGTGTTTGTATATCTCAAAGGCTTCTAAAATGTCTAATTTGCGTTTGTTATTACAAAAATGTAGGAATTTAATATTATTTTGAGGAGTCATTGTGTGATTTTGTTCTAAAAGGTGTTTGGCGTAATTCGATTTTTCAGGATGTTTATTTTTGTAATGACGTACGTGTTCTTTATATCTTATGTCAAAATTTCGAAGTGTTTGTGCAATATATACCGAACTACAAAAAGAACAATTTAAACGGTAAATGCCCGATTTCATGATATCATGTGTTCTGTCTTTAGCATTAAATAAAAATGAAAAAGTGTTAGTGTTGGTTTTAAATGTTATTTTATAATTGTTGGTTTTTCTTAGTATATGTGCAATTTTTTTCTGATATTTTGCCAAAATATGGTATAGATATGTAATTTGTGTCTTCTGTTTGATTGTCAATGGGATATATTCTTTTGATAGCTAACTTATAATCTTTTTGTTTAATTAAATTAATATTAATATTAATATTACCTTTGATGACAGCATAGCTGTCGAAACAATATTGTCAGGTTGTATTTTAATAAAACTGTGAAACCATTAATAATCTTTATTTATTTCATGACTATGGAGTTCCACAAAATAAGGCTGGAAACAATAAACAAGATAATTTAATAGTGTTTATAAAAATATTCCTACCTGGGGTAAGTGTATTATTATATATTTTCTCAATAACGCTTATTTATTTAGTATTATTTAGGGTTAGTGTTCATTTTCTGTTTGCTATAACACGATAATCAGATATAACATTTTTTGTTTAAAATTACAAATAATTACTTTTATGTGACAAAGATATTTTTAATTTGATTAAACTGGAGCTATCTATTGTTAAATTTTAATTAATTTAATTTGCTGCTAGTAGTAGAGTAATGTACCTTCTGGCCCAGGAAGTGACGTCATAAGCACATGTGTTATAGGTAATATGTAAACAAACATGGCCGCTGGATGTAAACAATATGGCCGCCGGATGTAAACAAATATGGCTGCCGGAAGTGACGTCATACGTAAACAAAGCAGCTGATTTAAATGGCGGTATGCATGTAAACAAATAAAAAAAGTCGCTAGATTTGAAATGCAAACAAAGCAGCTGATTGGTTGATTTAAATGGCGGTATGCATGTAAACAAATAAAAAAAGTCACTAGATTTGAAATGTAAACAAAGCAGCTGATTTAAATGGCGGTATGCTCTTATTAGATAAGCCAGCCAAGCATATGTAAACATACAGGGCAACCAAATGACATTTAGTTAAATAGAAAATTACTAAATAATTCCCCAAATGACATTTAGTTAAAAGTCACTAGATTTGAAATGTAAACAAAACAGTTGATTTAAATGATGGTATGCATGTAAACATATCCTATAATAAGCCCGCCAAAATGATATCACATTTGGGTTATCATTACATATTTATGCGCTAAAACATCCTAGTGCAGCCATCTGTTATTCACAATCAATAATATAAGCTAAAAATTAGTTTTCATTAAATAACCCAATGCTGCAATCATGTTAATCAAACTAGAAAAACGGAAGTTTAAACCACAAACTATTTTTATCAATTATGTTTTAACGTGGACAACCTAATTTAGAGTGAGTTAAAAACACGTTTTTACAAAAAAGGTTTTTGTGATTTATATATTGTTACCACCATTATTTTTGGGGTGAGTAGATAATACAATTATTATTATTATTCAACATAGTTTATAGATATCTAAAGGAACCCTTTACTAAAAGTAAAAAACATCTAGAAAAAAGTATTTTTGTTTATCAGACAACCTCTAAATAACAAATATTCTGTTTTTATTAATTAGACCATATGAAAAGGTTTTTTTATTTTAAAAATATACCTACTTACTAAACAGGTAAAACTTTAATTAAAGAAAACCCAAAAGCTTTTAATCTGTAAATAAAAACATCAATCAGGTGTAAAAATTTTATTTAGTTCATTTAATAATGTAAATTAACAAAACTTCTTTTAAAAAATTCTTTGCATGTTTACAAAACTTCTTTTAAAAAATAACCTTTTAAGATTTTTCTTACAGAAAAAAATAATTTACAAATAATTTTCACAGATCGATTTTACTCTGTTCTATTAACCTTGATTTTTTGCTTGTTGATTAGCTTCCTGAACACCTTTATTATCAAAAAGCTCCATAATGCTCTCCATTCCAGGTTGTTTTGGATCATACATTATGTTAATATTATCAGTTGTAGCACCAATATAGATTAACAGCATCCACATCCGTCACATCCGTCCACATTTCTAACACAATTTAGAAAAAGTAAAAAATTTTAGATTATAAAAATAAATAATTCTTACCTGACTTAAACAACAGATAACGCAGTAATTTGATAAATGATTTTATAAAGGTAAATCTTAATATATACACACATCAAGTTGAAGAAAAACCGGTGATAAGAAAAGACAGGATGTAAACATATTTTGTTAATAAAATTGATTTTGTACACAGGATATTAATTATCAAGGTAAAAAATATATTTTTTCCAGTATTGAAAGTTTAGAAAAATAGGTGATTACAAAAAACCGGATGTAAACATATTTTGCTAATAAATAATTGATTTCTACACAGGATATTGTCAAGGTGAAAAATATATTTTTTCTAATATTAAACACTGGTTTTCAATAACAATACATATTTTTTCCACCCAGTTCTAGAAAAAACAATTTTTCGTATGAACAAACATATAAATACAGACATTCTGCAATAGTTATTTTAGTCTTAATAAAAAATTACTAGATAAACTTCTAGAAAAATAGTTCCAAATGGAGTTTTTAAAAGAACTTAACAACGTTGGGAAGCTGCAATTAAAACCTTTGATAAATATTGATGATTTGGCGATCGATCGACAGTATAAATTGGAAAAAATAAAATCTGTGAGTACGAAATATGGGCGCAAGATTATTGTTGAAACAGCAGACAATTCAATGTTTCTACCAGGACGATTTTCAAAAATACTATCCGAAGCAAGAATTACAGCTCTAAATAAAGCAATTTCATCTGCAGTATTGGTATACAAAGGACAACAGGATATTGGAAAAGATCGAAAAACAGCGATACTTGAATTTGTAGATATTTAGAAAACGCAACCAAAATCATTATTATTATATTTATCTACAAGGGTTTGGGCTTTCCTCTTTCACACATATATACAAAAAATATTATAAATATTATAAATAAAACAAAATATTTTCTTATTTATATCTGTATGCTTTAATAAATAAACATATCTTTCTAGATGTTTTTTACTTTTAGTAAAGGTTATACTTTTGATGAAAATAACAAGGTTGTTTGATGCATATATAAGCAAGCATGTGTGTAAACATTTCATTCTAAAAGTTGTTTTTGTTCACACAGTATTATACCTACAACAAACTAAAAATGGAATTCCTAAACAAAATTGATGTTGTGTTGAAAATGGTTCAAGAAACATATAAAAAACATAAAGAAACTTTGAATCCATTAAAAATTGAAAAATATATTAAACTTATTAATTATAATTTAAGATTAATAAGTGTTGAAGTAAATACAAATCAAATTTTAACAACTGCAAATAAAAAACATATGCAAGCGGTCGCTGGACAATTGAGTCGATATGAAGAATTATTCAATCAACTTCTGAAAGGTAAAAATATAAATAATTATTGTATTAGCTTTAACAAAAGCTATTTTTTAGGAAAAACGGGTGCTGGAGCAAAGCTTGATCAAAAAAGAAGTGTAATTTGGAGGGATCTAGCATCAGCATTTCAATCCCGTTTACAAACTTCAATTATAATAAACTTAATACATAAGGATTTGAATGCGTTTTTCGAAGACTGTTTTACACTTTTTTGGACCAACATAAAAAAACATATTTCAACAACACCATTAAAAGTAAACATGGAATTTTGCGCAGAATTTACAAAACCAGTTGCCAATACAGAGGAGTTGCTGTTCAAAGAATTTACATTCAACACCAAAAATTATAAATTGCTGTTTTCAACTTTAAGGGATCGAGATGCTGTGAATGAGTGGTTCCAAAAGAACATTAGCGCTGTGTTAATGGAAAAAATAACTGAGTTTGAAGAGCAGGGAAGTGGGTGGACTCTATCAAAAATTATGTCCCTAACGGTAAATATCAATAAAGTTATGTTATATCACGCATCATCATATATAGATTTGCCTAAAGAAATAAAATTAAAAAAAGCTATAATAAATGTACAAAATAATGACGAAGCTTGCTTTGGTTGGGCTCTAGTATCGGCATTATATCCAACCACCTCTCATACAGAACGCGTTAATTCATACCCCTATTATGGGGAAGTGTTAAATTTTGAGGGGATTAATTTTCCAATGTCGTTTGATCAATTGTCAAAATTTTTTAAACAAAATCCAAATATTTCGATAAACATTTATGGTTTGATTAGAAAATCAGAAAAAAATTATGTAACCGTTCCGCTTTATTTATGTGATGAAAAGAAACAACAACATGTAAATTTGTTAATGATTCAGGAAAGTTATGAAATTGAAAAAGAAAACGATGAAATTGAAGATGAGTTTGAAAGTGACCAGTCAAAGCAAGCTTCAATAAAATATCATTTTTGTTGGATTAAAAATTTATCTAGATTAGTTAAGAGTCAACTTACATCACACCGTAGGAAAACATTTATTTGTGATAGATGTTTGCACTATTTTCATAACGAACAGAAATTAAATATTCATGAAATAGATTGTAGGGCTGTAAATAAATGTAAAATTATATTACCAAAACCTGGTACTACTGTTCATTTTAATAACCATCATCATAAACTTCAAGTACCTTTTACAATTTATGCAGATTTAGAATGCTTGTTAAAAGATTTTAAAGATGATGAAACGAAAGATACTATTAAGTATAAAGAACATACTGCCAATAGTATTGCATATTATCTTCATAGCGCATACGATAATTCTTTATCTCGTTTTAGACTTTATAGGGGTGAGAATTGTGTTGATTGGTTTGCCAACGAGTTATCGCAAATTGCAGATGAATTACAACACATTTTTGATCATCCTAAACCAATGGACCCGCTATTAGATGCTCAAGAAAGAGAGTTTAAATTAGCACCAGTATGTCATATATGTGAGGAACCCTTCTTAGATGATCACATTCGCGTTAGAGATCATTGTCATTTTACAGGTAGATATCGCGGATCGGCCCACATGGGGTGTAATCTTAACCACAAGATTCCTCATAGAATTCCAATATTTTTTCACAACTTCTCTGGGTATGATGCACATTTTTTAATAAAAACTGTTGCGACTGCAATACCTGGTAGAGTATCGCTTTTACCTAAAAATAAAGAACGCTACATTTCGATTACTAAAAATATTCCAAATGCAAATATTCAATTTAGATTTCTAGATTCGTTTCGCTTCATGAGCGATTCTTTAGAAAAACTTGTTTCTTATTTAGATTTTAACAATTTGAAAATTTTACGTAATATTTGTTCTGATTTAAGTAGCGAGCAGTTGAAATTATTAATTCGAAAGGGTGTATACCCATATGAATATATGGATAATTGGGAAAAATTTAACGATACTGAATTACCAGCTAAAAAACATTTCTATAGCAAATTAAAAAATAGCCATATTTCTGAGGAAGATTATAACCATGCTCAAGAACTTTGGAAAACATTTAATATAAAAAATTTAGGGGAATATAGTGATATATATTTGAAGACCGATGTGTTACTTTTAGCAGATGTGTTTCAAAATTTTCGGGAAAATTTAATAAAGACACATGGATTAGATCCAGCTCATTATTTTACATCACCTAGTTATACTTGGGATGCTATGTTAAAACATACTAAGATAAAGTTAGAGCTGGTTACGGATGTAGACATGTTACTTTTTTTAGAGCGGGGTATACGGGGAGGTATTAGTCAGGTATGTACCAGATACAGCAAAGCTAACAATAAATATTTGCCAAATTATAATCCAAAACTACCTAATAAATATTTGTTGTATCTTGATGCAAATAATTTATATGGTTAGGCTATGAGTCAAAGTCTACCCTATAAAGATTTTAAGTGGTTAAGTGATAAACAAATCAATGATCTAGATTCTGAAACTATTTTGAATATACCTACCGATATTGAAAAAGGTTTAATTTATGAGGTAGATTTGGATTACCCAAACCATTTGCACGATTATCACAATATGCCATTCTGTTCAGAACATAAAGCTCCCCCAAACAGTAAACAGAAAAAGTTACTTACCACTCTAGAGCCTAAAACGAGGTATGTCATACATCATAGTGCATTGAAACAATGTTTACAGGAAGGGTTGATATTGAGAAAAATTCATCGAGCAATATGTTTCACACAGGCTTGTTGGTTGAAAGATTATATTGATTTAAATACAAAATTAAGATCAAAAGCAGAAAACGAGTTTGAAAAAAACTTATTTAAATTATTGAATAACGCAATATTTGGCAAATCTGTTGAAAACGTTAGAAAATATAGAAATGTAAAGCTTTGCACAAAATGGAATGGTCGGTATGGTGCAAATCAATATATTTCTAAGCCTGATTTCCACAGCCGAACCATTTTTAGTGAAGATTTGGTTGCTGTTGAACTAAATAAACTTGAAATTTTATTTAATAAACCTATATATGTTGGTATGGCAGTCCTTGACATTTCAAAAACTTTAATGTATGACTTTCACTATCAGTTTATGTTAAAACAATTTAATCCCAAGAACTGTAAGCTTCTTTATATGGATACAGATAGTTTGTTATATGAAATAACATGCGATGATGTGTATGAAGTTATTAAAAACAACATTAATATGTTCGACACTTCTGATTATGCTAAAGATAATCCTTTTAATATTCCACTTTGTAATAAAAAGGTATTGGGTTTAATGAAGGATGAAAATAAAGGATATATTATGTATGAATTTGTTGGGCTAAAAGCAAAAATGTATGCAATTCAAATTTATGGTTTAGATGTTATAAAAAAGGCTAAAGGAATTGTAAATCAACTTGTAAAACATAATATAAGTTTTGACGACTATTTAAGTTGTTTTAGAGATAATTATGTAAAAATTGTTAATCAGAGCAGTATACAAAGTAAGCAACACAATGTATATAGTGTTGAACAAAAAAAGAAAGCTCTTTCGAATGAAGATA
This sequence comes from Agrypnus murinus, assembly GCA_929113105.1. Lineage (NCBI taxonomy): Eukaryota > Metazoa > Arthropoda > Insecta > Coleoptera > Elateridae > Agrypnus > Agrypnus murinus. The sequence continues at coordinate 40,931,561 of OV816024.1, read as the reverse complement.
ATAAAAGATTTATACTAGATAATGGTATTGATACTTTACCGTGGGGACATTATAGGATTAATGATGAATTAATGGATGTAGAATAAGTTTTATTGTAGAATAAGTTTTATTGTAGACTAAGTTTATTGTTATAGGATTAATGATGAATTAGTGGATGTAGAATAAGTTTTATTGTAGACTAAGTTTTTATTGTAGACTAAGTATATTGTAAACATACATGTGAAATAAAAAAATACACCCATTAAACAGTCTTTTATTGATTAATTGTTTTTACATATTTACTATATAATATTTATAACAGCATTAGAATTCACAGCTTGTTTGTCCAATGGTTCGATATCACAACATAAAAAATAAAGCAAAGCTTCGCGTATATCCTCTAGCACTTTGTTTTTAAAGAAACACATCACTTCTAACATACTGCATACATTATGATTATTTACATTTAAACAACTATTTAATATAAACTTTATGTTTTCAAGATCATCTCCTCTAGCTTGCATCTGTGCTGCACTATGTATAATGTTGTTATAATAAACAGAAAATTCTTGATGTTGTAACAGGGATAGCTTATAGTCGATTAAACTGGTTGCATCCCACAGAGTCTTTAAACTCTGCATTTCCAAAACAATGAAAGCTCCAGCATAGTGATGTATTTGTATTGCGTTATTTGATTTCATGAAACGCACTATAAATTCATCAAATCCAATATCTTGTTTATAATCAAAGCTTTCTAGTATAGGGTATAAGGGTTTAAACCAATTTTAATTAGTTTAGTATTATCTTCGTTTAACCAAAACTGTAGAGTGTTCAAAAGATCTTCTTCCCACAACTGTTCCCAAGGCGTCCATTTAACATATTGCTTTGTAGCATGAAATTGAAAGCGGTCTATAGTTGAAGAAACATCATCGATTTTAAACTTTTTAGCTTCTGAGATACTTGGAAACGGAGAATTTCTTTTGTTAGAAGCCATTATAACACACTCTTTCAACTGCTTGCAGAGAACTGTTGAAACATGTACTTGTTCTGCCTTTTTATTATTGTGTGTTATCTTCATAATCAAACTACCTATCATCAACATTCGTTTAATATCGTTCAAATAAAGATACATCATAGCTTATATTGAGAAGGGCAAAGGAAATAAAAAAAGAAGTATACATCTTTATCATTTATTAATTGCTGTATATTATATATTTACAAATTATGTTTTACGTACTAATCCGGTAAATGGTTCATATTCAAAAAGAACATCGTGTAAAATAAGACAATAAGCAACAGTGTTTGGATCAAAAGAATTGACGGCCTCTACCTCTAACTTCAAGTCAACAACAGCAATGTATACACTTTCATTTTGCTTAGTACAATTAACTATAAAAATAGGTTTATCTTTAAACTGTTTGTAATCAAACAAAGAACCTGCAATATTATCATCATAATATTGAGTTCTAAAGTTTAGGTATTCATCGTAAACATCAGTGTACTTGTTGTTAGCGAAATCGAAATTCTGTTGTTCATAAGGATATCTTCTGTTGTTGATGCTAGCTTTCACACTAGTTGCAGATACATGATTAAAATCAGATGCTACAGCTTGTTTGCTGTTACGTTTCGCTGTTTGAAATGCAACCAATATCCACTGAGGTCTTTGGAAGCCTGTGCTGCTCTTTACAGGCCACACTAAAGATCTCGAAGCAGGTAGGGTTGGATATATGAATAGATCTCTTGCATGAAAGCTAACTGGAATAATAGCATTTTTATTAATTTTTTCATACAAGTTTAGTTTTGTTGCATCGTTTGGAATTACATAGGGTACTTTCCACAACATTTTGGTAATAGCAATCTTAACATTAGTTTCACCCTTATAGCAATCCAAATCAGATTTTGCTCGCACAAGGATCAGTTCCTGTCGCATGTTAACAATTGGTTTTCTATATCCTTCCGCAAATCCTAAGAAGTGTCGTAGAGGGATGGAAGCGCAGAAAGATTTTTTAGTACCATCTACAATCTGTAGTTCTTCGCTGAAGGGACTCCAACCAGCTTGCTTTAAACAATTTGTTTGTTCTGTAGAGTAGGAAACGTAACCTTTCATTGAACTGTTGATGCCTGGCATCCGTACAACTTCTATTGTTTGATTCCCCAACACGAAACGTACTTCATCGAATAGAAAGAGTGGTGCGTTATTCGTGAGGTTGTATGCTTTTGTTGCATCGGTTGGTGTGAGAGTACCTTCAATGTAAACAACACTGTTGTAGGTAGCTGTTATCAGATCAGCTTTTTGTATAACCAGATTTATTTCATCTGAATTATCATATGCATTAGTTGCATATGGATGATAAGAACGTCGATCGCATTCTACAATCATGTCATTAAAGCGGACCTCGCTGAATATGGTTTTTAACCCGTCTTCCATATTTACTCAACACTGTATAACCCAAAGATTGTAAAACCTGCACGTCTTCGTCTGTCAGCGGTACGTACTTGTTTGCGAACAACTGCTCACTGTTGCAAGGTTGTGAAATGTCTTTCTTTTTATAGAAAATAATTAGCCCCATAACCTCTTTAACCAGATTGCAGGTATCCCTTTATCAAATCTATCATTCGTAATAACAATTCTTCTACAGATATCTTCAGCTCTAATGTTATGGTAACTTGTTCGTTTCCAAAGTCCACCAATTCACCGTTTTGGTCAACAAGTCTCAAAGTAATGTTATCTATCTGATTCACTATCACAGGTAAATATGTAACGGGTGAGGGTTTCTCATCCAATCTATAACCAGGCTCCACAGAAATACCGAATGCGTATATAATATGCGATAACGAACTGTTCCGGTATGCTCCACCAGTAATATTACACTCTACGTGAATATTTGTTGCTTTAATGATTTGCACATCTAGGTCGGAAGTATGCGTTTGATTTGCCTCTAATATGCGTGGTGAAAAACCAAGCATACGTCCTATACTATCAGGTTTAGTAAAATCAATGTTGTATATGGATTTTAGTTCACACTTTAGAGTATTGTTGTTAGCTTTCAGGACAAAATCAACCCGATTATTGTTGTTGCAAACGACTGACTGAATGTACTTGTTGATTTCTTCTACTTCGTACGCTCCAGAAGGAATAATCAACTCTTTATCGTTATAATAAATCTTGTTACCAGGAAAGATATTTCTAATTGAGTTACAACCGTAAAACCCAACAAGGCCTAACGTATAGCGGTACTTGGAATTCAGCTCAATAGGTGGAAAATAGTTGCGGCTAAGCTCGTTACCCACACCCGTTAACGAGAACGTTTGAGACATGACTAGTTGAGAAAGCTGATTGCAACCCTTTATATAACGTTATCATCATTCAAGAAATTAAGACAAAGATGTCCACAAACGACTGTATTGAAATTCTGTTGTCGAACATAATTGTATCTAATTTTGCATCCTTTAAAATATTGTATGAGCTCCATAGGAGGTTGCAAATCTCCAAAACTATCATAATAGATAACATCCTTCTTACGTTTCTTGTATGCAACCCAATGAGTACCAGGACCCTTTATATCATCCAAATTTACTATTCCGCTTTCGTTTATATGCGGTTTAGTTGGTAAGGTATCACGCATAAACACACCTCTGAAGTATGTAACATCCTTAGCATATTTTTTTAAATCTTGATCTGTGAGCGATCTCCGAGGCAACCTTGTTAGTTTTTTGAATAAGGTTTCAAATAAAGAGCTGCACCCTTTTTATAAGGTTTCAAATAGAGAGCGGAGCCTTGTTTTCCTATAGCGATCGACTCCATGGTTTTGTTGTGTCGTTCGCTTTCTTCAAGCTGCTTCTTAGCAGCCTTAGCTTCGTTCACAGCTTTTGCAATTCCAGAGGCTCCGCCTGCGATCGCTCTGTTAAGGAAATATTGTTTATAATAATTTTAAATAATATCATTATTAGACTTACCCAGCTGCTGAGAGGCCTGCAAATAAGGGAATTAGGAAGGGTATGATTCCGCCCTGCTTCGGTATTGGGATAACTCTAGGAACCAAAATGTTTTTCTTTCCCCCACTACTTTTAACGAACTTTTTAGCTACGCTCAAAGCTTTCTTAATAGTCTCAGCTAAAGGATGATTTCCAAACTTCACAGCTGCTTTTATGTGTTTCAGGAAACCTCCTTTAAAGGCTATGCGTCTATTATGTTTCTTTTTCCTCATTCTATTACATTTCTTTTTTCTCATTCCCGCTCCGATAGCTTTTTTAGCTCGCATGGTTGTGGTAACACCCCAAGCAGCAGCTCGTTCTCCGAAACTAGAGTCCTTAGCTTTAACTCTACGCCAAGATCGTTCTTGAAGAATATGGTCTGCTTTATGTCTGGAAGCCAAATCTTTATGTTGCGAATAAGCGATATCGTGTTCTCTACAGGATTCGTCTAATGGATTTATACCTCGATCTCCTCTGGCCAACCTCTCTTGTAACTTAGTACCTGGACCACAAAAACGATACCTAGGTATATGAGCTTCAAAAGGCAGTTTATTTATCAAGGTGTTTACAACACCTTTACCTCTACAACGGCTCGCCATCGACTAAATGTCTAACAACTAAACAAATCTTATTTATATGAGTGATCATACACCTGAGGATTCATAACCGCGATGGAGTTTGTTAAGCAACCATGTTTGTTGCACATTGAAAAACATAATTTTTTGGAAGAGCCTACATCAACAAGAAAGCATGGGCCTCTATTTCCATCTTCCATTAGAGGTATTATTTGTGGACCTTCGGGGTGCGGTAAAACAAATGTGATGATTAGTTTATTGGAATCTCCAAATGGTTTAAAATTTAAGAACGTGAACGTTTACGCAAAATCATTGGAACAACCCAAGTATCGATATTTAGAGCATTTGTTGGAACCATTAGATGGTATTACGTTCAACAAGTTCACCGATAAAGATGATATTATACCAACGCAAGAAGTTGAAAACCACACGATTATGATATTTGATGATATTGCATGCGATAAACAAGATGTAATGCGTGATTATTTCAGTATGGGTCGTCATAGAGGTGTAGACTCGTTCTATCTCTGTCAAACATATTCCATTATACCTAAACAATTGATTCGAGATAATTCAAACTTGATAGTTTTGTTTAAACAAGACCACTTGAACTTGAAGCATGTGTATGATGATCATGTTGGTGCAGATATGACCTTTGAAAAGTTCAAATCTTTATGTTCAGAATGTTGGAAAGAAAAATTTGGATTTCTTACTGTTGTTAAAGACTTTGAAGATGGTAGATATCGACTTGGATTTGACTGTTATATAAGAACACATCAAGCATTATAAATGTCATTATAGTTAAAGTGATCCAAGTGAATATATTGATTTGAAAGCGGTTTTCAAGCGATTGTTTTTAAGTACATCGAGACGTCTTTTAAAAACGCTTTCAATTATTATGGATCCTATTGAGAAGGCAATCAAACAAAAATTAATAAAGACACGTGCTGCTATTAAACGTAAATATGAAGCTCTACAAAGGGGCGAACGTGAAACCGAACTGTTTGCAAAGAAAGCCTACAAACCTATTGTGGAGCCTCTAAACAAGCTTGTTAAATCAAAAAGTCTTTTAGAACAAATTAAACCTGAAATTAAACAGGAGCCTGAAGAAGAAACCGAAGATCCTTCGTTAGCAGAACTATTAGAATCCTCTAATGTTAGTGAAGAACAATTTCTAGAACAGTACGATCCGCTTCCACGCAAGTTTGTTGATCTGCTTATTCATGATAATAAAGCATTGGTTGACAACACTTATGGTATACATTATAATATAGATATTGATCAGTGGGCTATTGGAGATTCTGTGGTTGATATTGTTGGTCCTGATGTAGTTATTAAAGGAAAAAGGTATGTTGGTACCCCCGGTTTGTATGAACTGTTGGTGTTAAAAGAGCCTAAGGAATATACTCCCAAAGATGTAGAGGCATATATGAATATACTTACTGATACAAATACATATCGGAAACATTATGAAGCCTCTGGTCCAATCCAAGGTACGAAGGGATATAAGTAAAAAAATGTGATAAAACCACAGATTGCTAAAATGCGAAACAAGTCAACTTCTGGGGATGGTATGAAACATGTAACCAATAAAGAAAAAGAGTATGTTTATTGGAACACCCCTAGAGAACTGGTTGAACGTTTTAGATTATTGCATGCATCTAAAATGGCTGGTCATACTGGACATGATAATGAGATTTTGAATATTGTTGAAGAACTTAGAGAAGAAGGTATAATAGCTTAAATCGCTAAATTAAAGCATCAGTGTAAAAATGAGTGTCGACAAGTTTGGACGATATCATTGGACATTAAAAGCAGGAAAAAAGGGTGATCCAGGTATCGGGTTCAACCTCGCTGCTGACGGTAATTATGAAATTCAAAACAAACGATTTGTAAACGTTGCGGATCCTGTTAACGTGGGTGATGTTGTAACTCTGAAACATTATTTGAATACCAAATATGATTGTGATCTAAAAAGATTGGTGAACCTAGCCGGTCCGCATATCGATACTGATGCTGTTAATAAGCTTTATGTGGACCAAGCATGCAGATCTGCTTGTGGACATACCATAAATCGTATACATGCAGATATCAGAGAGAGAATTAAAGCTATGATAGAAAAGAGATGTCTGACGTTAGATGAAGATGGTCACTATAATGCTAAGAAAGCTAGGATTGTAAACGTTGTTGATCCTGAAAACGAAACTGACGCTGCAAATAAATTTTATGTAGACTCCATAAAAAAGAGTTTGTTTGACCGTCTTACTAGACACATAGTCAGTGCAGATCAAGCTGTGGAGCGCTCTGGATCTGCTATAGACAACATTTTAAATTTTAAAAATGATGCTATTAACAAAATAACACTGCTTGAGGAGGACCTTAAAGATACAACAAATAAGGTGTATGTAGATGAAATTAAAGACAAGTTGTATGCGTATATTAACAACCATATAAAGGAAGCCAATCAAAATTTAATAACATCTAAGAAAATCATAGATGATATTGATAAATTTCAATCAACTATCAGTAAACAGGTGAAAAAGTTGAGAGAAGATTTGGATAAATTGACTAAAGTAAAGTATATTCCCAATGGAGCAGGTAGTGAAGGAACTACACAAACCGGCTAGACGAAATTTCCCTAGGAAAACAACGATTATCAAGGAGTATGATGACTTGTGGCAGGCTGACTTGGGAGAGCTTGGTTCGTATGCTAAAGACAATCGTTCATATAGATTTGTTCTTTTGGTGATTGATGCTTATTCAAAATTTATATGGACCAAACCTCTGAAATCAAAGAGTGGTGTAGAAGTTACCAAAGCTTTGGATTCTATTTTAAAGAAGGGTAGGATTCCCAACAATATACAAACTGATATGGGGAAAGAGTTTTACAACAAAGAATTTTCTGCGCTCATGAAGAAACACAACATCAACCATTACTCTACATATAGCGTGAAGAAAGCTGCAATTGCAGAAAGAGCTGTGCGTACGATTAAAACCGCTCTATATAAAGCTTTCAGTCTTAGAGGGAAGTACAAATGGATAGATATCTTAGATAAGATCACTGCTGAATATAATTCACGTTGCCATAGAACTACTGGTAAAAAACCTAAAGATGTTACTCCCTCAACAAAGCTATCTGTTTACAACAATAATAAGCAAGTGGGTTTTGCAAAGTATAAGGTTGGTGATCATGTTAGAATTTCTAAATTTAAATCAATATTTGCCAAGGGATATACGCCAAACTGGTCTGCAGAAATTTTTAAAATTGATAAAATCAAACGCGGTAAACCTGTTACTTATCTGTTGAAGGATGTGGAAGGTAAACCTATCCTTGGACAATTTTACTCTGAAGAATTGCAAAAAACCAATCACCCGAATATTTTTTTAATAGAAAAAGTGTTACGCCGAAAAGGAAGTGGAAAAAATGAAAAGTTATTTGTTCGTTGGCTTGGTCTCTCCAAGTCTCAAGACTCTTGGATTAATAAAACAAACATTTTAAATAAAAATATGTAACTGTATTATGTATAGCATCTTAAATAAAACCTTTTTAAAAACATTTGTTTTTTTTTCTTATTACCTTAAATAAAACAACAATATTACATTATCTCTGTATATTAAAATAGCATCTACAATACATTATTTATTTGCATAGGAAAAGGATTATTAGGCAATAGCAATAATTCTTTTCTAACATCTTCTATAAATTTATCTGGATAAAGGTTCACAATTTCTGTTATAAAAGAACAATCACAATCTGTTTTTCTCCATGATACAACTTCCATCATTGGTTTAATCATAATACATAAAAATTTGCTCATAGATAAAATACTTGAATCATCTGTTAGATCTTCCTTATGTGCTGCGGAAGCAACAAGCGAAATAAAATTGGTATAAGTCCACTGGTTAGTATATTCTTGAAGTGTGTTTAATTTTTGATTTATTACATCTCTTGTTGAGAACAGTTTTTCCATTTCTTCCAAACTAAAGTATATCCAACCAAATAACCCTATTAGTTTGACAGTCTTTGTTTTATTTTCATCGCTTTCAAATCGTATTTTAATGCAGCTATCTACCGAATATTCCATAAACTTGGTGGTTTCATTATTATTTTTAAATTTTCTAAATAAATGTTCAATTCGAATAGACGATAAGCTTTCCCATTCATCATAATCAAATCGTAAACAGTTCTTATCGTTAATGTTAGTTATTTGTACGATTGGGTCAAAATTGTCTGTATTAATACATCCTACTTCAACCATTAACAGATTTCTTTTCTTATTGTTTAGAAAGAATACCCATGAAGAAATTAATTCCTTGCGATTGCAATAATCTAACGAGAAAAACAGAAGAATATTATATATTGCTTTTATTATCTACTGTTTAGCTTACCTGCATCACAGGTATCAATAAATGTGTTGTTCATCTCCATAATTCTACTATCACGTTTTACATACAATTGTAAACTAATGCAGCGGTATATTTTGAACAACCTTTTATATACACCTGAATGTGCACACGCGTAATTCATTATTTTTAAAGTTTGGAATTATATTAAAAATGTACTAATTTTAGCTTGTATTATTACAGTCAAATATTTGTGGTTTCAACTTCCTTTTTATTGAATGTTGTTTACATACAACATATGTTTGACCGGCTTATCTACTAAGAGCATTTACCATACCGCTATTTAAATCAAGGGAATTATTTAATAATTTTTTATTTAACTAAATATCGTTTGGTTACCCTATATGTTTACATATGTTTGGCGGGCATAACCAATAAGTGCATACCACCATTTAAATCAGATGCTTTTGTTTACATTTCAAATCTAGTGACTTTTAACTAAATGTCTTTTGGTTGCCCTGTATGTTTACATATGCTTGGCGGGCTTATCTAATAAGAGCATACCGCCATTTAAATCAACCAATCAGCTGCTTTGTTTTTACATTTCAAATCTAGCGACTTTTTTTATTTGTTTACATGCATACCGCCATTTAAATCAGCTGCTTTGTTTACGTATGACGTCACTTCCGGCAGCCATATTTGTTTACATCCGGCGGCCATATTGTTTACATCCAGCGGCCATGTTTGTTTACATATTACCTATAACACATGTGCTTATGACGTCACTTCCTGGGCCAGAAGGTACATTACTCTACTACTGCTGCTGAAATGATTTGTTAGCTCTAATAAATAATTCAGTGTTGTAAAAATTATAACCTGCTATCGAGTATTTATTTTTATAGTGATCTGTTTGGTGTGTTATAAAAGTACTGTATGTAATTGTTTAATTAGGGCTTTTTACATTGGGTTTCTTTCAATATTGCTTCTTCGGATTACTTTTTATCCTTGCAAATTTGTACAAATTAAAATTTATAATAAATTTGTAATTCAGCTATCCCCGTATCGAAATCTTTAAATTTAGCATTTCTTACCACTACCGACCTAATAACAAATTTTTAAAACCGTGTTGTAGGTACTCATTCAGCTCGTCCTAAAACAGTGGCTTTAAACCTAAACTGAAAGTACCACTACAATATTTCTGTTCTTTCTAAATCTTGTAAGTTAATTTAAATTTATTTAAAAATTATGTGTTTTGCTACAGATAATCTATTATAATTTCTAGCTGCAAACAGAGCAATTTATCTGCATATATAGCCTATTCATTGCTGATATTTGTCATGAGTTAAGGTATCTTCAGAGTTATGATTTTTATTTTTATTTTGTTATTTTCAGCTATACCTGCATTCTTCCGCCAACCGTCTGGAATCGCAACATTTAACGAAGGGTACATCTGATGTGGTGAATTGCCTGGCTGTCGCTTGTTATAATTGAAGGTATTTCGGCGTATCTAAACATATTTTTAACGTCTGTACTTATTATTATGTTTATGATTTTAGTGGGTCCCAACCGAAGGCTATTCTGAATCTTGGGAATCTGCATCATTACGTAATTAACTTTAAATCACGTGACCATCTTATGTGTATTACATCAAAACAGCTTTACGCATACGCGGTATATGATTAACTATCGCAATGCATTATGGGTAGTCGAAACAATATATAAAGAACATCGCCGAAGCAGTTCATCATTTCTATTCTTGGTGGTTGTATCAGTCAGACGTGTCCTCATCAAGAGCTGAAAAATGATCGCGTGTGATCAGTGTAATAAGCAGTTTAGCAGAAAAGACAATCTGGTAAGACACCAGAAAGGTTATTGCCAACCAGTTTCTATTTTATGCGATCAGTGCGGTATATTATACACTAGTCAAGGCCACTTCGAAAAGCACCAGGTCGAAAAACATGGTCTGCGTAAAAGAAAATTATCGGGGGACGAGGCTGCATCAGCTAACAGTCCTAAGAAGACTTGTATTACCTCGACTAGTTCTAAAACTGTAGTGAAAGAACTTTTATCAAAATGTAAAGTTTGTGAAATCGACATACCAACAAGATTTTTGCCTCGGCACTACCGAAGTCTACAACACAAGAATAAAACGTGTATTGTGGCTGGTGAAGGGGTTGCATTAATAAAGCAGGCGTTTAAAAATCGCATTGCTACATATCGTATTACTGCAGACGATCGGGTTTATTTGAACGTGAAAGAATTCATGTCGGTGTTAAAACAAAAAGCATTAAATTGTGTGCGAGTTGTGTTAGATAAGTATTCGGCTGTTAAAGTTAATATTGAGCTTTTCGGTCTGTTTGAATTACCATCAAAGGACTTGGAAGAGGTGAAATCCTTTAATACGAAATTTAAAAACTTTGACTCTTCAACAGATCTAGATCTTGCATACAACCATTTTACGGATGAACTAGATAATAAAATAAGTGAATTTCAACAAAAAGAGAGCGGTTGGACATTAAAAAACCTGCTGTTTATCGAATTGAGTATCAACAAATACAATCCCTTGAAAGCTTCTTCATATATACCACTTCCGGGCCCTATCCAGCAGAAGAAAGCTGTAATAAACATTCAAAATTCTGATCAAAAATGTTTCATGTGGAGCATTTTAGCTGCTATACACCCAACTGAAGAAAACCCTGAACGTGTTATAAAATATAAAATATATGAGGATGAACTAAATTTTAACGGGTTGGAATTTCCTATTAAGTTAAAGGATATTAACAAATTTGAAAAATTAAATAATATATCAGTAAACGTATACGGGCTTAATACAGTTTATGACAATTCTAAAGTAGATTTTGAAGTTGTTGGGCCTTTACATTTTACAGAAAACAGAACTCAACAGCATGTAAACTTACTGTTAATAGACGACAATGCGGGTAATTCTCATTATTGCTTAATTAAAAGCTTAAGTAGATTAATCAGCTCCCAATTATCAAAAAAGGATCATCAAAAGTTTCTGTGCGATGGTTGTTTAATTAATTTTAATACTGAACACAAATTATTCGAACATCAAAAACATGATTGTAAGCATATTAGTGTTAAATTGCCTTCAGCAGAGCCGCGTATTGATAAGTTTGGAAATACAGTTCCCGGTAACATTTTAAAATTTGAATCAGTTGAACATAAATTAAAACACCCTTTTGTAGTATATGCCGATTTTGAGACAATTCTTGAACCTATCCAATATTGTCAGAACGATAACAATGAATCATTTACAGAAAAGACAAATATGCATCAACCCTACTCATTTGGGTATTATATAAAGTGTAGCTATGATGATTCTTTATCAAAATATGTTACTTATCGCGGTCAAGACTGTACTGACGTTTTCTGTAACAGGTTAGAGGCCGACATCAAACGTGTTTGCAACGACCACCTGAAACGTATTGTCCCAATGATTGAACTCACTGAAAACGAGAAATTGATTCATACACTCGCTCAATGTTGTCATATATGCGAGAAACCCTTCCGTCAGGAAGATGAAAGGGTACATGATCATTGCCATTTTACGGGAAAATATCGAGCCCCTGCACATCCTATATGTAATTTGCATTTTAAGAATCCGAGTTTTATACCGGTATTTTTTCACAATTTATCAAATTATGATGCTCACCTCTTCATAAAATCATTAGGTGTCGACGGTTCTAAAATAAATGTTATTGCAGTAAACAAAGAAAAATATATATCTTTTTCAAAACACGTTCATGTTGACACGGTAGTTAACACTTTAGGAACGACGGAAAACAAATATTTGAAATTAATATTTTTAGACTCGTTTCGCTTTATGCCTATGGGATTAGAGAAATTAACAAAAAATTTAACAGATGACGAATGAAAAAGTATTTTCCAGAAACCCATAGATTTAGGCTCATGAGAAAAAAGGGTGTTTTCCCTTATTCATTTGTAGATTCATTCGAAAAGCTAAATTATAACAAATTACCGACGCGAGAAGAATTTTTTGATAAATTACGAAATGAAGACGTATCAGTTGAGGATTATAATAGAGCTTCAGTTGTGTGGGATACTTTCCAATGTAAAACTCTTGGTGACTATTCAGACATATACTTGAAAGGTGATGTGCTACTGCTGACAGATATATTTGAAGCTTTCAGATATATATGTCAAAAAGTATATCATTTAGATCCGGCCAATTTTTCACTGCACCAGGTTTATCGTGGTCTGCCATACTTAAATATACAAAGGTGGAGTTAGAGCTTTTGACCGACATCGATATGATACATTTTATTAAGAAAGGAATTAGAGGGGGTGTTAGCCAGTGTAGTAAGCGATATGCGCACGCCAACAATAAATTTATGACAGATTATGATAAATCCAAGCCCACATGTTTTATTAACTATCTTGATGCTACCAATCTCTATGATGCTGCGATGTCTGAATATTTGCCGCATTCGGGGTTTACATGGTTGACAGATAACGAAGTTGAAAATTCCGATGTGTTAAAAATTCCAAAAAAGTCTGACACTGGATACATTTTACAAGTAGACCTGCATTACCCCAAAGATCTCCACGATGATCACGATCAGCTACCATTCTGCCCGGAAAATATTATCCCGCAAAATTCGAAGCAGTCAAAACTAATTCCCAACTTATTTGACAAGAGCATGTATGTAATTCACTACCGAAATTTACAACAGTGTATAGCAGCAGGGTTGAAAGTTACAAAGATCCACCGTGTTTTATCTTTCAAACAATCTCCGTGGTTAAAAGGGTATATTGACCTAAACACAAATATGCGAAATGCTGATAAGAGTGAGTTCGGGAAAATGTTTTATAAACTATTAAGTAATTCAGTCTTCGGAAAAACGATGGAAAATACAGAAAATAGATCAGATATACGACTAATTGCACACTGGGAGAATAATGGAAGACGACTAGGAGCTGAGAAGTTAATTTCAAAACCGCAATTTAAAGAGTGTGCTATCTTTACGGAGGATCTGGTAGCCATTCATATGGAGAAACTACTGGTTCACTACGATAAGCCGATATAAATTGGTTTCTGTGTACTAGATCTAGCTAAGCATGTAGTGTATGACTTTTATTATAACACCATTAAAAAAATATATGGGAACAAGGTCCAGCTGCTGTACACAGATACCGATTCGTTAATTCTGCTGACGTATACAGATGATTTTTATGAAGACATGAAGAAATATTTGGATAAGTATGACACATCAAACTTTAAGGCTGATAATCAATTTGGAATTCCGAAAAATGAATCCATAATTGGTAGAATGAAGGACGAATATGCGGGTAGAATATTCTGGGAATTTCTGGGAACAGGGGCAAAAGCATATGCTGTAGATGTAGAGGGCAAGCTTACCAAAACAGCTAAAGGTATCCAGAAGGATGTTATCAAAAAAGAACTGACTTTGGAAGACTAAGGAAGGTTGTATTATACAATGTAAATATTTATAAACATGTTCAATCTTTCCGATCATACAACCACCAACTTTATACAGAATTAAAAAATAAAGTAGCGTTATCATGGAAAGATGATAAACGAAACATTATTGCTGGTGGGAACGGAGATACCTTAGCTTGGGGAAATTATAGGATTTCTAACTATTGATTAGAATCTTTTCCCCCTAGAACCCTTTCTTGTATTTTTAACTATGATAATTTAGAAACTAGTTAAGCTTACATGTACATCTTATTATATAAGTATATTATATAAGTCTATATATAAACCCTCTACCTATGTAATTATTCTTTTAAAGTAATTAGTCTATAATAAATTGTATATGTGATATCTATAAATACCTTAGCTTGGGGGAAATTATAGGATTTCTAATGATAATAACATACTTTAGCAACTAGTTAAGTTTACATGTATATTATATAAGTCTGTATATAAAGCCTCTATCTATGTAATTATTTTTTGAAAGTAATTAGTCTATAAATTGTATATGTGATATGTATAATTATATGATATAAATCTGTACACTGTGTAATTATCCAAATCTAAAATTGTATATGCTATGTATTGTGAAAATAGTTGAATAAACCATATTGTATTGTAATATACTATGTTGTATCATTTAAGAAGGATCTTAGTATCTCTCTCCTACACATACATTCCAATTTAATGAGACTTAATCAAAAGTAATATGTTAATAATAAAGAAAAGGAATGAAAATGATTCATAAACGTAGAAGCAGGGTGAGTATTAAGAGATATTTGCCCCTGACCTGATTTAGGGGTCTATTCTGTAAGCATTGATCGAACCGTTCACGAGCGGTTATCGTTGTTTGAAAGGTTTTTCGCTCTAAAGCTATTCTGTAAGCAAACAACCACCGTTATGCACTCGTTAGTTAACAGCGCACCCTTCGAGATCCAACCTTTCACGAACGGTGGCAGATTAGTCGACGTTAGCCAACGTTCGTGTTTATTTTTTGTAATTATAAAAGAAATTTTATATGTGAAATTGTTGTATTAATTTTATCAGAGTATGTTAAAATGGAAAGTAATTTATTAAATCTAATTGTAAATGAATTTGAAAGAATAAATATATGACGCTAACTAATCTAACCTCAAAAACTTGGTTGAGATGAATCAAGAATTATTAATAGCCGCTTATTAGGAGATAGTAGCAATTATATACTTTGAATAAATTGTTATTTCAGGTAGTACCTACCTCACCAGAGGTGGTCTTAGATCAGGTGAAAAATCACCTGTAATAAAAATTACAAAAGGATTCTTATTATTAAAAATAATCTCTTAAGAAGGTATAATAATAGTGATAGAATATGTCTCAATGAAATGGGAGAAGAAAGATTTACTATTGCAGGTTGATAATTTTACTATTGTTGGGATATTTTAAACATTTTCAGGAATTTATTTGTAAAATTTTCTTACTACATTTGAATAGGGTTCTAAAAAAATAAAAATAATTATAGGTACTCATATTTTTAAATTCTTGAAGTAATTGAGAATTAGTAAACAGTATTTACACTACCTATTAAACTTGCCGAAGATATCGTAATAAACTTATATGTAATTCATTTGTGTTTCTTTTGTATTTTTTCACTTATGGGTATGCAATTAAAGTTGGTAAGTTTAGTTAAAACCTATATTTCAATCTTCGTCAGGGTTAGATCAACTTTAACATACAACCACTTTAAGTTGTCAATTAATGTATTAAGATTATTATATTAATGCTAATAAACTCCTAACGAAAATCCAAAACGGATCGAAATATACGTTTAAACTAAACTAACTTTAATTGCATACCCAAAACTGAAACAACACATTAAATAAATAATTAATAAATAAATATTAGTTGTAATTAATTTATTTCATAAAAACCAATTCAAAGAAAGGACTAACTCATACTTTTAATATTATTAATAATAACTATAGAAATAGTAGTATGTTCTCTTCAGCGGGGTTTTCTTTTAGGTGTTAACTTGCACCTAAAATGTACGTTTACTCGCAATTCCTCCAAGAATGATGTATTGTGGCCTTCTCAACTCTTTTGAAATCAATTCAAAACTGCGACATTTTTACAAAATTGGCACGTTCTCCAGAAATAATAAATATGGCATGCGCAATATATACTTAAAAAGGTGAAACTGTATCTATATTAACGGCAAAGATGTATTACCTTTTTAGAAAACGTTAGACAGTCGTTGAGAGTGCGCATAGCTCAACGAACGGCGCCATTCGTGAACGGTTAGTTACAGAATAGACCCCTTATAGCATTTAATTCAAACCCTCTTTCATATTTTTCTCGTGTACGCACCTGTATGAGAACGATAGCTGTATATTAGCCCATATGTTAGCGTGTATACATGGCTGCCTGCCCGAGGTGAGGAGGTGCGGCACCAGAATCGGCCATCTACCCTTGAAAGGAACCCTTTCAAAAAAATGCAACGGAAAAGAAAAACTACCTAGCGCAATATCAACCGGAGGATGGAGATAATACTATGAAAACAAAGAAAATATTAAAATAAAAGAAAAGAAAGCAAGAATAAGAAAAGAAAGTAGAAAAACTAAAAGAATAAAAACAAACTAAACGAAAATGAATGATAATAGAACAGATAGAAACGGAACAAGATCATTGGTTAATTCGTGAAACTGAGTTTGAAAGTGACACCGAATATAATGGTATTGCGATTTTTGTCCGCGGTGGTACCACCTAAAATGTCAGGATCGGGCATTTGACCGCGGCCATAATACTGCGGCCAAAATACCGTAACGGTAAAATACCGCGAGCTAAGATACCACAAGGGTAAAATACAGCTATTAGTGTTAGACCTTGTGCAACAATATAAAATCATTTATTCCGACGATTTCTTCAAATTCCGTATTTGCGAATGTTTAAAGTCTGGCTCGAATGGTTAGCGTTTTCAACAACTTGGGAGTTTTTGTTATTTATTTATGTAATATTTGTCGTATGAAGAAGCACATTACTAAAAAGGTATGCAGTTGAACGGATTTCATAGTTAATAACAAAAATTCGCAAGTTCTTGAAAGCACTACCACTGACAACCAAATTAAAGCAATTTGTGCCATTCTCCAATAAAATTTTCAAATATACACTATAAGAAGTCATAGAAATAAATGATTTTATATTATGTTGCACAAGATTTATCATTCGCGGTATGTTGTCCTTGCGGTACGTTCGTTCGCGGTATTTTGTCCGGTGGTATTTTGGCAGCGGTATTAACAAGCGTCTAGCCCCCGAGTTATCATTAATCTAATCCTGAACTTAACGCATGCGTTTTGCGCAGCGTCTTGACTTCAATTCGGTAGGATATGTGCACAGTGTAAAATGTTTATTTCCAAATACAAAATATATTTACTTAGTTACAATTGAGAGTTCAATTGCTGATATTCTATCTTTATTTACTGCAAGCTTGAGTTCCGTGCAGAATATAAAATATTTATTTAAATGGATTGCAGTTAATTTAGTTTTGGGATCTCTTTGTTCGTTAACATGACGCGTGCAAAAAGATGCATCACAACATATTTGACCTTTACTAAGTTTGGAAGTTGTATTACACGGGTAATTAATTGCAGTTATAGTTAATTTAATAATTATTTGTGATTACTGATTAAGTGTTTCCTACTTCAATGAGTGACCAAAAAAGTTAAAATTCTTTTAATTTTAAGTGGAACTGGAAAGAACAGCTGATTGATTATTTTATAGTCAATTAACTTTTAAATAGTTTTATATTAGACTGAGAGAAGGAAATTGTTAAATCAAAGAATAAACCAGCATATTCTAAACTTTAAATATGTGCAATGTGTGCAAAATAAAATATTAATTTCGGTTTGTTAGTTCAACAATCTGCATCTTTCGTTTAAAGGTTTAAACTGTTTTAACATTCGTTTTAAACAAAATTAACATTGTTGAGCTTACATTAAACAATTTCTAATGTTGTGAGAAATGTTTTCACCTATTCGCTTTAAGTTTAAAGAAAATATAAATATCAAAACAATTATATTTAATTATCATTAAAACTTCATTCAAATTCACATTGATATTTATAATTCACATTAACTGTTTTTCTTCTACCTGCTACATTTTCAGGTGGCAGTTCATTAACCCGTTCCGTGTGAAAACGCTTTACATGTTTTCTTAAATTCAACTCTTGCCACTTGAACGGTGTACGCAAAACAAAGCTACTTGGCTACGCATGCGCTAAGTTCAGGATTAGATTAGTGATAACTCGGGGGCTAGACGCTTGTGCGGTATTATGGCCGCGGTCAATTCCTACACCGCTAAAATGTACCCAATTTTTGGGGATTTTCTATGAAAATGCTTATAAAAAAAGCTATGTTAGACTACATGCGATTTATGTGATTAAATGCGAGTTTGTTAACCAACTGAATAATTTTGAGTATTCTTAGCGTGGTTAGGTTACTTATTTCTACCCGTGTCTCGTTCCCTTTTCCCGGCATCGATTGTCATCAACAATCTTTTTTTTGTTATTACATTTTTATTGTTAAACTACAAAGGGTTATAATTATGTTTATTGTTAAATTTTAATAATGTTACAATTTTCTTAGTAAAATTAAAAAAATTTTTAAGAGAATAATCCCGTTACATATAAAAAATAGAGAAAAATTAACGGTGTCGCTCTTAGTAGCAATAAATAAGAAAACATACTTTCTTCATGTAAGGTTTAAATAAAACGTTTTTTGTCCTCCTAAACATTAATAGTAATAGTATATGAACCACAAGGTCTCTTTCTGACCCTACAAATATTTTATAGTTATGCGACATATATTTTCCGAAAAAATAATTATTTAATTTACACTTAATGAAATTGTCTCTAAAAATGGGTACCTTTTATTACATATTGTCCAATAAAAACAAAAGTATAGCTCTTAAGAATATGCTATTTTACTGTTAATATGTATAAATAAATTTACTATTTGCTCGTTTTTAAAGTATTTAATTTGGTACTATAGTTTACAAGCAATACTCTTTCAAAGTGAGGGTTTCCTAGGAAAAAAATTAAAGAAGTTTATGTGAGTGCCGAAAATCCGGTAAACACATGCCGAGAAGTGGTTAAAGTCGGCCGAAAACTAGTAAAACTGAACTTTTCAAAATGTTTTATTTATTATAAATTAATCCCTAATTTGAATGACACCTCTTTTCTTAATTAGAAACATAAATAGTTGAGCTTTTTAAATATTTAAGAACAACAAGCGATTATCAGTAATTTCACATTGATAATTAGGTCCAAACTTTAGATTTTGCTTAAACGGCCGACAAATGGCGAAGTTACTATGTACTTTTTTTAAAAAGAATGAGCGCTGATACTACGCCATTGTCTGGAAATATGACACTCTAAAAAACCGAAATTTTGCAAAAAAGCGTTCAACTTCGGACATAATTTGCGCCCATAAGGAAGCATCTTATAAAATTTATGTTCAGAACAACAAATGTAGTTCGAAATGTGAACAATGCTATGGTTTTTACCGCGACTTTCTACGACCAACTGTTCTTGAGATATCAAGATTTTTCGTTTACATAGAAAACTGCAAGAAACGTCGTGCACCACGAAACAAATATGGCTGCAAAATTCAAACAAAAAGGAATAAAAATAAATTAATAGTGGCTTCGAACTGCCAATACATAGATGTGATAACACACCAAGAATTATCCTGTTCTGACATGGTCGAGCAACCGGTGCGGGACCACTTGGAAACTTTTTAGGTTATTCGAGTTTCACCACATTTCCCGTTCTGAGCGTCAATTTCTAATTTGTAAAGGTTTTATTATTTTATATTTACAAGATTTTAAAAGAAAAATTATTCAAATCGAAGTAGTTTGGATCAGTTCCGAGATAAAAACGTAAGGTTACTCCACTACAACGTACTGCATCAATATTAAATTGTAAATGTGGACAATACCAAGATCTTAGAAATAAAGGAAATTAGAAGGATTTTTAAAAAAGCGAAATACCTTGTACGTATTGGGTTGGATACAAAAATTGACTAGCACAGTGTGCTCTCCTAAGAATTAATTTTCCAATACGAAACTTTCATCCGACTGGTACCAAGGATAACGGTAATATCGCCTGCTGGATTTTGCAGAAGAGATGCTAAAGTAAAATACGACTGAAAGACACTCGCGTCCGGCTCTCAACGAATTTCTCTTATCTATTTCATGACGAATATGACCGCAATATATGAGATATATGAGACCGCAAAACGTTACGTCCGAAAGTTTCTTGAGCGAATTTACTGGAGCAAATTACTCATTTATGTATGACATATCTTCTTTCTTCGATAACACAAAAAGGAGAGGTGCGAAAAAAAAATTTCTGATAGGTATTTAAATAAACTTTGTCCGATTGCATTATAAAGTACCGTAGAACGGGGTGAAGAGGGACACTTTTTGCATATTTTTTATTGTAGAACTGACATTTTTGTGCCAATCGAGCTGAACTTTTGCAGAGGGTGCAGGCGGGTGATGAACTATCATCATGCAAAAATTTGTGCATGTGGGCTGCACAGGTGGTCCAAAAAAATTTTTTGGTGTGTCCCACTTGACCCCGTGGTGGGGCGAAGCGAAACATACGTGTTTTTAATGCCAAATCCACTCTACTGGGTTGTAGGTGTGAAGTGGGACAATTTTTTTTAATAGGTACGTTAGCAATAAAATAGAGATGTAATTCTAGTAAAAACAGCAAAATATATGAAAACCTTTATTATAAGTATCAAAAATATAACAAAACTATAATTCTCTTATAAAAATAAACAAAAATTTCATTCTTTTAACAATGAACAATTATTTGTCTTACGTCGTAAGGAGTATTACTTATTTAAACAGCCTTATATGATCGCATTATTGCTGTGAGATGGAACTGAATTCCACCTCTACGTAAGATCGTCGGTTTTCGCAGAATTCTGAGTATTTGCTTGATACTGACTTCTGCCAAATCCTCGACCTGTGGGAAGATAAATGCATTAGTAATTTTTCTATTGGGTCTTAAAAATTTTATTATAATTTTATCACCTTCAATTTCGTGGATTATACCGACGAAATATTTGTTATTTTTATTAGTTGTAAAAATAATTTCTACAACGTCTTCTTTTTTGAGATCATTGATTTGAACACAGTCAGGCACTTCTGGAAAATCTTCAGTTTCTTCTTGTCGTACGTCCTCATCCTCATCCAGATGGTTGTCCTCATCGTTGTCGTCATCAGTCGATTCTTCTAAAGGCACCTCATTTTCTTCCATCTCGATATCATCCATGCTGAGACTTTTGCCAGGTGCAACTGGAATCTTCTTTCTCTTTTGTATTTTTGGTTTCTCGCAATTTCTAGCCTCTTCAAACATCTGCATTAAAATTTCCTTCCAGTGATTTTCGTTCTCTTCATTGTTAACTACAGTCTTTTTATTTGGTAAACGTTTAAGCACCTGCTCTGGGTCGAGGGGCACTATTCCTGTGCTAGAAAAACCTGATTTTATATTTCTTTCCATATTAGGCAAATCATTAAGAGCTTGAGATAAGAGAGATGGAAACTTTTCCTTAGGAAGTGAACCCTTGTATCTCTTCTTCCACTTTTCTATTTGCTTGCGCCAGGATATTTTTATGGGGCGGAAGACGGCAACGTCCAAAGGCTGGGTTAAGTGGGTCGAATTTGGGGGGAGGAAACAAAACCTGATATTATTTTCTCTACATAAGCGTAGGACTTCAATTGATAAATGGCTCGCCAGATTATCACCTTATGAGTATTTTTTCTCCATCTCTTCTTTTGAAATATGGCAAAACGATTGTTCTGAACCACTCCTCAAAATTGAGTTGATCGAACCATCCAGATTTTGTTCTTCCATACCGAGCGCCCTGTGGCCCATTTAACATCCAACTACTGTAGAGGTGTTCACTTTTATAGACAATAAATGGTGGAAGCATTACTCCACTTGCCGCAACGCAAAACATTACTGATGTAGAACTTTTTGTGGAATCAATAATTCGCTCCGGATGCTTGCACCCTCTTCTGCAAATCGCTTTTCGCTTTCCGGGATCGTCCACAAAGCAGGTTTCGTCGTAATTGAGGATACACTCGGGGGAAACATTTTCGATAGCTGTCTTCAAGTTCGCAAAATACTCGTTGATAACCTCTGGAGATATTGCTGCCCTAGATCTTTTAATATTCTCAGCAAGTCTCTCAGTGAGACGCCTCTTATGTCGTGTCATAAATGATATAAACCAATCTACTCCAGGCATATTATTCTTAAACCTTAATCCTGTTACCCCTTTTCTGTTTAGATATTGTTGCACCATAAGTCGTATTTCCAATCTATCAAGGGGGTAACCCCATTCACTAGCTAGAAGTATCAAATCCATTAAATTGTTTTCTTCTACAGGTGACAAAACAGTTTGTCCCCCATACTTTGCCAGTTTTCTTTTACTTGCTCTTTGAAGGGTTGATTTTGGTATATTATAAAGATCCTTTGCCTCCCTTAAGGTAATTCGGCCTTGTCTGTACTGCCTTAATGCTGTTTTCTTGTCTTCTTGTGAATAGTTTAGGTAAAAGCGCCCACCAACCTTCTTTTTATACACTCGCACCATTGTCCCTCTTCGCCCCCCGACGTGCACTAAAATTTTCAAAAAAGCAGCATTAGGCGAGGTGCGTAAAAAAATAAAATTAACTTAACCTAACATACAGGAAAAATATTGAAATTATCAATAAACACACTTTCATTAAGTATAATCTTGGAGTTCATCATGAAAAAGATGAAGTTTTGCGGGGTACGGAAAAGATGGGAAAATTGGCATTATTTACTTTATTTTTTTATTGCAAATACGTACCTTCTCAATGATTACAAATTGCACATAAAATTAGGTTAGAGTGTGCTTAATAAGATACCTACTTTACCGGTATCGAAATGTCAAACATTTACTACTGAGCGCGAAAATTGAATCTATATGACAGTATGTCCCACATCGCCCCCATGTCCCTCTTCACCCCGTTCTACGGTACTGTTTATTGTATTGTTTTGCGGCAGTAAACTGGCTTATTATTGTACTCGTAAAATAAAGTGGTAGTAGTAAAATAAAGTATAACTTAGTAAAATAAAGTATGGCAACTGTCTATTACATGTCAAATTTTCTTCTGTCAAGAATAGATGTCAAATTTCTAAACTGATTTTTTTGATAATTAGCCAATTTTAGGAATCGAACATAAAGCTTTGTATGCAACTCTTACATAATCGGACCTTATAGACTCGCCCTTTTTATAGGCCTTTCTCGCTTCGCTCGCTCGGCCATAAACTGGGCTTGTCTAAAAAGACCTACATTATGTACTTGTTACATAAATAGCTATTAATTTACCTAACCTCCTTCATCTCGATAAACCTAATAGTTTCCGAGAAAAACGACTAAAACCGTTAAGGGGCGTGGTTTACCCTCATTATCTCCTCGAGCTCGCCACCTACAGACGATGACTTTTAGGGGGTTATTTAACAGCCCTCCAGGAAGGTCTATGCAAAAATTCACGGACTTTCCTCAACTTTCCGCTATTTTTTCTAATTTGACTGGACTACCTTTAATGACAACCCGAAATAAACCCGATTCTAATCATACACTACAGCAAACGTTGTAAGTACATAATAGGCAAGATATATATATATATATAACATATATATCTTGATAATAGGTAAATAGTCTTGTGATTGTCATGTTTTGACAGGGTTTCCCTAGTATTTTTAAGAACAGCCTAACATAATTTTAATTTTCTGATATGAATGTTGTGTTACCAGTTATCACTGAATTTAAATAAAAAAATAATCCCGCCGTTACATTACAGTATGATATTTGACATGCGTAATAGACAATAATAATATTGAAGAAATATTTTGTTCAAATTTACTTTTCACTTCTCATATTTTAAAATTAAAATGTTATTCAATTTTAAGTTACCATATTCTCTTATTAATAATTAAAGTGACTTCTACATATAAAACGATAGATATAAAATGTTTTATTAAACAGTATGATAAAGCATTTGCTAAGAACGTAAGTAAGGTTAGGTACTTTTTTTTTCTAGGTTAGGTTATTATTTTTATTTGTTAATATGAATGCCTTCTTTTATTTACGTTTATTTCGTAGTTAACAGATTTAGTTTTTGTGAATGGTATAGCAGTTCAAACAACATTCTTTGTTAGAATGATGCGACATGGCTGTTGTACTACAGAACATAATAGTCACTCCAACACCAAGATCACAGAACTGGATATGGAGTCTGATGAGAATTCCTGCCAAATGACAGTAAGATATTTTTGATTGATTCCAGATGAACATATAATGAATGATTTGTTTTTTTCAGATTGATAATTCAGAAAATATTCTTAATACCTTGAAGAACCTTTACTATGATCGCCAGATGTGCGATGTATTTATTACTGTAGGTAAAAAGGAGCATGCTGCACATCGTTTGATCCTTTGTGCTTCCAGTGATGTCTTTCGGGTAATAATAATCACTGCTTGGTCATGTAATAGTATTATTAATTAATATAAACTTTATTTTGTACAAAATCATAATAACCAGTTAATATATTTATCTAAATTAGGCAATCCAAACCACGCGGTAGAAATGTCAACAAAACTGACGTTGGTTGGCACACATGGCGACAGGCTCCATAACTAAACCATTTATTTTGTTGGCGTTGCAGTGTTAGATCGTGTTTTTAAGTATTTTGGTGTGTTTTTTTTTATTAAATAAGCTGAATTTTTTTATAATGGACAGTGAATATCTTCGAAAATTATCAACGGAGAATCTAGATGTTGATGAAAGGTAGGTTTAACAATTTATATTCTTGTTTACCTGTGTAACCATCGTTTTGTTTTTAAGTATCGACTGAAATTAAAATTAATAAGCGGCTTGGACCCGTTTCTAATTAATTCTCAGGACCTTAACTACACCATTAATGGAGTTCCACCTATCACAAACAAGGATATAATTTCTTATTTGGTTTTTACCCATAGTTTTTGCAATATGCCCCATATTTTGAAAAGGAACCCAATCTGGATGTTCTTTGTTTTCCAATAAGGCAGGCTCCCCTATTAATAGTAAATGTATTAGAAATTAAAACCACTAAAATTTTCTTTCTCAAAACGCTAAGAAGGTTACTTTTCCATAAAGTTTTAGAAACTTACCAGTTATAAAATGTTTGCTGCAGACTCTCTGATATTTCAGCTTTGATTCGGTTAAATTATCATGCTTTATAGCAGCTATCCATAAGGCCCTGAGTGTTTTCGACAACTTATTTTTATGTGGCTTATTTGGTAAACTCAGTATGGCAGGAATTCTTAAAACGACACATTGTCATGATCGCGTCGACTTCCGCAGTTAACAACAATACAAGTCACAAGCATAATAATAATAAAGCTCTCTAAAAACACTGGAGAAAAAACAAACAACAAAATTAACTAGAAAGAAAACACGAATATAAATGCTCTTTCAACGCAAGCTCAAATGGTTGTTTACATACATGTGTGCCAACCACTGTCATTCGAAATTAGATTTGACAGGTCGTTGGATTGCCTAATTCAATAGATGTGTAAAGATCCTGTAACATTTTTATATTTTTAGGCTATGTTAATGAAACCAGAATGGAGTGAATGGCATGAAAGTAGAATTGTTCTGCAAGAAATACCACAATGCGAAGATGTATTTCATTTGTTTCTAGAATATTTTTATACTGGGAAAATAATTATTACACATACCAATGTGATGGCAATTTTAGCATTAGCGGATAAATACATTGTTAAGGTAAATATTAGTTATCAATTGAAAAACAAATTAGTAATTTACTGAAAGACCATTTTGAGATTTGCCCATGAGGCTGGTCTTAAATGAAAAACGAGAACAACACTTTGTTGTTTGTTAGATTATAGCTACTTTTTATTTGGTATGCTGAAATAAAGCACTCGTTAAGTACATTGCAGTGCATGAGCCAATCTAGTTTTAGTCATGCGACAAACAAATGAAGGGTTGGCCGTAACAAGGTTGTATGTAACAAAAGAATTTGAACAGCAGCACGAACTGACAACAGATTACAACGTTGTTACACGGCATACTGCAAATTCACGCTTTTAAAACTAGCATTCTAGGAATCTGTTAAAAAATATTTTATATCTCTATCACACCAACACCTTCCAGTAGGGAAATACTAACGTTGTTTTTGCGGAAATACTGCATTTCAGCAAAACATTACATACACTGGCTTGCAAAAAATTCGCGTACACCTATTTTTGATTGTATTAAGTCGGTCTTAATTTTTAAATTGTCAGTGTCAATCAGTTAAAATTATTTTGTTTTATTTTCCTAATGACAGATTTATCCATCAAAAATGTAATGTCAAAAGTCAGAAAGGTCACGTTTACATTGCAAAAACTACATAAAAACTCGGTTACTTGATTTTTAAAGTGTATGCGATTTTTTTGCAAGCCAGTGTACAAAGTTGTTGCGGCCGACCCTTCCAATATCAAATATCAGAAAATGTGTTTAATTAAAACGTGGCATTGATAATTGCACTTTGAGATGGTTTTGTGGAATCTATTAAAAGTCGCAAGTATATTTTTGATGAAATTGAAAAAGAAATACAATTCTTAAAGTGGACATTTATGTTGAAATAATAGTTGTTCGCTTTTCTGAGCAGTTTAGACAAAATTTTCAAATTTCTACAAGCATTATAATATATGGCATCACTGCTCACAACCCGACCATCTCAGATTTTCATGAAATTTGATAGAGGACATAAAGTAAGTTACGTATGTAAAGTTATAGCCCTCAGTGATACACGGTATTGATAGAAAATGTAAAATTTCTGCTTACAAGGTGAACAAAAACGATTCATAACTCTGCTTTTAATTATTGCACAACTTTAATCTTGGGCCTGTCTTAAAGCTAAACAAGCATAGCTTTAATAAAAAATTGTTTAATAATAAAATATGTTGTTTTTCATCTCAAGGTTGCATGATGTGACCTTTGACCTTGAATATCTAAGAAATTGTACCTTCAATTTTTTTAGTAATACAATATGTTATACAGTTAAATGCTGTCTCTCTTTGGTGTAAGTCTCATTTTGGCAAGCCTTTGGGAACAGGAGTAAAGAAAATTGTTAAATATGGTAGTTAAACACTTCTTATAACACAAAACATGCATCTGGCAGTTCAGACCAGAGAATTGTATCAGGTGTTTAGTATATATCTGTGCAGATGACTGTAAATCTTATCTACTAAGACAAGTATAAATCTGATGTTGTACCTGTATCTGCAGATACAGGTAGCTCTGGGTAGATACAGGGTGTCTTAGTCAAAAATGACACATTTTAACCCTTAACCGGTAAGGTGGCGTCTGAGCGAGGGGTCAACCACTTCCCAAAAAACGTACAGTGATTTCCAGTTTTTGGGAATACTTTCAAAAAACATCAGGTATTTCCAAAAATTCCTAGGTATTTTCAAGTATTCCCAGGTGTTTCCAAGTATTCCCAGGTATTCCCAAGTATACTCAGATAATTCCAAATTATCAAAAAATAAAACATAGACAATCAGATTATTATTTGATATAAACTTAAATGGCTTAAATGTTCTAAAACATCAGAAAACAGAGCTTTACTAAAAAACATTTTATCTTTGTGAGATGACAATGTTTTCTTAAAGTATGGCAAATGTCGGGACAACATTGGGCCACTAAATAGATAGAGTTTGTGTCAATGTAATGTAGTTGAAATAAAATAAATTTAACAAAACAATAGTTTTTAATAAAAAAAAATTATTTTTTACCAAGTTTAAGACCGATTACAGATTATACCTACATATTGTGCATTCCTTACAATACATTAATTTATATCACAATTTAGTATTTTTACTATTTTTTTATTGCATTTTTTTATTTGCATTATATTTGAACATAAAGTAACAGTATAATGTTTAGAATACGTATTCTAGTAAGGAATGGTCCATTTAAAATTCAGCAAATTAAACTAGTACAAATATTTGAGAAAGTAAAGAAAATTAATAAAACTTTTATTTAGTCTTTTAGTATATATTCCAATCTACAAGTAATACAAAAACAAATTAAGAAACAAGAACTATAAAATAACCCAACTTTTTTTTTATTGTCGACACAGCTTTTGTACACACAGAGAAAAATGTATTTAAATTTCATCGACAGTTGTGTGGTATTGTAAAACAAATTGGTCTTAAAAAAGTGACAGGGACAATTTGTGTACAATTATAAAACAAGATTGTGTCATTTAGTTTGTCAAGATTTTGTGGAAGTCAATAGTAATTTTGTAGAATCAAATGAATAGTTGTGTATAAGTTTCCATAACAAATTGTGTTACTTATTAAAACAGAATGTGTAATGTTATTGCATACAATTTTATACAAAATTGTACAATTGTTGCGCTAGTGTGTGCCACAATTGCTTAATAGTATTTAACACAATTACTTGTTCACATTTATACAAATTGTGCAATACTCTGGCACAAATATTCTATACAGAAGGCTAGATATCACAAATAAAATATATATTTTTACATATATTAAAATATATGTAACTAATATGTATATAGCTATACAATGTATAGTATTTACATACTATACAACGTGTAGTATATACACGTATAACACTAAAATTTTCTTTTGCCGTCGGCTGTTTATATATAAATCTCGAATTTACATTAATAGCGACAATTACAAGTGGTGACATCTATAGGATGTCATCCATAAACTTTGCGAAACACAATAATTAGTAGCAAGCAGTTTGAACACTGCATTATGATTTCATTCAAACAAAATATTGTATTTTTTTAAACATTTTTTACAATTATACTTCAACATAATATGCTAGCTTATCCTCTACAACATTGTTCCAAAGAATGCTGAACTAAATCTGACTGTGTTAAATAATTGTCGTAAGTTCCTGTTAGACAATTCAGTAACGAAATCCTACACAACGCTGGACAATACGATTCTACAATTATAATATAAATTTCTCCAACACCGTTTTGAACAATATTGTGCAAAGCTCTTATGAAGTATTTCTCTCTGTGCATGCTCCTCATGCATTCTTTTAGACGCCTGTCTCCATTTTATTCTAAATTGTTGTATATCTGAAACGTTAAATTTTGTATTTCTTAATTTTCTTTTCATTTATATCTCTCCCTATCCCAATATCTCGAGGAAGCAGCTTGGTGGACAATTTGGTGGATTCATATCCCTAGGGACGATGTGTATATCGTTTTCTGTGTAAAATTCTCTTGCACCAAGACTAGTGACACAAAGCTAAGTCTGGCCAAAAGAAGGTAGGAACTCTATGACGATTTAAAAACGGTTTTAGTCGATTTTCTAAACATTCTTGCACATAGATTTCGGTGTTAATTGTACCAGTCGTTACAAACTCTTCACTTTTCAAGCCACAGCTACATATGTCTTGCTAAACCAAGTATTTCTTTGGGTATTTACTAACCTTTTTATGTTTACACTCAGAATCTACATTTCCTCTTTTATCAGCAACGTAATACTCCTGTCCTGGAATTTGTGTGAAATCAGCAACACAGGTTTCATCGTCCATGATGCAACAATCAAATTTTGTTAAAAACTTTTCTTACAATTTTCTGGCATGGGTTTTAGCAACTTCTTATTTAATAGGATCCCTGTTTGGTACTTTTTGTATTTTATATGACTAGACCATTTCTCACTTTAATTCGATGAACTGTGTTTTTCGATGTTCCCACTACCACAGTCAGAGTCCTTTCTGATATGTTTGGATTTTTCTTCAATTTTTTGATCTTTCCTTGTATGAGTTTTTCTGTTTCCACCTGAACCAACCTTTCTTTCTACTGACAGTCATTTCTTATTACATTTTGAACTGTTCAGAGTGGAATTTTTAACTTTTGCAAGTTGAACTTGAGAAACATTGCAATTTTCTAAATATTTGTTTAAAATTAAAAACCTTTGCTCTAGTTCTTTCATTTCAAACTTTCCGACAAAGTAAATTATTTAGAAATGATAACCTGCACAATTTACATTGAAACGACAGTTATCAAATGACAAAACAATTTTACAATTGCATAGTAGGTTAGGCTACTAGATCAAAAATTATCATGCCAAATTTTAAATGGACCATTCCTTGCACTTAATTTGTCTCATCCATAACTAGAACCTATCTTTCACATAATTCAAAACCTTTACAGCAGTTTTTTCTTTAATCACTATTCAAACCCTTGTAATACCATGTAATAACCTCTCATAATCAAACCAGCAAGTTTTAGTTATCCATCTAAACCGGTGTAAACTGGAGGGCGTGAGAACGCACAGAAAAAATCTTATACCTGGATAAAAATTCAATTTTTTAACAAAAATGCAGCTACATTATATAAATTTGAAAAAGTTATTCCTTATATTCAAATAATATAGAACAGCATTCAATATTTGAATTTAGCAATTGGCGCTGTCAGATTGTTTTACCATTTTACCTCATATAATATATACTATAGGCCGCAACGAACCTGTCTTGCTTCCCCTGTCGCAATCCTGCATCACCCTTCACATTGTTTTGTATTTTGGTTTTTTTGTTAAATAAATTAATAAATAAATGTTATTGCAGTAAAGATTTTGTCTTAACTATCAGGGGTGGCATAAGCATTTCATGATATCAAAAATGGGGGTGCCTTAGGAAAAAGTTTTGGAATCACTGATCTAGACGCATAGACACAGACAAGATCATAACATCTTTCTACATTTTTTATCAGTAACCAATTTTTTGTTATCGTTTATACTTGATTGGTAAATACAGCCAAAGAACTTTCTCACTAATTTATTTGTCTTGAGGAAAAGGCTTTTCTTCAGGTATAAGATCCCTTATGGTACCTTCTATGCATGCTTTTGCAGTTTCAGTAAATTCATCTTTAGCTGAGTGTAAGTAATGTACAATAAATAACAATAACTTTTTTGACTTTTATACTTATATTTATAACTTTTTGAGTATTTTTACTTTTTTGGAAATTTATAAAATCGTGTATCTGGATGCAAAAAGGATCACATCCTTGTAAAGGCGCAGGCCCATAAAATATAAACTTATTGTATACAATTTGTACATTATCCGGTTTGGACCAGACAAAATTATCCAAATCTTGTTTGAGAAATTTAATTTTAAAGTCGCTTTCATCAATTTTTCCAATTATTCGACCCAAGTGCCAAATTTCATCATAGTATACAGTATAATAGCTTTTTAATACAATACTAAATGATCGAGTGTTATGAGAATTATCATCAGGTAATACATGAAATATATATTAAAAAATGCAGTCGCTTTTATACGTTAACGTAAATATTGCATGACGTCACGGAACATTGGTACTTCTCCTAAGTCTTTAACTTTTCTTACACACGGCTTTTATAATGATAACATTGATAACCGAGTTTGTGTATTTTCTCCAACCGCCTTTAAGTACGAAACTTCATGAGGGACAGTTTAGAACAAAATAACATGCTGTTAAATGTTTATTAAACTTTATTAAACAATTTCGAACATTTTTTTTCTTTATTCATAATGGTATTTAAATATTTACGAGATGTATATTTATGAATGATTAACATTAAAAGTTATAGTACAATTGTTGAACTGAATTGGAGCACATGAAGGCAGAATATTTTTTATTATTGTTAGCGGTATTAGTACTAACTGTGCATTCATTACTTATATCGTCGTTTTTGCTAGTTGGAGCGCTAGGATCTAACATGTTTTTGAAGTTTCTAATTTATTTGTTATTGACTCATCTATGTAGCTCTCAGCTACAGTAGATGATTGCCAGCCTCCATGTCTTTTTAAGGCCGTTAAATCAGTGCCTGCATTAACTAATAATCTAGCTGATGTTCGTCATAGGTAATGACCAGTGTAGAATTTTAAATCTGGCAAATTTAAATAGCTAGCCACTTGTTGCGCAGTTGATGTTAATTTATGAATTCCTACAACATGTCTATGACATTTTCCATTTTGATACTTAATGAAAAGTCTTGAATCATTCATATTAGCGGAACGAAGAGCGATGTATTTTCTATAAAATTCCAAATAACCGTCGCCTGTAACTTTGAATGATCTCGGTTTGTTCGTTTTCGTAACAGGAATTTTTATTAATAAAGCAAATCCTAAATCATTAATGTCTTGAACCTTCATATTTGAAAGTTCAACAATTTTGAAAGGAACCTTGATGAAGATTTAGAGGAGTTACGCAATTACATGTTGCAAAAATAGTGCATAGCATTCTGTGGGATTGAACGTTTGGCTGAATAAGCTTTATTTGTATAATTATAATTTTTTTAAGATTGGAGTTTAAAATAAAATTTTAAATACAGTCATGACATTACGAAAATTCAAATCTTGAAGAGTGGTATTATTTGATATGTGCTGGCCAAGATCCGTAATGCTGCCATTCTGCACTAGGTAACAGTTGCTATACGGCTGCTATCGAAGCTGACACGATTATCATTATGAGGTGCGGAACGTTCTAAAACGTTGAATTAACTCTTAGTGCCAAGAATTAATAACTGCAAACAAGTCGAGTTGTCAATTTTATTATTCGTGCCTTCCTGTCAACATGTTCTGCCATTTTTGTGCTAGCTGCATAGTGGAAGTGTATGTGACGACCTATATTTCTAAGCTTGTTTATACATTTACGGACATTGGTGCTGACATGATGTCAGAAATCTCGTTTTATGATGTTCATTATGGATTCGTCATGATTCAATTTATCGGTCCACTCTTCAAGAGTGGTATTTTTTACGAACTGCTACCTCATCCAGCATATTCTCCAGATGTAGCCCCCCCCCCCTGTGACTATTTCCTGTTTCCAAACCTGAAGAAATGGCTGGGCAGTAAGAGATTTGGGTCGAATGAAGAGGTCATCACTGTAACAAACGCCTATTTTGATAGTCGAGAGGTACTGGCAAGAAAAAGGCCTCGAACCGCCATGAGCTTTAAAAAAAATTTTTTTTTCTGAGATCATAGAGTTGGCCCTCCTCTACAGACTAGGGATAGTGCCGAACAATTTTTTTTTTTTTTTGGGGGTCAAATTCGCATGCAAAGAAAAAAAAATTGGTTTTTTGCCCATAACTCATTGAGTTCAGTTCGGATCGAAACCGCACAAGAATAAAAAAATGACGGGCTCGCGATGGCGCGTAGAACGCACTTTGATTTTTCAAAATCGGTTAAGCGGTTCCCAAGATATCAAGCTTTGACTGTTCCAACCCTTTTCGTCCGGGTTTTGCCGCGGCCGGAGGCACCCCAGCCGTGTTGATTTTTTTTTGCAAGGAAGAAATCGACCCAGCGACTTGAAAATTTTTTCATCACTAGACAGTGAGGACCAGAATACTGTGTCAAAATTTCAAGTCGCTAGGTCGATTAGGGGGGGAGTGGGAGGGGGGATCGTAATCGAAATTAAAACCGCTGTAGCTTGCGCAATTTCCAGGGGTTTTCGCGCAGCCAACGGGGGATTACTGAGGACGATGCCTACTTTACTGGGTCATTTTTTTTTTTTCGATTTCGCCAATATCAGCCAGTTGCGGGGCGAAAAACCGATTTCCCCTCCCCCTTTTTTTGATTAAAATTGATTTTTTGATATGAAAAAAGGGTTGGGGGAAAATTTTTTTTTGCCCACAAAACGGGGAATTTTTTTATCTTTAATTTGAGCCCGGCCAGATTGCAATCGGACCATTAGGGTGGGAGGGGGAGGGCCACAACCCTTTTGCCCTGTAGCGGGGCAACGGAAAGGGTTAGAGACTTCGGGCCGGGCCCATTTTCAAGACGGTTGTACGTTGTCTTTCGAGAGCACCAGTCTCGTGTCGGCGTAACAAACATTAACAATTTTGAAGCTTGCGTTCCTTTGGGTATTTTGATATCGATTAAACTAAGGTAAGTGAAAAAACAACATAATTTCAATGTCAGAATTTTACTAGCTAACGGGAATTTGGCTATATCTTAGTGTATTTTTATTGATGTTAATTGGAAAGTATCTGTTACCGTTAAATTTATTCGATGCCGCGTGCTCCATTTTTTATAACGTTCGAGTAACCGATTTTTCTTAACCGCTTCATCTGCAGTACTGCTCTGAGTCAATTTCATTTTTACTGGCGCAACCAAGTAACCATTGTTGATAGTATAATGCATGAAAGGAAATTCTTTTGCCTTGAAAATGGGCCCGGCCCGAAGTCCCTAACCCTTTCCGTTGCCCCGCTACAGGGCAAAAGGGTTGTGGCCCTCCCCCTCCCACCCTAATGGTCCGATTGCAATCTGGCCGGGCTCAAATTAAAGATAAAAAAATTCCCCGTTTTGTGGGCAAAAAAAAATTTTCCCCCAACCCTTTTTTCATATCAAAAAATCAATTTTAATCAAAAAAAGGGGGAGGGGAAATCGGTTTTTCGCCCCGCAACTGGCTGATATTGGCGAAATCGAAAAAAAAAAAATGACCCAGTAAAGTAGGCATCGTCCTCAGTAATCCCCCGTTGGCTGCGCGAAAACCCCTGGAAATTGCGCAAGCTACAGCGGTTTTAATTTCGATTACGATCCCCCCTCCCACTCCCCCCCTAATCGACCTAGCGACTTGAAATTTTGACACAGTATTCTGGTCCTCACTGTCTAGTGATGAAAAAATTTTCAAGTCGCTGGGTCGATTTCTTCCTTGCAAAAAAAAATCAACACGGCTGGGGTGCCTCCGGCCGCGGCAAAACCCGGACGAAAAGGGTTGGAACAGTCAAAGCTTGATATCTTGGGAACCGCTTAACCGATTTTGAAAAATCAAAGTGCGTTCTACGCGCCATCGCGAGCCCGTCATTTTTTTATTCTTGTGCGGTTTCGATCCGAACTGAACTCAATGAGTTATGGGCAAAAAACCAATTTTTTTTTCTTTGCATGCGAATTTGACCCCCAAAAAAAAAAAAAAATTGTTCGGCACTATCCCTAGTCTGTAGAGGAGGGCCAACTCTATGATCTCAGAAAAAAAAATTTTTTTTAAAGCTCATGGCGGTTCGAAATCCAGTACCTCTCGACT
Source organism: Agrypnus murinus (assembly GCA_929113105.1). Taxonomy (NCBI): domain Eukaryota; kingdom Metazoa; phylum Arthropoda; class Insecta; order Coleoptera; family Elateridae; genus Agrypnus; species Agrypnus murinus. The sequence goes on along the minus strand of OV816024.1, from coordinate 40,896,082 downwards.
ATGAGGGCCTTGAGAAAAAGGAGACTATGTTGAGAAATAAAACGCTTATTTGTCGAAATAAATATCTTTTATTCAAAAAGTCACTGACTTATCAAACCACCCTCGTATTTACCTAAAAATTGACTGTTTATTAACTTTTTAATACTATTTATTTGTTACAGAGTTTGACGAGGATATGTGTGCAATACATGTGTAAACACATAGCACATGCTGCATCACACAATCAGTTATTTTCCTGGCTACAGTACACCATTACATGTGGATACATTACAGTTGCCAAACTTTGTCAAAACTACATTAAATGGAACTTTGAATCAGTGGCTAATACACCAGACTTTAGTAATTTTGAAGTTGACTTATTATGTGATTTACTTAAACAAAGTGATCTTATAGTTTATAATGAAATAGTTTTATATAATTGTGTTGTTCGTTGGTTAGAATTACAGCAGTTTCGGTTAAACCAATTAAATCTACCTGAAGATGATGTGCAAGATCATATGCAAAGCATAGTAGAAGCAGTTATGAAATGTATTAGATTTCCTATGATGTCACCGTGTGAATTAGCAGATTTGCTATTATCGCCGTTGTTAAAACAATACAGCCAAATATTACTCAATCGTATGGCTAATGCAATGTTATACCAAAAAGGAAGGTTAGATGAATTGGATTTGTTCTATAGTACAGAAGAAGGGAAACTATTGTGCACACCTAGACTATATACTTGCGATAGTTTTAATACAACTTTGTTAATTGAAAATGTACCAAATTTATCTAGTTACACTGTCTCAACTTTTGTTTTTTCTACTCATACATCTGCTGCAGAACACGAGGCAGATAAAATAAGTGAGTGGGTTGTTGATTTGTATCCTAAAGGAGTTTGTTTCAAAAAATGTTTCCTAATTGTGTGGCAAGGAACTTTAGAAGTCCCAGAAAGAGTAAAATCTAGTGTTCGTTTATCATTAACTTGCAGAGAACTCAAAGAAGATATAAAAGTACGTGTAGGAATTTTGTTATATGGTACACAAGGAGGTTCAGAGCATATAATGCAAGTTATGCAACGAATACATCGATTCAATTCAGAGGATCGTGTGTTAGTTGTTGATGATCTAATACCATTTGAAGAGCTTAATCCTCAAGCTGGAGATAAATTCTCTTGCTTAATGGAACCAGATAGGAAGTTTAATAAGAGCTTATTTTTAATTGGTTCGAAACGGGATCAGCTAAAAATTAATATTATCATAACTCCTGTAGTTAATTTGTGAAATATATTTACCTGTTAAAACAAAGTTTGTTAAATATTTATAAATAGAAATTTGTTCAGAGTTGTATAAATTTTATTTTAAACTTTTAACAACCATTATGATATAACAGTTTACATAGGTACCATACAATTGCCATCAAGTACCATTGCTACTATTAACTTTTGTCCAAAACTTCAATATAGTGACAAATTTGCCACAGTAATAAACATTCACAAGATTCAATAATACAATAAATCACAAATATGTTAATAAAATAATCACAATACATATTTTATATCTGAACACAATAGTTTTAACACAATTGGAGGGCAATTTATGGACTGGAAGAAGTACTTTTGTTGCTTTTTAAATCGTATGTTCAGATAATTGTTAATTAAAAATACGATAACTAGGACCAGAACTGTTTAGGCACAATGTGATTTTCTTACGTACTATACGTCTTAATTATTATTGCATAAATAAAACTTCAACTTAACTAATACATCGGATTAGAAATGACTTCTGCAACACGTACAGATTTTTATTGTACAGTCAAACGATTGTCAAGGAAGACCAATGCTTTGTACATTAATCTATTATTATAAAAACCAATCATTTCAATGATGTAAATTACGTGCCTTATAAAATCTATAAATAGCATTTATGCTACGAAAAAAAACAAATGCAAGTCTTAACAATTTTAGATACAATAGTACCTAGAAAATTAAATCACAATAAAGCAATACTTATCACCTAGCTTAAAACTAATGGAATGTTTCATATACCACAACATGTAAATAATTGCTTTCAATAGATACATTCATAAACATTTAAAATGATCTTTTTTTGTGTAAATTTGAAATAAAACATTTCTCAAACTTACGTAATTAAGTAAGAATGCTTAATAATATAACAAATTGATATATGAAAAGCAATATTATCACTTTATAATGACTACAATTACAAAAAATAAAAAGCAGTATTTTTGTTTTATCAAGCTAAAGATTTCGGAAAAACTTTCATAGAAATATAATCATTAATAATTTCTTTTAAGTTATCCACAGTAGGTTTAGGTATTTTATAGGTAAATCCCAGTTTTTTAAGTTTATTTCCATCCAAGTACAAATGTTTATGAAGTATTAATTCAGAATCCATATGTGGCGACAAAGGAGTATTCTGTATACCATCTCTGCGACATGCTTCAGCCCATGGTTTTAAATGTTTGTCATTTGCTTCATCAGCAACTCCTGATAAATCAACAGCTGAAGAAACTAAATTTCCATAATAATCTACTTTTACATTGAAAATATCACTGAGCAAATTAGAAATACTTCCTTGTGTGGAAATACCATCATCTACAACATTGTAAACCTTGAAAAGAAAAAGATATTAAAATTAACGAAACACTTCTAACAACTTATGTAATAATTATACCTGGCCTTTCGCATCCTTATTATTACACAAAAACCATATTGCTTGACAAACATCATCCACATGAACAGTACTTAATTTTAATTCAGCGTTCCAAAGAAGTTTCATAGTTTCATTCATTTGTTTATATACTGCTGCTACCATTATACGAGGCATGAGTCCCATCTTATCCCCTAAACCGTAAATAATGGCAGGTCTAACTACTGTATAGGATAAATCTGGTATCTGTTCTAATTCATCTTCCACCTATTAAAAAAGTTTTACATATAAACTTCATTTTTAATCTTATTAATATATATAATATTACTTGGTGTTTCCATCTTGACACAAAAGTCCATGGATTTACAGCATCTTCTTCTTTGTGCGCAACTTTTTCTGAAGTAAGCATTTGACCCGATGATATTTCAACATACCTTTTTACTTTACACGAAGCTGCTTGCTTGGCACAATTTATACTAAGTTTTAATATACCTTCTTTGTAAACTGGATCGGTTTGAGCGGGTTTTGTCTCTCCTGCACAGTTAATAACGAAATCCCAGTTGTCGGTTTCATTTGGTGGTGTAAATGCATTTTTACAAGATTCTAAAACAAAATTTAAATGGTTTTTCTTTCTGTATGTACAGTTGCGACCATTCGCTAAGGAACGATTGAAAAAATAGTCAAATCAAATCAATCTACGCTGTAACTCAGCAGCCTGATTGGACTGGACAGTTATTATGTTGAAAAATAAAACATTCTTGATTACAATATAATAAACTTACATTTACATTGTACAAAAAACTGAAAAATCAGCTGTCATGATTTTTTCGTCATTCCTTATCGAATGAATGATGGCAACTACACAAAATTAGTAAGAGATCTCGAGTCTCTTTTGGTAAATGTTAGACATTTGCTCAATGCTGAAAGCATGGAGAAATTTTGCCTGTATGAGGATGATTTGACGGCTAGTGAGACTTTTACTGCCAGGTTACTATTATAGTACAACCAAAAAATGAAGAAAATAAACCAGAATGAATCTAGCAGAATGAAAAAAAAAGATTTTTTTATATTTGCGTGTCCTAATGGCTTCATTAGGACACGCATTTTGCGTGTCCTAATGAGATTTTTTAGAATACTGGAAACAGTAACATTTTATTTTTTAAAGTTGATATCACTGTTAGACAGATGTTCTTAGAATGTCAAACTTATGTTATTTACGCAGTGAACTCTTATAACTGGAATGCAACGCTTGCGAAACTAGTATTGCAAGCTACATAAATGCGCCGAATAATAATTAGTCTTAATAAGGGCGTAACAGTTTTTACTTTATTATTAACGAAATTGTAAATTTTGATACTGACATCGTAAGGATGCATTGTGTATCTGCAATTAATAGCTCACGATAAACTTAACGTAATAAAATTAAATTTTATAAAATTATACATATATCTTTACCTTATAAGTTATAATATCCAAAAGATCCAATGAATAATTATTTTGGTTAACAAAAATCATTCTTTGCTGAAAATACTATTGCATTTATAGTTACCTCATTAATTCCTTTAACAAACAAGGTGTTTATTCTATTATATGAAATATAATTATTCTTATTTCATCCAAGTTTTTAATTCATTAAGTAGCAATTATTTATGTCACAAATATATTGGCATACATTCTACTTTGAATTTATAATAATTTTCAACAGTACGTATAATACACCTGGCCCCAATTTGAACGAGGTCCTGCTGCTTAGCGGGCGTTGTGTGTATGAGATAAGAATGGGAATTTCTACGTCGCGCGGATTACCTGAAGTTAAGCAAGGTTATGTAAAAAACAAAATTGCATAATTTCTAGTGTTGCCAACTGCTATGCTACTTACCAAAATATCCCTAACAAATTTTATTTAAAACTAATAATTTTTTTAATTATTTAATAACGAACTAACGCAAATAGAAAGAATAGTATAAAGTATTCGTTTCATAACACGTTTTAGCGCACTTGTCCTCATTAGAAAACTCCCCGCTACGCGGGTCGTTTTCTAAACTCGGAGGCGTGCGCTAAAAACGTGTCTTATGAAACTAATACTTTAATATACTATTAACAGCTGCATTTTATTTATCAACAATACAATAGTTTATTCTATAACATTGTCACTATAACAATCACAACCTCGATCCTCAATATTAGTGTATTATTATAATCGTATAAATGTAACTTGCACTATGTTAATTTGTTTTTTTAACCCTCAAGTACTATCGTGTTTTCAAGTAACGTATGTACTATCATGGGCTGTTTGAACACCCCACTCTTTATAGCGAGTTTTTTTTTGTGATAATAGATGTTTTTCTATAGTTTTTTGTTATTAGGTAATAAAACAATCTTTAGCTTACTACTAACGTTAAAAAAGAAAAGATTCTATTAGAAATTAGAAATGAAAAAGAAAATTCAAGACATATAAAAGACATATTCAAGACATTTTTTTTTATAAAAATACATGTGTGCATAAAAAAATATGTTTGAAACTAAAAATACACTTTTTGTGGACTATTTTTTTGTTGTATGGTGCCCGAAGGTGTGACTTCATTAACTGATAAAGAAAAATGGCGTTATCATCGCAAATAAAAATTGTCTGTTGAGATTTCTGGGCGTTTCAGCGACTTAGACCTATTATTGTTTTTCAAAAAATGTAAAAAACAGCAGATCGTGATTTGTAATATGTTAAAGGCTTTGTTCTTGTAAAAGAATACCTTGAAGCTGAGGAGCACGAGTATAATGATTTAGAAGATATTAAGCAAAACATTGTGCTTGGGGTGCCAAAACACCCCACGATAGTAGGGTGTACCTACTTCAGTGTTAAAATTGGATATTTCAAAAAATAACAAAAACTGAATTTGCACAGAAATTGTGCAGAATTTCGATATATACATTAGGCAAACATACTTAAAATAAAGTGTAGAATAAAAAACAAAAAGAATATACAGGGTGTTCGATTAAAAATAAAAAAGTTGATATAGTAGCACAGCAATATGACTCACCCTTTATATACAAAACTATTATAAAATTAAAATTTTTTTTAACCAACCAGCTTTGGTATTTAACATTTTTTCGTAACTCTTACAGTTTCCAAGCTAAGGTACAGGATCATCTTTCGTGGGCCATCCTGTACATTTATATTCTATTTTTTCTAGTTTTTTTTAATGTTAAATATAGTAAATGGTATCCCAAAAGATTGTGTATATTATGCGTCCTCCGACAGTCTTTAAGGGCTCAGTCGCTTTAAATAGATATTCCGACCTCGGTCTAGAAGATTGGAGGACTTCTGACATAAATAACTATTATTTTTTTTGTTGTCTATAGCTTTTTTTTATGCTCTGGAGTCTATCCAACTGCTAGCTGCACATTTTAACTGTCTTGTATGCTAGGTAATACTAGCGAAGCAGCAGATTTTAAATATGAGTAGTAAAATAGTGGCTGCTGTGTACTATTTTTTGATATAAACAATTTTCGTACGTCAAACTTTCTTTTTGCACAGTTAATTAACTTCAATAATAGTTTACATAATTTTGATGTGTGCTACGTTTAAGCAAGCTTTAGCACTTTTTACAATACAGCTGAAGTTACAAATTTCCTTTTTACACAGCAAATAGTAAATTACATGGTATTAATTAGTAAATTGTGTACTATGTTTGTGTTGTAGCTTTATAGACCTATTGTCTTCATTAGATGTCAACCTTTGCACTTCTTGAACAATCAAAAAGTATTTTCATGAAATTAAAAAATGCAAAAGGATAAGAGAAAAGATAAAAGTTGGAAATCTGCAGAAATATACAATATAGAGAGAGCTTTTGTATAAATTAAAATAACCTTAATAATTTTTTTGTCTTGTCAATCAAATTGACCTTCAAAATAAAACGTGTAAATAGTTGTTTTTAAAATTTACAAAATATTTGTTTACTGATGAATCAATCGCTAGGAGTCGAAGAAATTGATTTAAATAGATCAAATTTGAATAGACCCTAAATATAAAAAAAACTCTAATAGCATTATTATAATTGATCACTAACAGAAAAGTTTGATCATCACAAAACACACAAGTTTATTGTTTAAGTAAATGGAAAAAGTAGATAATAGAGTAATCCAAATCTTATGAGTAACAGGAAATACTTTTATTTTCATATAATGGTGATACTCTCCAAGCGGAACAGACCCATAAGAGTTCATAACAATTTTAAATAGAATGTTTATAGACCTTTCCCAAAACATTTTACTTATTTTTTTAAGATAAAAGTATCTTGCATATTAAAAAAATATCAACAAGATTTTTCCCTTTTTACATATAAAAATCACAAAGAGACCCTTCCTTCATGAAATAGCTACTATATTGTTATCAGTAAGGCATATTTAACACTTATGCAGATAAAATACAGTGTTTCATTTCTCACCTTCACACCCTTGCATATTTCTTATTTATTTTGTGATTATTTATTATTATTTAATTTCAAATTTTGATCAGTAAGTTTTGATACTCCCTAAAAGGGTTATTTTTATAATTTTATTGCAACCGTAGCTTACTGTGATGATAAATTATTTAGAAAAAATTATCGGTCCGGCTGACCTAGCTAAGATCCGGTCACTCAACTCTTCCTACAGGTATAATGCCACTTACTGAGCAAAATCATCTGAACAGACGTGAGATCGAATCTCGATCCAAGAAAAGAATTGTCAGCTCCAGGATCGATATAATGGTGCCATATGCCCATAATTAAATAAGGCGTAGTTTTATTGAGAAGATTCAGAAAAGTTGCTCAGAATCACAAAATTAGTCAAAATCCTAATTTTAATCGAAAATTTATTTATAATAATATATGTATACTGTCAATGTAAATGAATTAAAAATTCCACAGTTTATCTTAATAAAGAGTGTCAAGGAAAACAAAAAGTTTATGAACTGTCAATGTCCTTTAAACAGTTAAATTAACTGTTTAGAATACTAATTGTTGGCATAAGGCAACTTTTTGAATGATTCTTATGGGTGTAGCAACATCTACAACAAACACATTATCTGATGTCTCATCACAAAACAGCAGACAATGGGCATTAGATAAATTTGCTTTCATAATTAACTCTAGAAAACAATCTACCACATATTTTATTCAAGATGCTATAATCCATCCACAGTTATATGATATCAGAGAGGCCCATGAAAATACTATTCTATGATCTAAGAATGCAGAGATGATTATTTTTGTATTCCAGAGGTTACTAAATAGAAAAATGTGTTATGTAGTTTATATTTTCTGTCATATTCAATTGTTGAATATGACAGATATACACATACTGTTCAATTGTTTGTACTCACTTCTTCTTAGCCTGTTCCTTTTATACTGTTGCCACCTTAATTAAAAGCTTGCAAGACTAGTTATTAAAAGTTTAACAAAAACTTTTTAAAAAAGTTAAATAAAACAGTTGAAATTTGACAACTAAAAAGAATGTCCCTATAAATAAATCTTGCTTGGTTATCTTATAATCACAAAGAGACTATTGATATACTATTTTATTATTAATTATTAGCAAGAAATTTTATAATAAATTTTTCTGGAAACATCCTGTATAATATATCAAATTCCATCAATGATTACACTAGAATTGAATCACTGCATTAAGTTATTCCATTATCACAAACAATTTAATTGAAACATAAAAAGGATTGATTGTTTGAAACCATTATATTCCAAGTTATTTTAATTTCATGTATTGCACCAATATTAATTGTATGCATGATCGACCCAAGTATGCAAAGCAATATTACCTATTATACTTACCTAAATTAATTAAATTGGCACTCTTAAATTCAACAATAGGATTAGCAAAATATTCTTGGTGTTGCGAATTGAGCCAAGCAACTTGTGGAGGCACTTTGTCCACGACCCTGATAGTTTTGACCAAATCGTTTGCTATTAAATATCCGACAAGGTTTCTTCCTATGAAACCACATCCTAAAAAGAACATTTTTATATCAATATATTCTAATAAGAAATCTACTTTTATAGGTTATAAAACTTTTTTTATGTACTCACCACCCAATACCAAAACTGTAGCTTTTTCCATCTTTAATCCCTTATTTTTCTTTTAATATGCTTAAGTACAAGATATGACTATTTTTAATATTTTATCACTACGGATTTACTTCCTCTCTATTTCAACCTTCTTATCACCGGTTTATATCCCTTCTCCCCATGTGCATCCGGTGCTGGTCGTGGTCTATGAACAAACGAATGAGCATCAACTGCAAAAGGCGGCAAAAGATAAAACCGTTGTCTGAGAAACTGCAATAATCATTTCACAAAGCATAACATTAATATTAATAAAAAGTTATTTATAAAAAAGCGTTGGAATTTCTGATAAACTTTAGACTTTGGCTCAAGCACAACGAATCCAAATATAAAGATACTAACAACAGTGGCGTAGGAAGTAAAATGTAGTACAGGGTCTACAAGCAAACAAAACGACAACTTTAAACGATTACAAAATAATGTACTTCATTTGTAATTAGTACGCTAAAATGTCTCGTTATCTCTATTTTATGTTTCTGTTCTTTAGAGTTTACCCAATAACAAACATTATTTCTTTTGAATTTTTTTGACGCTTTATACTAAACTACAACCTTATTAAAACTAAATTTATTTAATTTTTTTGATTACTATGATTGTATGATTATTTGGCCGACCCTACTAAAATTTAACCGAATCTGGGGGGGATTCCAACCCCAGTAGGGATTATCGTGCCAAACATCACATTGACACAGGACCTACAGTTTTACTTTCTATCCGAGCAGAAGCATAGGCAGAAGCTGTAAAAAAGCAACACTGCAATTTTACCCATATTTTCAAGGAGCATTAGATTATTTTTATTTCAAAAACATACAAAACAGAAGTTGACATATGGTTGACATTTCAAATCTTGGTTAGAATAATGTCAAGCAACTGTCACACTGTTATCTTCTTAAGAAGTATTAGCAGATAATAGACTCCTGTGCAAATTAAGAATATCTCTGGATCAGTGTTTTCCATGTAAAATTTTAAAAATTGTATAAATAAAAAATGCAACTTTATTGTAACGTTCTTTTTAAAATAATAACAAAAATACTGTTTCAATCGTCTATTCACAAGAGAGATATTATTTAAATACACTTTTATCGAGAGATTTACACGCGTGTAACATATTAATAAACATTGTGTTACACGCGTGTAATTTCTCTATAAGTACGGCTGTTTAATTATAAACTATTTAATGAACTTAAAAACTTAAAGTAAATTATAAAAGAGCTATTTATGTATTAAACTCCAGACCCTGTAAGTTCCGATGCACGTCATCAATAATTTTTTCAAATTCTTTAAGGGCGGTTTTTTGTTGTAAACTTGACAAAAATAAATATAGGAGTGCTTGTTTTTAAAGGTTTTTTGAGTTATTATTTTGCACATGTAAATTTTACTGCAATCCAGTAAAATCATCTTATTTATTCCCATCTATTATATTTTGAATTTATATAGTCGAAATAAAAACTGTAAAGGAATTAACTGCGTATGACTTTCATATTTGTAGGTTGTTCGACTTTGGTAATCGTGCTGTTTCTCGTTTACTCGTTTACATATCGGTCTACAATCGATTTTTATTTTCATTGTTTTCATTTGTGTTTTGGCGTTTGTTAGTTGTGGTCATAAGGTTGAGGTCGATGGTTATATTTTTGCGACTGTGCTTCGCGAGATAGTTTGTACACGTGTCTACATGTTGCATAACTATTAGAAACCGTTTTTCAAAACTAAATAATTCGTTATCTTGCGTAATTTCTTCGATTTGCACGAATATTAAAGTGAGGTTAGGATGACCCCCCGCTTTTTTGACAGTCAAAGTAGCTAATATTATCCTTAGTAAATTATTTTGAGGAAGAACGTAATAATGGTGCCCCAATCTTACCATTCACTGCAGTAAGAGAGGCAAGTACGTTTAAGAATGTTATACAATGGATATGTGTATCCATGTAATTCAATTATAATTTAAATGGTTGTTTACAGAGCTGCAAATGCTCTTAACATCAACTTTTGCACAATAAGTGGTATTTCTAAAGCATCAAGAAACAATCAGCTTGTGAGAAGTCCTAAACGGAAAAGAATACGCATGAATCCTGTTAGAAACATAAACAATTTTGACCAAGTAGCTATCTGTAATGTTGTTTATGAGATGCATCAGAAACGTTCGTATAAATAATTTGACTGTTCTACAGTTCAAGTTCGCCACCCGCAGCCGTACATGCTATATTTCACTCGATGCGTCTCATAGAGCTGAAGAATAGTGTTCACAGTAAAGTTGCAAGGGGGGAACAGTAGTTCTCGAGATAATCGCCAAACACTTCTTTGGAAGATGAGCTAGGTATGTCGATTGTCATGGTGAAATGAACAAAAATAACTTCTTGAAGTGGTTTAAGCACCAACTGCTAAAGAATTTAGAAGAGCTTTTAATAATTACTTTAGACAACACCAGTTATAACCGATGTATTGAAAACAAGTCGCCCAATAAGGACAATAAAAAAGCAGAGATACAAGAATGGCTACAGAAGATGAATATACCATTCGATGACCATCTTACTTAAGGCAGAATTGCTTCATATAATGGAACGGTAGCTTTAAGTTTATGTTTTAGTTAATTATATCTAATACATAATATTAATCTTCGCTGAAAAAAAGGCTGACTTTGCAGTATGGTCACACAGTACTCTTTCTTCCACCATATCACTGCATCTATAAACCAATCGAAAACAATATATTAACAAAGACGAACAAACAATAAACAAGCAATGGGAGAAGGAAGTTCGATTTGATATTGATACCCAACCCCTTATAATACATGTCGGCGATTCGAACGATGACAGCAGCTGCTACGGCGATGGTGGTGAAGACAGTTAGAATTTAATTGTATTTTTGTATATTTTAGAATAAATGTATATTTCTGTATATTGTTTGTTTATTATTATACTGTATCTTATTTGTCTTTTTAGAAATTAAATAAAATTATGTAGTTGTGTTATTTTAAGTATTTTCACAATATGCTATATACCTACTTAGTTCAGTTACTTATGTTCAAAAAATCTTTTTATTTTGTTTTAATCGCTTTATTTTATCGTTTTACAAACTTAAACACATCTGGCGTTTTGTTAGTTCATGGTAAGGTACGTACTTCAGCAAAACAGACAAATAATTCTTGGAAATGCCTATTTAATCTTAACCTATCCTAAATCCAGTGACACCCAATAAGCTTTTGTAAATTATACGAAAAGCCTTTTTCGCGTTTATTATTCATTTTTCTCTCTTACTTGTATAATGAAAATGGCTTATTTTTCTTTGCACTATTTGTCATTTCAATTAATGATCCAAGTTCCATAACATCCTATACACATGTGCTAAATTGGTTGCATACACATAAGTAGTCATTCCACTCATGCAAATAATGTAAACATACTAATTTAATGACGTCATTTGAGGTTATGACGTAGGATGTGACGTGCATTGGAACTTACAGGATCTGGAGTATATCAATTATTAAACATGTATTTATTCACTAATATATTTGATTACTCATTACACAGAGCACACTTCGAAACGCCGCCGGTTAAAAACTAACTCTCTTCTATCCGGGATGTCGTTTTTATACCTCCATATTCTAGTAATCGCTCGAACATACCCGTATATCGAATACACTAGAAGCCGAGTTTGGGGACTGCCAATTTGTTAATGCCCCTGGTAAGTAACTCGGTCCTCAACTCATAACGCCCTCCACAGGTCCGCGTAACTGGGCTTCTGGTAGTAAGCCTGTTTTGTTACTAGATAGTAAATAGAGCGTCCATGATCCGACAAGTGTAAGACTTTGCCAACAGAGGGATTCTGTTCTCGAAGTTCATCCAGCCGTCCAAATTTATTTCTAAAGTGTATTCAATTTCAAGCTAGAGTAAAATATGCAACCCAAACAACAGATTTCTTTAGTAACTGGATAAATAAAACAAAATTAAAGAAATATAGATCAAAGAGCGATGGGTTTTTGACTCTTATGTCATAAAATTGTTTTTCGCCTACCTGATCAGAAAGTGCTTTTTAAATGTCCTGTTTTGAGGGCAGTTAAGGCTTCTTTGCGGGCCTCTTATGTCAAACTTTTTACTGCCCTCTTATGTCAAATACATAACCTCTACACTACTACTAGATGAAACCACGATTTATTTATGTTAAGTTGGAGATACTGTAAAAATTGTAATTGTTTTTTAAATTGTCATACTTTGACCACTCCTGTGCATTATCCTAAAAAGATTTTAATCAAAAAATGAAATCATTAGTTTTTAACATTAAAAATATAACTCATTCGTAAAACTTTTAGCAACAGAATATGACGGAAAATGTAATTTCAAACATATTTTTACATAACCTTTAAAAATATAAAAAACATACGTCAAATTTTTCTATAGAAAAATAGGCTTCTTAGATCATAACTTTTATTTTCATGTCTTCGTCGATAAATTTGTCGTTTGTTTTTTTCTTTTCACAGTGTCATTGGTTGCATTCAGCAGAAAAAGCTGCTAGCGCTACTTACACCTCCGCTACAAAAGAGCGCTCAGTGTTCTGCTGTTCGAACGAAATGTTTTGATATGTCAATTGATGTCAATTGTCAGGTGGTCATAACCTAAAAGCATTTTTCCTCGAGCATAAAAGTGTTTGGAATTATATTTAGCTGTGCTGTGATATTATTCAGTAATCAGTAGTGTTTGATTTTTGTGTTATTAGTGTGTGTATTTTCATCCTCCTGGTCGTCCGTATCTTCATACCTAATTAAATTTATAAAAGTGGCCATTTCCCGCTGTTTTGTCGCTTGATAGCTCAATCTGCTCAACATGTAGCACAAATATTTTACGCTTCAAAAAATGGCGTCCGTTCCACAACATGTTGTGTTGTAGCGGTTGGTAGCGCAAGCGTTCAGCAGAATTTACTAAACAGTTCCGGAACTGTTTGATCTGCTGAATGCAGCCATTGTATGTATAAATGGAAGTTGTGACAATTAATTAATAAAAAGAAAATTGTAATTTCAATAAATTATACAATGATAGATTAATTACTCATCCTAATTAAAAGTCATATCCTGTTCCTTTTATTTACCAATAATAATGAAAACATTTACTATACGGCCGTGTTGTATGTAGTGTAATGATTATTAGGTTAATTTAGTTAATAAATTACTAAACACGTCTGGCGTTATTTTCATTCATTCCCTCTAACATATGCCTATTTAATTTACTAATAAGTTACGTTACTGTTTAACTTTTGGAATTCTTTTTTAAACTTTCAAACAGGTAGGCGAAAAACTTGTATGTCACTCGAACCGAAAAGCATTTGTAGCCCTAAGTTGTCCCTAACTGCGGGCTACAAATGCTAATTTTCTGCCCTTGAGACACAATATACTATTGTGGTTAAGGAAATTTGTCAAACTTGATATTGTTTTTACAGATTTAGGTAAAGTTGCAAAGATTTTACAATAAACCATGATTTAGAATTGAAGAACCGTAACGAAAGTTTTATTGAACATAATATAAATAACTGAACATATTTTAAAACAGAATAATGACTACTAATACCTAATAAAAACTAAGAAATGCAGAATTTCTATCTTCTCAGATTTTATGATTTAATAACCAAATGTCAAACATAAAACATAAGAAGCAAATGCCTCTTTGATTTCACTTCAATTTTATTTAATTTTATTTATCTAGTTACTAAAGAAATCTGTTATTTGGGTTGCGTATTTTACTCTATCTTGAATTTGAATACACTATAAACACTACCGCGATCCCTCTTGCCATGCGAAGATCCTCGGGGACACAGTGGGCGATGGAATAATCAACAGGGACCCGGAAGAGATTTTGTTGCACCTCGGTCGTGACTCCGAATCGCGCTTTTCTAGTTCCGGAAAACGCAGCTATAAATTCTCCAAAGGTTTGCTGATCATCTTCAGGCCTTACGGTATTCACAGCCACTTGAGCATCTTATAGCACTTATAGCACTTTAGCATCTTCCTGATCCGGGTCTGCGTTTTTATTTCCCTCATAGGGCGCCAGTCGATTAGAGTGTACCACCTTTGGTTTCCTTCTTGGCAATTTCTGGATGCCATAGATCAGATCATTTATTTGTTTCTTCACCTGATATGGGCCCTTCCAGTTTCGCTGTAACTTTGGCGAGTAGCCCCGACGTCTTTGCGGGTAGTATAACCAAACAAGCTGTCCAGGTTGAAACCCTCCTTTATGGGCTCTCACATCGTACAAAGTCTTCATTCGGTCACTCGCGATTCGGGTATTGTTTCGGGTTTGGTCGTGAATATCCTCCAACTTCTTCTTCAAGTTGGCAACATAATCATTTCCAGCTACGTCCTGTTCTGCGGGTGGACATCCAAATTCCTGATCACACAGTAACCGTAGCTCACGTACAAACATTACAGATGCTGGTGACTGACCGGTTGTTTCGTGAGCCGATGCACGATAAGCCATCAGAAACAGATGCAGGTATTGATCCCAGTCTCGTTGATGATCGGAGACGACCTTGGCCAAATATTTGCCCAGTGTCCGATTCATGCGTTCTACCATTCAATCAGACTGCGGATGTAACGGTGTGGTCCGAGTCTTGCGAATGCCCAACAATCGACAGACTTCTCCAAAGAGTGCAGATACAAAATTGCGGCCTTGATCCGAATGCAGTTCCATATGGGCACTCCGAAACGACTGAAAAACTCTTTGACTAGTACTTCAGCAACAGTCGCGGCTTCCTGGTTTGGTAGGGCATATGCTTCTGGCCATTTAGTAAAATAGTCCATTGCCACTAAGATGTATTTATTCCCATCGTCTGTCTCGGGAAATAGTCCGGCAATGTCTATAGCTATTCTTTCCAGAGGACTACCCACATTGTGCTGCCTCATAGGTGCTCTTCGTTTTCCCAAGGGTCCGTTACCAGTAGCACATAATTCGCATTTCCGGCACCGCTCTTTCACATCTTCTTTACAATTGACACAATAAAAACGCTCCCTAACTTTCTCCAAAGTCTTCTTCACGCCGAAGTGTCCTCCTGAGGCACTGTCATGCAGATGTCGCAATACTGTAGCCACTCGGCTTCTTGGAACTACGAACTGAGACCTCATGGTGGTGCCATCTTCACTCTCTAGCACTCGCTTCAGGAGATCGTTTCAACCTTCAAGGACTCCCATTGGGTCCAATATTCTTTTAGGGTTCTGTTGAAAGGGCTGACAGCCTCCCCAGGCCTTTCTCCCACACGCTTCCATTCCAGTACCATTTTTAATTCAGAATCAGCCTTCTGCTGTTGTTGCAATTCTTCCGGCAACCAATTGTCGTTGACGACGGTAGTTCTTAATACTTGGCAAACCTTCTCTTCCAGACGAGAGCAATGACAGCAGTCCGTCGGGCAGGGTCTTCTTGTAAGAGCATCGGCATTTCGATGGCTGGTGCCCGCTCGATTTCTCGTGTCAAAATCATATCCCTGTAGTCGTTCAATCCACCTTGCGACCTGGCCTTCAGGATTACGGAATTGCAGGAGCCATTTCAATGCGGCATGGTCCGTCCTCAACAAAAACTTCCTTCTGTACAAGTATTTATAAAAGTGGTCAACGGACTTCACGACGGCTAATAATTCTTTCCTAGTAACACAATAATTCCTTTCGGCTTTCGACAGAACCTTGCTAAAATAGCCGATTACCTTTTCTTGTCTATCCTGTATCTGAAAGTACACCCCCAATGGCCAGATTACTTGCATCTGTGTCAAGTATGAATTTCCCTTCTGTCCGTGGATAGCAACCCGCTGCTTGACCGAGGTCATTTATGGTCACCAAGGAACCCGCTACATGACCGAGGTCATGTATGGTCACCAACGGAACCCGCTGCTTGACCGAGGTCATTTATGGTCACCAAAGGAACCATCTGTTTGACTGAATCTCAAGTGCGGAGAATCGAAGTGAGGTTTACCCTGCTTTTGGGCTAAGTGGAAACTGCAGGCCGCCAGGTAAATGTGCTTAGGAGCTATCCCAATGTGCTTAGGAGCTATCCCGACCACCCTATGATCCGGACTGCAGCCGGGTGCAGTGATTGGGAGAAGCTCTGAAAGCCATTACACTTAAGGAGAGTTGAAGCGAATACATAGCCTCTCACTATCAAGACAACTTCACCAAAAACAGGTACACACCGGGAGTTTATAACCTGTAGCCTTAAACGAGGCTCTGCCGAGGACCCACCAAGCCTAAAATTGGTAGATCGGGGTGGCAAAACCATTAAAAAACCAAGTCCTGCCACAATTGAGGTTGGATTCGATCGGGCAGTGGTCCCACTTTGCAAGAGCGCTTAGCTGGGGAATAGTCCTATTGCTGGACTAGGTACTTAGTCCCGTATGAAAGAGAACGGGGGGTGCGGGCGGGTGAGCAACGTGTTAAGTCAATTGCTCCGGCACTATGCCTGAGTTAGCTAGTAGAAGCTCCGACCAGTGAGCTGATCTGGTAGCAATTGCTGTACTGCCGGTTATGCAACTTGCGCGCTGATTGGGCGTATCTCAATCACTTCCTTCTGGAAGGGAACGTGGGGGATATGTTTGATACGGGTACCCCACGTAAAACAATGACAAATTCTTGTCCGTGGATAGCTAATATTGTGCCGTTGCCGTTGGCAAACCCAGGAACGAAACGCCTGTAGTAGGTACATAACCCAAGAAAATTACGAACTTGGTGTTTATCTCTCGGTCTTGGCCACTCTTGGACTGCACGGATTTTATCGGGGTCGGCTGCCACTCGTTTTTGTGATACGACGTACTCGAGACATGTGGCAGGCACTCTTTCAGATTCAATTTCAGGTTGGCTCCACGCAATCTTCGGAACACTTCCTCTAGATTCTTCAAATGTTCGTTGAATGATTCTCCTACCACAATCACATCATCTAGATATACCCGGCAAGTCTTCCATGACAACCCCTTCAGGATGGTCTCCAATAGACGCTCAAAGGTGGCCGGAGCGTTACATAGATCGAAAGGCATAACCGTAAACTGCCATAGTCCGGAACCAATAGTGAACGCGGTCTTCTCCCGGTTTTCAAGTTCCATTTCAACTTGCCAATAACCTCTCTTTAAGTCCAAAGTCGAAAACCATCGTGAACCAGACAGGGTATCTAACGTGTCGTCGATGCGTGGTAAGGGATAGCTGTCTTTCTTGGTCACGTTATTGAGCTGTCGATAGTCCACACAAAATCTCGTTGACCCGTCCTTTTACTGACCAGGACCACCGGTGATACCCATGGACTGCTGGATGGCTCGATGATCTTTTGTTCTTCTATATTGGTAATAATTTTCTCGGCTTCTGCTCTCCTTGCTAGAGGCAGACGTCTCGGTTGCTGTCGGACTGGCCTATAGTTCCCTGTATTGATTATATGTCGCACACTATTGGTTCGTCCCTTCTGATGGGTATCGTCAAGAGCGAAGATATCTTGGTACCGGTGAACCAAACCCTGTACTTCTTTCACACTGTTAAAAGGTCTTCGCACGAACTAGTAACCATACCCACTAATTTTCCACCATGGTCTTTGGGCATTGGTTTTGGAACATCAGCCATACACCTGGCTACTCGGAATACTGGTACACACTGTTCCACAAGGCTGCTTTTCTTTAATGTCACCGGATCCATATTAACGTTTATAATCCTCACTGGTGCTGTCTTTCCAACCTTGATCAGCGCATTTCCCACCAGTATGCTAATATGCATTTTCTTATCACAGATAGGCAAGATTACTATTGTTAATAAATTAATACTAATGCAATGATTTCTTAGTACTTACTAATATTATTTTAGTATCATCAATTATTCTGCATATTGTTTCAGGAGCTTTTCAGTTACTAAATGTTTACTTTTGTTTAATAAAATCAATAAAATGTTGAGTTAATAGAAGAGATGTATGTTCTGTTATTGAATGTTTACTTTTGTTTAATAATTATGTATGAAATAGTATATAATAAATATGATTTCCAATATTCAACTATTTATTTATAGTTCTTGTCCTAGTTCTAGTATAGGATGTTTTAATCCCGTCATTGAACAACGTTTCAATAACGTCGTTGAGCTACGTTTTAATGATGTCTTATATTGACGTCCTTGGGCTGTGACATAATGCTGTCAGTTTTAACAATTTGACGTTATTTTAATACGTCATTTGACGTCGTTGCTGCAAAAAAAGGCGATATTATGACGTCAGTGTGCTAGCTGGGAGGAAGTTGGCTGCTATCTTTTAGCTGCTAACTTTACACCAGTTATTAATTTTATTATAAACATACTCTCTATTTAGTAATATTTATTCTAATTAAACAATTTTGGTTTGAAATGATTTCAACTAGCAGATCATTCTAGCGGAATTTTATCAAAACTGATTATGCACTATGCAATAGCATAATTGTCAAATTAGAAGGTTTGAAGGTTATGTTACAACTAAAGCATGCGTCTCATTGATTGCCTGCATAAACGCCTACCGCCTATCGAAGTCATTTTGTTTAATTTTGTTACTGTAGTGTGTTTTTAAATTAAATACTGATAGACATATTCAAGAATTTCTTCAAGATGGATTCTAGATGTTATTGTCATTTCTTAATTTATACGTGCGCACTATTTAAAAGTTTTGCTATAAATAATAAAACAAGTAGGAGTACTAGAACTAGCCACAGCGCATAATCACGTGATGCCTCTGGACTGGGCACTACCACTCAAAACAGCAGTGGACTGCGCATCGCGCTTATATACTAGTGCTATTATTAGTATTATTATTATTTATTGGGAGCCATGGTAGCTCAGTGGGTATGGCACTTGACTACCAATCTTAAGGTCCTTAAGGTTCCAACAATACATTGGAATTTTAAAAATATCTAAGGCTTCCAGGTCGACTCAGCCTGTGAAAATGAGTACCTGGGAAATCATTTCCTGGGGTAATAATAGGCGGTCGGTGCGTAAAGCTAGCCACTTTACCACTCTTGAGTACCGAGCGGCTCAAGAATAGTAGCCTACTCTGCTATACCCCAATGGGCCTTCATCACCTGTGAAAGGGGACTATTATTATTATTATTTATTGAATCTGGTAGTGTTACCACCCTTGCATTTTAAATTTATCTCACTAACAATATATTTACATCTCTAATAGCATATAAAAGTAAATTAAACCGTAATAGAAGAAATAGTACAAAAAACATATATTACAATGTCCAGTTGAAATACTCGTACTATGTGTAACTCACCTAGCGGTTCGACACGCAAACTGTACTCGTATTTCAATAATGGTCATTGTAACACTTTTTTTTCAATATACTATTTTTTCCTACTGTTGTATAGCATTTTAAAGAGCTTTTTAATGAGGTAGCACAAGGTGGGTGTTACATATCTTTGTTGGGGTAGCTATACTGGGGCCGCCGAATATATATAGTACAAAAAAAATCAAGGCAGCACAGATTGTACTGATTGGCTTTATGTGAAAGTGAAATTTACAATAAAACATTTTTGCATATGAATTGTTAATTCATTATAAATAACGTCTCTTCGAGAGATGCTAATATAAATAATAACCAAACATTTTAAAAAATTGCAGTTTTATTAATTTAATATTAATGTTATTAAAAGTTCGTGAGTAAGACAGTTTGACAGTAAACTAATTGATATCTTTTTGGTACAAGTAAACATGCCTTTCAATTTGAGCGGTATATTTGAATGCTACCAATAGAAAGGTTTTCTTAAAAAGAGGGGGTAATTGTAGGCGGTTTTAATTAATATATCTGTTCAGCGTCCCGAGTATAGAGCTAGAAGTGGTTAAATGGAGAAGGTTGACTTATGAGTTGTGAGATTACCCTTTTATGCAGAAACGAGAAATTCTAAATACCTTTTTTTAATTCCAAAGATATAAAACATTGTGCGCTTTCAATTTGCCATTCTGTACATAAATTTCGTTAATTACAAATTTATATTGTGAATGTTTTATGAAAGGATTAAAAGTATTAATACCAAGTGCAGGCATATCCAGTCAGTATACAACATCCAGTTACAAGATTTTATTAATGGCTCTGTCCCACTTTTATAGGATATTAGAATAATTAATATTAAAATACACTAACATTATTACAAGCAATAAACACTATGTTGTCCAAGTAATTAATATAATAAATTGTCCCAAACCTCAATTATAACATACCATCGGGATCCTAAAAAACTAGAACACATTGCAGTGTAAAACGCGTCACGATCAAAAAATCATTGTCATCAACACTCGTTTTACACTAAAAGCCGTTCTAGTTTTAAGTACAATCGTTATAGTATTGACATTGAAAATTCGTCATCAAAATGGCGTCCATTTGACGTGCCTTTTTATATACATGACGTCGGTGACGAAAAATGACAAAAATGACGTGATAAAGACGTGGTCCTGTTAGCTGAGGTATTTTTGTCCAACACATAGTAGGTTGTGATTTCAGTTTAATAGATCTGTAAAGAGTACTTGAAATAGAATTAATCTGAAGTGAACCCGAAATCTAATATTTGCATTTATCTTTTTTTCTGGAAACTTTTGAAAATTTTAAATATTTATAAATATTGGTTAGGTACGTTTACATGAATTTATCAATTCTTAATATTGTTCGTTTTTAGATCCGTATACTACTTCAAGTTGGCTTGCTTTGCTTTTTATTATTAGCATTAACAAATAAATAATTGTAAAATGCCAAAGATACTATTTGTTTTCTAACTTGAAAATTCACACAGCACTGGATAAGAAAACATAAGAAATCTTCGATTTATCTGTGAACTTTGTCTTTTCTCTGAGAATAATAAAAATTGATAATATGTAAAAAAAGCAATAAGACACAAATATTATGTAAATATGTTACTAAAAATATTTTGGAACAAACTAGTGTGTGTTATTCTTTACTTGTATGCAGTGCACTTATATTTTTAGCATTCTACAACTCGAACGGAAACATTTCTTCGATAATCAAGGTACAAAACTTTTAAACTTTTATTATTCTTATGATTGTACTTTATTGATTAATCAGTAAACATTATAAGTTATTATCTTGTATACTATTTCTGTATGTAATAAATTAAGTTCTTTATTCAAGTTAGCAGTACATATACATAAAGTTTTATTTACGAAAACGCATTTTGCAAATCACAGACTAAAGGAATTTTATGCAAGACTGCAACACAATTTTTTGTAAAATTTCTCACAATCATGTTTCTTTTTTGAAAATATAGTATATACGCTATTTTTGCACGTCCTAAAGGACTTAATCGCAAAAATTCAAAATTTCAAAAATTCGTTGTCATTCTGACAATTGAACTCTGCAATCGCCAAAATCACATAGTTTCAGGATAATAAATCCTAACATGTACCGCGATTACTTTTTTTTGTTGCTTACTTGTTGTTATCATGGAAACACTTTACTCCCTCAGGGAGTAAAAGTGTTACTTTACTCCCTCTTTTGAGGGACTGAAGTAGAGCCTTATATATAGGACGTGCAAAAAATAATTTACCACTCCAAAAACTGCAGTTACTTTTGTTTGCCGATCATTATTATTAATGTTGACAGAAAACCACTTTATACAAAAAAGACTACTACATTATTAAGTAGTACATAATAATAAGTTTTAAAGAATGACTAATGTAAAGTTGATTGACTGTGATGTGGCCGTTATTACGTTCACTAAGAAAATTAGAAGATCTACAGAACCATTAGGAATCTTAACAGACAAAATTAAAATTATAAAAAAGAATTTTAATAAACTGATTATAAAATATATGTTTACCATTTTAAAGCATTTGTTAAAATACCTTCGGAATTGTATACGCATACGTGCTATTTATTTTTGTTATTTATAATCGAATCAATTTCAAATTTTTATCAAGTGTAGAACCCCTTAACAAAAAAAATTCAGGTTAATTAAAACCCCATTTATTATCAACCACCAGCATACTACGATCGAAGATAAATGCAAAAAACCGAAAAAATATATTAAGCTTTGTTTAATCGGAAAAGTCGTTACGGGTTCTGGGCCACCTGAAAACCCCCAAACCAGATTTTGTTTAAAATTCCAATAGTTTTATTATTTCTAATTATTTCAAATAGTTTTATTATTTTTCAAGATTTTCTAACCAAAATTGAATTTATGGTTTGCAGGTTAGTAGAGTAAATTTTTGCAAAAAACATGCCTAAGTTCTTATTTTTTACTATCTAAAGATAGAGACTTGAAATCTTTTGTAATGCCGTTAGTACTGGTCCAATATAAAATGTTATATGTTTAAAATGGGGGCATGCCCCCTCGGGGGTTGAAACCCCCATTTTGTACCCCTAATTTAATAACGCAACCAAATTGAGCGAAATTTATGTTGGGAGGGTTCTTGGACTCGCTGATTATGAATCCAATGAGAAAATTAAAAAATTAAAAATGGCGGACCCAAAATGGCGGTCCTAAGATAACGGCATTTGAGATTGAGAATGCGATTTACGCCATTTTTATTGATTTTAGAGAAAAACTCAAAAAGTATTTAAAATGTGATTTTGCAAAGGAATACACTATTTTGGTTACCTTATTATGTAACCCCTTCGATCTGCCCTAGTTGGCTTCTCAGTGAAGAGGTTGCATAATAAGGTAACCAGAACTACGTATTCCTATGCAGAATAACATTCTAAACACTTTCTGGCTCTTTGCATCTTTCTCTAAAATCAATACCGCCATTTTGGGTCCGCCATTTTGTATTTCTTAATTTTCTCATTGAGTTCATAATCAGGAACCCCAAAAATCTCCCAAAATGAATTTGCCTCAAATTGATGGAAAACTTCCCGAGTTATTAAATTGGGAGTGTAAAATGGGGGTTTCAACCCCCCGAGGGGGCGTGCCCCCATTTTAAACATATTACATTTTATATTGGTCCAGTACTGAAGGCATTACAAAAGATTTCAAGTCTCTATCTTTAGATAGTAAAAAATAAGAACTTAATGCAAAAATTGACTCTACTAGGTGGTCTAAAACAAAATTGCCTAACGACTTTTACGATTAATGTAGTATGCTGATGGTTTCTAATAAATGCGATTTTTAATTACACACAAATCTCTTTAAAGAGTGATAGAAATTTGAAATTGTTTCGATTATAAATAGCAAAGATACATAGCTTAGCATAGATGTCAAGCTGAAATAAGAATTTTAATACAGTTCTAATACTGTATTTAAAATAATTATTATTGAAAATTTCCTAACCAAAATTTGGTTTTGGAGTTTTTAACTGGTCCAGAAAAGAATTTTATACGACTTTTACGATTAAACAAGGCCTACTATGATTCTTCGATTGTTTGCATTTATCTACGATCGTAGTACGCTGGTGGTTTATAATAAATGGGGTTTTTAATTACACATAAATCTTTTAATAGGTTTTATACCTGATAGAAATTTGGAATCGATTCGTTTGTAAATAAAAAATGCATTGTAAACCTACATTTCAAATAATTTTTATTTAAAATTTTCTAACCAAAATTTGGTTTTGGGGTTTTCAATTAACCCAGAACAAATTTCCGTAACGACTTTTCTGATTAAATAATGTTTAATATGTTTTTTCAATTTTTCGCATCTATCTTCAATCGTATTAGGCTGGTGGTTTATAACAAATGAGGTTTAACAAATGGGATCTATAACTGATAAACATTTGAAATTGATTCGATTATAAATAACAGAAATACAGGGGTGTCAAGCTGTGAATTGAAAGACACTGTATGTAAGGCCTATAAAAGAGCGTGCTGTACAATCGGTTGCCTATATGTGCATAGTGCTCTGACTAGATAATTTGGGGAAACTCACATATTGCAATTTAATTTAATAGCTCTGCATGTTCTATAAGAGAATCACAATAAATACGCCACACAAATGTATAAATTTTCTAACGCAAATCGTACATCAACGATTTTCAGACCAAAAATATCAGTAATAAGTTGGTTTTGTTACACGCCAATTTCAATTTTCGATTCTAGATCTCGAGAACTAACCGTCCAATTTGAAATTTAATTGAACAGGGTTATGTGTAAATTCATCGACAACTTAAGTTTGTTCGAGACAAAATATTAGTAAAACATTAGTTAAGGATTATAAAATGTCTAAATAAGTGGGTATCATCGAAGAGCCCATTTAAAGGGCAACTCAAAGACACGTATTGACTGACCTATTGTGATCATGTAACCTGAATATAGGTCACGAACGTGGGCACATTACAACGTGAATCATGTGAGGTATGATGAACAGCTCATTCTGCTCATTTAACAGAGTAATAACCTTTCAAAGTGAACATCTCGGACGCTGAGAACTCTTTTTAAAAGCATAAAAAAAACAACACAGGAAATAAACGAAAAGAAAACCAAAATGTTATACAAAACACAAAAACAATATTTTCAGTCTCTCTAAGATTCTTTAAAACATTCTGGTGAAATTCCAGGTTTCCCAAGACACACTTTACAGTTTACACTCATCAACTCTTTTAATCTGGTTACAATACTTCTAAGTCTGCATTCTTTTCTAAGAACTTTTTAAATTTTTTGCACCCTATTTTATTAAGCTTGGTTATTATTTTGCTTAGTACGTAAAGTGAAGGCATCACCTTCTTCTTTCTAAACGGAAGTTAATAGCAGAGAACCTGTCATAAAGAGTATTTTTTATAAATATATTCGGCGTTTATTATTCCCAATTGCAGGACGATGTAGAAATAATTTTCTGAACCAACGAATAGTTTTTCTACTACAAGGGTAATATATCATCTGGTCGTGCCTGTCAATTCCAGACATAAACTTATTATATATGTATAGCCTATGATGGTTTTAAAATTCTCAGTTTCCTGATCTCTTTTGTTTTTAAATATGGTCATTTTATTTTCTAATTTTGCAGTAATATATTGAACCTTGGGTTAGAGCAGAGCAAAGATCAAGATCTAAGCAGCTGTGCAAAATTTTAATCTATTCCTACGAAGCGCCAGAGTTATGTTATCTGTCCTTATCCTTTTTCCATTCTAGATTTAAAGTAACCGCAGATTTTATTTTCACATCACCAACCACCGAATCAGTACATGATCATAAAACTACAATAAAAAATTGACACAATCATAAAATAAACATTATTTTATGGTTTTATTTCTCTCGTCCATTTTTAGCATATTAGTGATTTACTAAGTTTGTAAAATGATGTAATATCAATCAAGAATTAGTTGTCGGTTAAGTATGTGATAAACGTTGACCACCGTGTAACCTTGAATATGTTAGCGTTTGATATAGTTTTTGATAGAGTAGCTATCGGTATATTTATGAAATCGACACTTGCAAGGTACAATCAATTCTTCGATTAGACAAGATTAGTGTAATAAACAGGCAGCGTTTATATCTTTAAACAGTCTCCAGATTTTCTCTCGTATGAGTCGTATGTTATGTAGATGTCAATCTTATAGTTTCGATGTATGTAATTTAATTACTTTTTGTCAAATTCTGCTGTACTTTTATGGATGATATAGGTAAATATTTAACGAACTTAAAAGTACGTTACTGAAATCCAACTCCGTGCGGTTTTTGGAAGTTCAAAATTTTCATTTCTAATACGAATAGAGCTTTAAAAATGTAGAAAGAAGTGTCGATACAATAACTTCCTATCTCTTAAGGAACACTAAAAATGGCGGTCAATATAAAACAGTCCCCATCCGTTCGTGCTGTTTTTTTTAATTTTAATTTTATATTCAAAACGAGAATAAAAATGCAGAAAAAAGTATAACAGACACTAACTTCCTACCTCTTAAGGAGCACCCTTAAAATGACGTTCAAAGAAAGAAAGGTGTCCGTCCATCTGTACAGATTTTTTGGAATTTCAGATTCGGATAAAGCATCAAAAATGAAAAGAAATGTATTCTCTACTAATTTACTATAGATTCCTAGTATTTTATTTTTATAGGTTCAGCGGCGAAGGACTTTTAATTTTTAATCGTTTTTAGCATTTAAGGTTTCAAATACTGCGAGAAATAAATCTGAAGATTCTGGGTTTGCAGCTTTAAAGCATTGACAGTCTTAAAGTAGTAAAACTATAAAGCTTCAACGTTTCACAGTTTATTGTAGGTTAGCAGCACATTTTATTAAGAGCACCAGCAGCACATCTCGCATTGGATTTTTTGCTATAATAGTTATGCTGCTGTTAACGGTAGCTCAGGATGGCCATATAATATCCCTTTGTCTGGAACAGACTTCTTAAAGCAGATGCCACAACTGTGTATTGTACTGATCTCAAGTACGGCTTCTAATCATTAGGTAAACCTGGGAAACAAACGCAATTTCTCTTGACTATAAATAGGGCCTTATAATCAAATTGTCGTCGGCCTCACGTTCTTAAACACATTAACTACAGCATACTCTACATAAGGTTATTGGTAGCGCTAGAATCACGGCTACAAGATAATATAGTAGGATTCAGATCAAATAAGACATGTGTAGACAACATCGTTACTTCGAGGACAATTATTAAGCAGTTGGCTGAATGAGATTTTCCACTGTTTTTTATATTTATTGATTTCCGTTCAAGAAAGCACAAGAGTATCGGTTGAAAATAAACATAGTCAAAATTGATTGAATAAAGTTAAATATCTAGAAGTCCTCCTCTATTAATGAAAAAATGCTACACGGACAACACCCCCACATATAGACTACTTTAAAGCGTCCAAGAAAAAGCACAAGAATATCGACTCAAATTAAACATCGTCAACACTGATTGAATGAAATTAAATACCGAGAATCTATCTTTGGTTGGCGAAAAGAATTAATAGCGAAGAAGAAATGCAGTTTGTATACCTGTGGAATGTTATAATAGACAGAAGTGTTTAACTAGCAAAATGCACAAAGTATACAAACGTTCGAAGGAGGAGGATCCAATTTGGGCTCTAATTAATTGTCAATAAGGTATGAATCAGTCATAGACATAGTGCTTTATAACTGGAAACGAATAAGACACCTATGTACTTAGGAGGCCCAATTATAGCATAACAAAGACATCCCTTTAAAAGAATAAAACCTTCCAAGAGAAAGAAGACCTGAAGATACGCGATCCTGAACGATCTGACAAATACAACCCCGGACCGAACAAGATGAAAAACTTTTCATTAAGGCCCTATTCTCCATGTTGGGGTAAAAAATCATATAGTAGACCACAGTCATGCTATATCGATATTTAATTTAAAGCGGACTTTGCTCGTTTGTTAAACTATATAATAAAGTATTTGTTCTTACTCCTTATAATCTAAGAAAAATTTGAAGCCCCCCAGCGTATTGTCAAAAATAACATTTTAATTACGAGAAATGGTTTTAGGGAATAATTACATTTTCGACTAAAGATTTCATGTTTTTATTCCAAATTTAACAATTTTAATACAAAATAACTTGAGAAAAGTGTAAGATATTTATTATTAAAAACATTAATAATTGGAATAACACGTTTTCCTCATTACATAAACATATAACCATTTTACTGTTTCCAACCTTACTTTGTAGAACTCCATAATCATATAGTATATTAAAGAACAAGTTTTATAAGGGTTGATTTGGCGCACGAATCCCAAGTTAGAAAACGAGCAGCAGGCGAGTTTTTCTAATGGGATGAGTGCGCCAATGTCCTTATAAAACGAGTATTTTATGCTATTTTTTCTAATTTGCTTCTTTTGCTTTCTTTTTTCTTATTTTAATACAAAAAAAAAATTTTGGTCGTCTAGATAATTTTGTGTTAGTTGGTAACAGTTGGTAACACTCGGCGCCCACTTGAGTTTTTGAATCATTTGTCATCATCCGTCACTTCAAATAAATTAGTTATTACTTTTGTTACTTTATTAGTGTTACAAATAAATAAAATATGAGCGAAGACAACTTAATTTGAACTCCGCCCGAAATTCGCGAAATTACCGAAGCAACAACGCAAAATTTGTTGCCTGACAAATCAGAAGCAGCATACAAAAAACAATTTGCCAAATTTGAAGACTGGCGAAAAGAAAATAATATTCAAACTGTCTCAGAAAATGTTGTGTTGGCATACTTTGAGTCCCAGCGGCAAAAATATAAACCTTCCACTTGATCAATTTCTTGACATTTTTGAACTTGGATGCTTCATATTGCTTGAAACGGCTACAACATTGGGTGTCATCGGCACTTGTTCCTTTTACATAGCAGAATTTGTCTTTCGAGTAGCTACTAGAAAAGAAAATAAAGAAGCAAAGATGATTAAATCGATGATACGTGTCTTGTTTATAGTACCATAAAATTACAAACATGAATTGGACTTACTGATTTGTCCAAGCAGATTTGATGTAGGTACGAGACTTGTTTATGTTACTAATTAGGAATATCCAAAACCTAACCTTCTTTCCAAGTAAAAATAAACCATAACTTCAAGTGAAATTTCATGTAAGTAACAATCAACAAACAGCGAACCAATTCAACGATATTAATTAAAAATTTATCGGAGGTTGACAATTTTGACAGACACTTGCAGTTTGAAGTTGTCACATTCCACGCATTACCCATCCAACCCTTAAAAACTAAATAACCCTATAATTCATTAAAGTACAGTGTACTTTTATAGATAGCCATAAACGACTCCTACTGATAGACGTTAATAAACGTATTACAAACGCAAATTAGAAAAAAATATAATAAAAATCAAAAGATTAATTAAAGTTTCACTGTCTCCAACCTTACTTTGTGGAACTCCATAATCATACAATATAATAAAAATCAAAAGATTAATCCAAGTTTCACAATTTTTTAATAAATTTTTTTTATATAATTTTTTTATAAATTTTTTAATAAATTCTTAACCTTACAATTGTTTCGACAATAAATGTCATTATCAAAGGTAGATAAGATTGATAAACAAACACGTTGCTAAGGATAAATACAGAAAATAGGTAACTAGATACAGTACATACAAAAACTAAATATTTAGCACTTCTAATAAAGAAAAAATCGGACTTGTAGATCTCGTAGACAAAACGTGGAATAAAAATGAGCCGTGTTTTAAATATATACATAGATCTGTACCTACTTCTTTCATTGTAATTTAGCAAATCTATAATGTCGTTTAGTGATTCTTTAGGCCCCCTGGAACCGGAGACCACAAGCTGAATCTTATTTAGTTTATAGGTAAATCCGCCTCTCCGCAGTAGCGCAGGTCATCACAACACAAGATTTTGTATGCAATAGGTTTTAATACACATACGCAAATTACGATGCAGAGTAGTACAGGGCAGAACTGTCTCGCACAGAACCTGCTTCTCTCAGTGGTCGAAGCTACACTGGCGAGTGTAGACAGATAGATATCTGTTAAATTTTAAAAAATCAAAGAAAATGCATGAACAACTTATTGAAACTGTTCAAAACAAGCCAATTACATATGCCACAAATAATTCTGATTACTATAATACAAAATTCATATGAAGACAAAATTAGACGCAAACGGAATTGGAATAATATTTTAATTCAAAGTTGACTTTTCCTTTCTTAATATATCGTACAGTAATAACATGGCTGTATCCAATTTTGCATTAAAATCTGATGTGAAGTTTAGATCAATCAACTCGTACATTACCGTTAATTATGCGCACCATGTTATGTTGTCGTTGTTCGTTATAGATATATCGTTGTAGGTTATGGTAAAGTATGGGAATTTTTCTCGAGATATTCTGAAACCATCAGAGTTTCCCTATAATTACTTTAATATAAATTAAACTGGGTAGATAGATTAGGTAGGTTAAAAAGTTTTATTTTATGGCGTGATTGCAACGTTCAATACCTATACCAAAATAATTTCGATAAACCGATAACCAATAAATAAAAAGAATCATCCTAAACAGTCTGACACTACCTAACTCCAATATACAGTTAGAAAGTCCAAAGAAAAATAAATAATATTAGGAATTTCTAAAGTTAATTACATCCAATTTTAATATGAAGGCAATTAAAGCTACTGATTCACGTTACATATCATCTGTCACTAGAGAGTATTCTAGCAATAAGCTTTCAAGTTCCGGATTTCCAGACTTCCCGTACCGAAGTGGACTCCGGAGCGTCACGGCGCCGGGAAAATTCTATACCAGGAAACAAGTAAAGCTAAGAGATATATTTACATACGCTGCTATCACAAATGTATATAAAATCAATAAAAGGGTGGTCGCCCCCACATTGAAATAGCTATTGCGTGACACGCCTATTT
This sequence comes from Agrypnus murinus, assembly GCA_929113105.1. Classification (NCBI taxonomy): domain Eukaryota; kingdom Metazoa; phylum Arthropoda; class Insecta; order Coleoptera; family Elateridae; genus Agrypnus; species Agrypnus murinus. The sequence goes on along the minus strand of OV816024.1, from coordinate 40,865,075 downwards.
ATTGATTAATGTACAGTATCACTGTGACAGTATATGAGTTTTGCATAGCTGCTTATATTATTACATACTTATTTGAATAGACGATCTCAACGAGATAGCATAACATAGGTCTGTAGCTAAGCCTTTCCTATTTGTTGGTGTTTGTTTTTCAGGAAAGATGTTAAGTTAGTAAAAACGTTATATATTTTTTATTTAGATTTGTGTTTCAATAAAGACGCATTCATTACTACATTATTACGAGGTAGCTAAACATAATTACCGTTTTTCCTAATACACTAATTAACTGTTTCACTGAGGATGTTATACGATATTCCACCCTATAGTAAGGACCCCCTCTTGTTAGAATATTACATATTGTCTGTATAAATTGAAAATTGTCTGATCAACGGCAGGAATAAACTCATTTTGCAATAGTTCTAAATATCAAGCTGAATTAAGGTATCCCTCATAAAATATAGACCCAGTGATGAAGCTCCTTTAAATCCCGCACCACACATTAATATATTTCCGTTGTTGTTTTCCAGTTTGATTTTTTATGTTTATTCGTGTTGCTCAACTTATCCGTGACCCGTCCAACAAATATCAGGAATCCAATCGACAAATTGCTCTTCCATTAATGAGCTGCAAATTTCCATTCTGACATTGCAGTCCATTTCTCTTATAAGCTTTAGCACAGGCCGAACTTTGTAGATTTTAATAGTGTTTAACCTGAAAGTACGGCGAATATTCGACCTCTTAAAATCCAACTCCAATGCAATTCTACGGGTGGATGTTTTGTGGGAATTCTTCCAAATGCAATAGTACTGTAAATTGGTCTTCTTCATTTATTATAGGTTTTGTGTATTTTTTGAGCTAAATCTCCATTTGTTTAGAATTGAACTTCATACAATCTACCGAATATTTCTTTTCTGGTGTTCCTCTATGAGGAAACCAGGTTCTCGTAAGGTTAGAGCTACATTATATAGCACTCCAGAATATCAATTATTTCTTCTAATGCCAGCTACTGTTTTGTTTCATTATTTATGCTGTATAAATATGGAAACACAAATTCTAATAAAAAATTAAATAAGGTTTTCACCTAATATTTTTCCTGATAAGCTACCATCAATGAATCGAAAAGGGTGAATATCAGACTAGAGATTTAGGAATAATAGTGTATCATAAACTTACATTTCATAGTCACATTGATAGCTTATGCAATCAATCTTACAAACTTCTGGGTTTCATATACAGAATTTCAAAAGAATTTAAATCCCATGAGGTTGTGCTCAAACTGTACAATACATTAATTCGCTCTAAATTAGAATATGCTTCACTGATCTGGAATCCTTTTTACAACTTTCAAAAAACTGAAGTAGGTATTGGGGTACTTGGGCGTTGCCCCTCCACTTTTTTCTGGCCACGCCTACTGCTCTCTGATTGGCTATCCCTACTCCTGTAGCTCCTCCCCTTGCTTCTGATTGGTCGACGCCATCTTGGATGACACGCCTCCTGTTCTCTGATTGGACGAGCGCCATTTTGAATGACACGGCTGCTGTTCTCTGATTGGACGAGCGCCATCTTGGAACTTTGGGCGCCATTTTGACCATGCCCGTCCGCCATTATGGGAATCTGTATTACCGACAACCAGCGTATCGTCAATAGAGGGCGTCATGAAGGAATACCGACAAACTGTGTACTACTAGAGGGCGTCATGAAGAAATCTGTATTACTACCGGTATGATGTAGAGAGAAGTCGCGTAAAAAGAGAACTGTATTAGAGAAGAAGACCCTTCAATTAGAGTCTGTGCAGCCATTTTATATCACAACATGTGGCGCTAAATTTTAATCTGTCAATTTTAGTTTTGTCATTTTTGCATATGTCATTTTTGCATCTGTCATTTTTGCATTTGTCATTTATGCATTTGTCAATTTTACAACTGTCATTATGAATTTGTCATTTGAAGGAACCATCTTAGATTTCCCCAGATTTGAATTTTAGCGCTAACTCTGACCTATGTACTACCAATAGAGGTCGCATTAAAGAAATCTGTATTACCTGTATGTACTGATGCTAGTAGAGGCCGCATTAAAGAATCTCCTCTCTCACTCTCTCGCTCTCTCACTCTCTCCTTCTCACCTATTAGAGGTCGCATTAAAGAGCCTTCTCTCTCGCTCTCTCCTTCTCACCTATTAGAGGTCGCATTAAAGAGCCTCATTTTTCGCTCTCTCCTTCTCACTGTCTCGCTCTATCACATTCTCCTTCTCTCCCATCATTCTAATAACATGTGGCGCTAAATTTGAAACTGTACTTAATCTGTTATACTGTCAACAGAGGTGGTGACGTCATGAAGAAATCTGTATTATCGACGACGGCGACGACGACCTATGTACGGCTAAATTGAATTTTATATTTCACGGACGACTAACCACGTGATCAAGACCGTTGTATTCTAATGAAACTTTTTACCCAAAGAGATCATAAAATTTAAAGAAACCAACAATCGTCAATGATATCAACGAGTTTTGCAAGCTCGACTAACCGATATATCTGTCAGTAGCTAACCTTCGTGAAGGGATTTCGGATCTCCATGTTAAGAAAATTACGTTAATAAATACACAGGCTCTTGAATCACGTTCAGGGAGCGGCCTGGTTTCTAACACTAATATGTATTATTATCAACAGCTGAATTAACTATTTAAAAAGAGAAAAAACCTAATTCTAATGCAGAAAAATAACTTACCATTTGCACTTTGTAATACCAGATATCACTTTAAATTAAAACACCTTAATCACCTCTCATCAAGAAGGAATATATACTCTAATCATCTTTTAAATTTAAACCGGTCCTTATTATTAGACTTTAAACCAATTGTTACAACAAAAATATAATACAGCTATACTGTAGAAGGTACCAAAATAAACTGGAGTTAAATTTTACCTTATCCTCAACGACGACGACGACAAAAAGGGAAACACCCTGAGGCATTATACATTCTTTTAAAAAAGGCACGCTTCGACCTCCAAATCACTAGAAATTTGCGGTTTTTTATACCTGCTTCAAACTCAAAACAGGTAAGTTTGAATGGTTCTTTTCTGTAAAAATTTTCTCCCTTTTTTTTCATCATCAATATATAATCTTTTCAATCTTCCTTAAAGACAAAAAGGTCGGGGTTGACTACCTGAGGCACGATAGCAGGTACTAATCCTTGAACATTTTTAAAATCCTTGTACAGTAAAAACAAAAGAGTATGGTTGATGATGGTTAGGTTTTAACTTATTTCCTTTTCGAATCAAAATACTTAGATTTTCACATAAAATCTTTAGGGCGGTCGGTCACTTTTCTTTTTTAATAAACAAAAATTTGTTCCGACACGAAATTGTTTGATAGATGATATCAGAGAGTTACGAGAACTGAAGTAACTTTGAACTTAGTATACTATCTCTCTCTCTTTCTCTCTAACACTTATGCTTAAATAATACTATCTTTGTCAGTATCATATTACTCGTAAACGTGTAAACGTGTAACGTGTAAACTGGACCTTAGCAGGCGTTTAGTATTTTAACAATTTTATGCACCATCACATATAGGTTAGAACAAAAACAGAATTAAAAATAACATCCATTTGTTAGAATAAATGCATTTAGGGATGCATACGTGATTAGTAATTTAAATTAGATATATTGGCCAATCAACTTAATTATTATTTTGTTTGTTAAAATGCGTCCTGTGTAAAGCTTTATAAACCTAATCCATGCGTTCGTTTTCCATCCATGATTGCTAATAGAACGTATACAATCAACACCGGCTTAAGTCAACTTGATCAGAATAATAATTTTGATATCAAAAGAAAATTCAACGTGATTTACGATTTACTTCAAATGAAAAAGCTCACTCCAGTTTATATATATATATATATATATATATATATATATATATATATATATATATATATATATATATATATATATATATATATATATATATATATATATATAAGGGATATAATTAAGTTAATTAAAAGAGAACCCTTCTTTTTACAAAAGATTTACCTGTGTTCTTTTTACCTGCCTGGTATTCTACGATCAGATAACGCTTGAACGTCCGAAATCGGATTAATAAACATATTTTTATTTTACGTTACTGGCATAACATACCTTCTTCCGTAAGTTACTTGTAAATAATTATTTTTAAAAATTCAATTCAACTTTCCAACACAATGACTCGTGTATATAATTTAAAATTTTATCATTACTTTAAAAACAAATGACGTAACAGGTTGAAAATGGTACAGTATAGTTTCAAGTAATTAAAATCGCTATACCCCTTCGATATTTTTCCAAAAAAAAGTTAATGTTAAAGAGGGTATCGAATTTACCCACTACTTTATCACCTTATCACCGAATAACGTTCAAATACAGAAGCTAATTCGGAATGAACTCAATAAACATGTACTTTACCTCAGTTTAATCAAGGGATTTCTTCATTTCAAAATCTTTCTTTTGAAATATTTCAAATATGTTGGAATGAACTTACAACAAGTACAGATAATTACATATCATCATTTTTATAATTTCATATACTTGAAAATTGAATATATATAGTGATAGATGAATACCTCCCTATTCGTATTATAAATTACGACCCTCACAGAGCAGGCAGTAATAATTATTACGATGAAAGGGAAACTTGTATTTGTTAGTCGTCGAAAGTACGGTCTTTTACCCTTATTCTGATTCTGTTTCATTGATCGGTTGTTCTTTTGAATTGATTAAATGCGACGCAATCATGAACGTACATACTGAATTCATGCAACAAATCTACGTATTATTTAACAAGCAGCCCTGATTTCGAACAAAAATCAATCTTGATACCAAAATTAGTTGATAATATTGAATTTAATAACTATTCAAATACGAGTAATAGCTGGCGTTGAACGATATGGGGAATATTGGAAACATAACAAGTACATAAAAAAAATTTTAGTTTATAATATTCGAGGTTTTAACTATTCACGCAGCTATAAAAGGGCTGTAATCGTTTCAGATACAATCAGACGTACACGAACCAAGAAATTCGTTAAATTAGTATACAGGGAAAGCCTTATTTTTAAATTTTAATACCTTACTTTTAAAATTCTTTAATAAATATTTGTTAGTTTTCCTATTTTAAGTTTTAATATAAATTGTTTAAAAAGTTTTAGCCAGTAATAATAACATCGCTTGTTGTTATATCTCGAGGCATTATTTTAACAAGCGAGCTATGCATACAAACAATCAAATGCAGTTTAATGCAGATGGTAAACGTATTGTTTCAGTAAGTTATCCTATAGATGGTACGGATGTCACTTCTAAAGACTATGTAGATGCTCAATTCGACTCTGCTGTACAAACCTTCATTACAATGACTACCGACACTCAGAACACTATTAAAGATCTAAAGCAAAAGGTAACAAAGGTTGACATTGAAACTAGTAAACTTAACAGTTTGCTAGCAACGTTGGAAAAAGAAACAAAGAGAAATCTCCTAATAGCAAATGATGAGATGGAAACTAATTATTCGAGTGTGTTGACAAAGATAGAAGAAACGAATAATACCCTAGATAGTAATTATAAAAAATTATTAGATAAAGTACAAGCACTCGAGGATACTCAAAAAGTTATGCGATCATCGTTTGATGCCCTAATAGCCGAATCTGCAACACGTACGAACTCTTACAACATAAAGAGAGTGTACAACGCCGACTAATAACGGAATTTACTACTACTATCGGTTGACCTAATCATATTGATATGGACACCATTTTTATTTTAGTTTTAAGTGTATTATATCAAATGCCTGATTAGCGCAGATAGGAAATGTGGTGAGCCTTACGGGAATGCTGCGCGGATGCTTAGTTTGCTTATATCTACGCTAATCAGTTATTTTTTTTCTATCTTAGCCTAAATGTATCGTTGAAGAAATAAAAAAATGTATTTAAACAAAGTTTTAGTTTTACTAATATCAATAACTCTCCAAACATAGCCATATGTAGTAGTAGTAGCAGCAACACATCGATATGGTAAAGAAAGTAAGTTTCGCCGACGCACGCATGAATAATATACATCATATGATAGTATGGGAGTATGCATACAGACAGGCGAGAAAGGGAGACTGGCAAACATTAGCTCTGGACAGATACCGTTTTCAAACAAGAATACATAATGTTGAAAAGCATCTGTGTAAAATTCTACAAGTTGATCATAGAGACTTTATCTATATTCAGAGATTTCAGAACACAGATTAGTCCGGCGGCGACCGAGTATAAATACAGGTACAAGCAGTCTCTTCTCTCAGTACCAGATCATCAGATGTTAGTTCACGAGGGTAAGGGTGTTATTAACAAGCTCATAGACAAGTTGCCTATTGAACTACATCTTCCTTCCTATCAGTACTGTGGACCTGGTACTAAATTATCTAAAAGATTACAACGTGGCGATAAAGGTATAAACCCTTTGGATCAATCGTGTATGCAGCACGATATCTAGTACGCTCAAAGCTCCGATTTGAACAGTAGACACCAAGCAGATCGTGTATTAGAAGAAGCCGCTTGGAAGCGTGTTAAGGCTAAAGACTCTAAATTAGGGGAAAAAGCATCAGCTCTGTTTGTAACCGGTATAATGAAGGCTAAAAGAAAGCTGGGAATGGGCGTAAAGACAAAGAAACCATCAGCGAAAAAGGGTCTCGCTAGAAAGATGATTAAGAAGAAAACTGTCACTTTCAAAGGTGGCGTTTTAAAGAAGCTTGTTGGTGCAGTGAATCGTGCAAGCAAGACACTCACGGGTAAAGACTTAATACATCATGCCCTGAGCGCTGCCAGAAGAATCATTCAAAACGTAGGCGGTCGTAAAAACGTTAAAGTACCCCGAATTATTCCAGTGCCTACAGCTACAGGGGGTATTTTACCACTCATACCAATTTTTGCTGGCCTCTCGGCTCTCGGTGCAATTATAGGAGGCGCTTCGGGTGTAGCAAAAGCTGTTAACACTGCTAATAGTAATAAGAGACAGCTAGAAAAAACTACACGGCATAATAAAAGTATGGAAGCTATCGCTTTAGGCGGCAAGAACGGGAACGCCCTTTACCTGAAGCCGTATAGAGCTGGCGGAGCTGCATTATACTTAAAACCATATGTCAGGCGGTCAAAAAACTGAATAACATGCCTCGGAGACCACTTACAGACCTAGATATAATAAAACATGCTAAAGACATTCCCTATTTTAGAGGTGTCTATATGAGAACAAGTCTACCTGCAACGAAACCTTTGCAATTCGACAGAGCTATTGTTAATCTTGACGACGCTGGAGGACCGGGTACTCATTGGGTTGCCTATAGAAAGGATCGAAACGTGGTTTTGTACTATGACCCGTATACTGCGCCGTATACTGCAACGTAGCCCAAGAACAAAAGTTCAATATATACAACTGCGGACATCTGTGTCTACGATTTTTGTATAAAAGAGAGGTGAAAGTGTAAATCGGTTAAGTATGGCTAGGACCATCACGGTGTACGGTACAGGGAACAGGTTTTCTACGGATCGTATTTATCCACCTATAACACTAGATCACGTGCGTTACGAATATTCACTAGGTTTAGTAGGCTTATATACAAGTCACACTATACGGAATATATACCCTGGCAAAAATAAATTTTATTACGGAGAAAAGGTAATAACTATTGAACCGGGTAGCTACGAGTTGGCTGAAATCGTTAACTATATAAAGAATCAAATTAGTGGTGATCCGGAAGAGGGAGATCTGTTAATACAAATCAAAGCTAACACTAATACGGGAAAGTGTGAGATTGAATCAGCTACCGAGTTGATTGATTTTACCAAGCCCAATAACATAGGATCCCTACTAGGATTTAAAACGCGCGTGCTAGAACCAGGTAGTAGACACGTATCAGATCGAGTTGTCGATATACTTTCAACCCCAAACATCTTTGTAGACACGAATATTACAGGCGGTTCATATAGAAACAATCAAGCAGGTCATACAATCTTCGAATTCGGTGTTTGCGTACCACCAGGTTATCTGATTGAAAAGGAGCCATCGCATGTGATTTACTTTCCCATCACTGTCACCGAGATCGACAACATTACCATTAGACTGGTAGACGCGAGAGGAGAGTTGATAAATTTGTCTGAAGACACTTTCACGAGCATCAGACTAGAACTTAAACGTGAAAAATGGAAATAAACTTTAGCTATAAAAACATCAGCATATGTCCATCAAAGGTCATTCACCGTCGAACGTCGGCCAGTGCAGACCTTCGATTAAAACTAACTAAAGCTCGTCGCCTTTTTCTTGAATCTTTAGGCTTTAAAGTACAATAACAGCAGCAGCATGTCAAAACGAAGTAAAATGCATATTAACACCGACACCTTTGCCATTGATAAATTAAACATATTTGGGAAGCCGCGCGTCGATACAGATATAATAAAAGAGGATTTTTATACCTATCTGCCGTTTACGTTAAACGCCAATCATTCCGACACCATTAGAATAAGCATACAAAATTCCGATAACGTTTTAGCTTTGTATGATAGCTATGTACTTGTTAAAGGTGGCATAACGCGTGCTTCAAACAAGCAATTCCTTCTGGTAAACAATTTCGCCCACTTTCTGTTTGATGAAATTCAACTAATATTAGGCGCAAAACAGCTCATAGATGTATGTAAACAGCCTGGCATTACAAGCACTATAAAAGGTCTCGTTTCACACGGCGCCGAGGATAGAGCTTTAACCTGCAATGCATGGAACTTAGGGATTACTAGCGATAATGATTTGTTACATAACCAGGGGAATAACGTCTTTCATTTCACGTGTAGAATACCATTAAAAGATATCTTTGGATTTGCAGACGATTATAAAAAAGTAATACCTCATATGAGTTGTCAGCTAGTTTTAATTCGCGCCAAGAACGATTTTAATTGCTATAAAAGCGACGCGTGTGATGCAGGTACCGATGTAGATATCAAGATTGATAAGCTCTCGTGGGAAGTTCCGCATATACTGTTATCAGATGAAAGCAAAGTGAACCTGGTGGAGAGTTTAAGAGATAATTCTTCTATTATCGCTCCGTTTAGACGTTGGGAATTACACGAGTTACCCTCGTTGGGAACTACTGAAAACCAGGTTTGGCGCGTAAAGAACTCCAATGATCTAGAGAAACCGCGCTGGGTCTTTGTAGTTTTACAAGACGAGCGTCAGCTGGGTATAAGAGCGGGTAACCCGACTACATTTACTCATTCGAACTTGGTCGACGTTAAGTTGTATTTAAATTCGCAAGTGTTCCCACATCAGCGTTTAAATCTCGATTTCAGCTGTAGGGACTACATTCCTGCGTATCTGAATTATATTCGTTTTCGTGAGAACTACTATGACGGTATAGATAGAGGTGCGGCTGAGAGCTGTTTACTCAGCTACAATTTGTTTGAAAAGTATCCAGTTTTTGTTATTGACTGTTCAAGACAGGTAGAGAGTTTTAAGGATTCCACGGTCGATATTAGACTAGTGCTCGAGTCTTCTGCCGCATTTACGAACACAACTAAGGCGTATTGTTTGATCCTTCACGACGCATTAATCGAGTATAATCCGTTTAACGAGACCGTGACTAGACACGTACGCATACCGTAATGAAGGTTGTTAAACAAAATAAGTCACTAAACATATGTAACCTAGACGACCGCGATGATACATCTTTACAACGATCAGGCGAGGATGTTAGGAAACATGGCGACCTGTTACCTGTATCATGTAGAGCAATATTCAGCGGTCCATCTTCCTGCGGTAAAACTAATGCTGTTAGGTTTACTTATTAGCGAAAACGGATTAAAATTTGAAAATATCTACCTATACGCCAAGTCTTTATTTCAGCCTAAATATGAATTCTTAAGACGTGTTATGAAACCACTTACAGGTATGGGATATCATGAATTTAGCGAAAACGATGACGTAATCAGTCCCGGTGATGTTAAACCTAATTCTGTGTTCATTTTTGATGATATAATTTGCAGCAAGCAGGAAAAGATTAGAGAATATTTTAGCATGGGTAGGCATAAGGGTGTCGACTGTTTTTATCTAGGTCAAACGTACGCCAAGATACCGAAACATCTGATTACGGATAATGCAAACCTAATTATTCTCTTTAGACAAGACGAGTTGAACTTAAAACACGTGTTTAGCGATCATGTTGTAGGAGACGGTATTAGCTATGATCAGTTCAAAAACATTTGCTCTCTGTGTTGGAAGGAGCCACATGATTTCCTGGTAATTAATAAAGACAGCTCTCTAGATCGGGGCAGATATCGGAAGGGTTTTGATTCATATATAAGTTTATAATTAGAGTCGATTCGTTTAGTAGTCTCTGCATCGCCGACATGTCCGACACGTATGATCGGAGTTTAAAGCGTAAAATAATACACGCTCGTAATGCTATACGTAAGAAATTTGCCTACTTTCGTCGTGATAGAGCAGAAGCAGAACGTATGTATCGCGTCACGCACAATCCAGTTATATCACCGCTGGAAACCATTGCTAAATCAGTAAACATCTCTAACGTACCTCTATTAAAAGTTAAAACACAACCATCTGCTGCTACTACTACTACTACTACTGCTAGTTACATTCCCCCGTTGAAAGTTAAAAAACAGCCTGCTGCATCAGCATCATCATCGGAAGCAGATGAAGAAGAAGAAGAAGAAGAATTTAATAAAACTCTTGATCTCCCTACTCATTACGGTATGCTAATAGCTAACGCTGTCGGAAACAAAAATATAGATAGAACTAGATTCGGTATTAGATATAAAATTGATCGAGACGCGTGGACATTTGCATCTTCCCCTGTGACTATGCGTGATACAAACATCATAACTAAAAACAACGTTTTCGAAGCAACACCCGGTCTGTTTGACTTACTCACGTTTAGAGAATTAGAGTCTATACCCTCGCAAGCTGATATCAATAATTATATGCAGATAATAGCCCTTACTAATGCGCATAGGAAATCATATAGACCACACGGTAAACTAACAGCTGTTAAACATTGGAAGTATGATTATATAATTAAACCGAACCAAAGGTTTAGGCATTAGACTATCATCATCATCGTCAAATTTTAAAAAATTAAGCGATTGCAAAGTCGAATACGTCTACTGGAATAAGGCTAACAAGCTAGTCGACAGGCTGCGTTTGTTATATGCTGTAAAGAGTGCCGGCAACAGTAGTCCACAGAATGAAAACGAAATAATATCAATTATAAGTGAACTTAAGGAGGAAGGCATCATAGAATAGAATATTTCGGGTATATAATGATATATTGCTTTTAACATTATTCAGTATTCATCAAACACGGCTGCTGCCAATATAATTATTTGAGACGTTGCTCTCTCGGTGTCGTTGAGATTAATTGTATAATGATGAGTGCTAAACAAACCGTTTATTGATGAAATACACAGGGCTGCTAGAAAAAACTTTCAAAGACGCCACACTATAATAAAAAATTTCCAGGACTTGTTCCAGGCTGACTTAGCCGAGTTTATACCCTATGCTAAAGTAAATAAGGGGTATCGTTACATACTGCTGATGATAAACTGTTATTCGAAATATCTGTATGCACGACCGTTGAAAACTAAATCCGGAGAAGAGGTGGCAAAGCAGATCCGCAGCATCTTTAAGAGTGCTAATGCAGTCATACCTAAGAATCTTCAGACGTATCTCGGGAAAGAGTTTTACTATAAACATTTTAAACGATTAATGAAAGAGCACAGTATCAATCATTACTCTACATATTCAGTAATTAAAGCTTCAATAGTTGAACGCGTTATCCGTACAATTAAGCAAAAGCTGTATAAAGAGTTTAGCTACCGAGGATCATTTAAATGGATAGATATATTACAGAGGGTAGTTGACAGCTATAACAACACCAGACATAGAACGATAGGTCGAGCTCCTGCTACTGTTACACCTACGACCCAACTAACCGTTTATGACACTAATGTAAAAGCTGATGTCGCTGCAGGAAGTAAACGTAAACTAGACTTGAATGACCTCGTGCGTATTAGTAAGTTCAAGGGGGTCTTTTCTAAGGGATACACGCCCAGCTGGTCAACTGTATTATTCAAAATAGTTAAAGTTCAATTTACAAAACCTGTCACATATCTGCTGGAAGACCTTCATGGGGTTGCTGTTCGAGGAGCTTTCTACGAGTTCGAGCTGCAGAAAACCAAACAACCAGACGTTTACTTAGTTGAAAAAGTACTTAAACACCGCAGCAATGGTGACATTTATGTAAAATGGCTTGGTTTAAACGAAAAGTCCTGGATAAAGGCCGAAGATGTTCTCCCATGACAGTTCTTACCTATATGAAGTTTATATTACTAGATTAAATAAAGTATGTTGTTGTTGTGGTTTAAGTTTAATATATAGTTAATATTCTATTAAGTAAATGTTAAGTGTTAGAATATATATATATTTATAAGCTGATCTAAGTTATTTTGTTATAAAATTAATTTGTAACATCCTCATATAACATATCTAGTTTATATTGAGTAATAAAGTATTATACTATATATAACTATAATCACCTAGTTTAAGCTGATTTACAATAGAATATTAGTAATATTGTGTAACTTTACGAAAAATAATAAAAACCGTAAAACATTTATCGATTTTTATTTTCACGTATAAAATAACAAAGCCGCCCTAACCAATCCCAGAACAGTAGACGTAACGGTTACCTCTATCCAATGTTGTTTCATTTACTAGCATTAGGATGAAGGGAGAGAGAGCAAGAATGAGAGAGAGGAGATTCTTTAATGCATCCTCTAATAGCATCAGTACATACAGGTAATACAGATTTCTTTATTGAAGAAGGAGAGTGTGTGAGATTGAGAGAGCAAGGAGAGAGTGAGAGAGAAGGCTCTTTAATACATCCTCTAATAGGTGATAAGGAGAGAGTGAGAGAGCGAGAGAGTGAGAGAGTGAGAGAGAAGGCTCTTTAATGCGACCTCTAATAGGTGAGAAGGAGAGAGTGAGAGAGCGAGAGAGTGAGAGAGGAGATTCTTTAATGCGGCCTCTAATAGCATCAGTACATACAGGTAATACAGATTTGTTTAATGCGACCTCTATTGGTAGTACATAGGTCAGAGTTAGTGCTAAAATTCAAATCTGGGGAAATCTAAGATGGTTCCTTCAAATGACAAATTCAAAATGGAATGATATGATAAAATCCATGGAATGATATTGGACGATCGAAGAATGAAAGTGCGTGAGGTGGCTGAAGCTGCAGGCATTTCAACTGAGCGGGTACATCACATTTTACATGAGTATTTGGACATGAAAAAGCTATCCGCCCGATGGATGCGGGTCGAATGAAGAGGTCATCACTGAAACAAACGCCTATTTTGAAGGCCTTGAGAAAACCTATTATTTGGAAGGAATAAAAAAATTGGAAAAACGCTGGACTAAATGTATCCAGCTAAAAGGAGACTATGTTCAGAAATAAAACGCTTATTTGTCGAAATAAATATCTTTTATTCAAAAAGTCACTGACTTATCAAACCACCCTCGTATATGTGCTATGTATTTAAGTATCAATTGAATGTAATGGTTGATCCATATGTAGTGATGTAAAAAACGGGGTTTTTGAGGCTGAATAAAAATCATGAAATATAAATGTTTTTAAAAAGCCACTTTTTGTTGTTTTTTTCAGTAGAAGGGTGCTTAATAATAAAACTTTAGCTGTAATGATTAGGAAAACCAGAGACCAACCGATTACTTTTCAAATATATACATATCAATTGACTTGTAATCTTATATAACCTTCAGTTTCAGATTTGAACTGATGAGGAGGATTATTATACTTAAATGAATAGATAAAAAGATTAAAATTTATATAACACGACCAGGACAAGATTCTATATATTTGCTGTCATTTAGTTTAACTGCCAATGTTACATTTTTAACTATTTTTTGAAACGTTGAGTTATATTAGAGTGACAATTCACCTAGCGGTAATTATAGAGATAATTTGTTAATGTCACTTTTGATCCCAATTCTTTGCTAATCTTGGCCATCATTTAGACTGATTGAGACGATAATTGCGAGAGGTGCTTTGCACTCATCACAACTTTCATCTTGATCAACTACTCGTGTTAGGACATCCAAAATTGAAACCACTGGCAGTCCTAGTGTTATATTATGACACATGATGTTAAATCAGTAATTAAAACTTGTTAATTTGTTTAATTACAAAGCCATCGTAGCAATCGTATTTAACACAGCGCATCCCCCAAATTGCATATCATTGATCCGATCCTATCCTATTCGCATCCGATTAGATACGAATAAGAATCAAATTAGATACGGATTAACGTTAATTTTGTGGACATCTGGCCAATACTGCTATGTACAGCTGCAAAGATAAGTAATGCGTTGCATCTTGTGTGCCCCTATTTAGTATGCAACACACCTTGTACATTAAAATAAAAAAAGCATAACTTTGTATTATTAAAAAAAATAATTTGAAATACATAAATCACGGCGGTCTGGAAGGCATTTTAAATCGAATTCACTTGAACCTCATTTTTTTTTGTTTCGGGGTGTTCTTTGAGGTAATAGAAGACCCCTCCAATGGTTTTTGAAATCGCGACCCTGGCACTTTTTTCCAAAATCGACCAAAAACCGATTTTTGGGGCAAATCATAGAAGAAAGATGTACTCTTCGGATCTCCTGGGCAGTTCTCTGCTATTTTCTGATGGATAGAGTTTTCTTAGGAAATCGTAGGTAGAAAAAAACAAAAGTTGAGCGAAAATCACAGAAAGTAAGATATTTGTGTATTTTCTAGATAGATCGCAATAACATGTTTTATATTTGATTTTGAATCTTTTGTAACAGATTAATACAAAATATTGTTACATAGAATTTAGTACTTTTAAGTAATAAGAAATAAACAACAATGGTAAATGAACAAAAACGTTTCACAAGAACAGGAAAAACACTTTATGTTACAAATGATGGCTGTTATATTCGCACGTGGCTCGCAGAAGCTTATTATTAAATTCTGGGTGGCACCCAGGTACCTTATACTTTTTCCACGTTTCGTTGAAATCGTGGTGGACTGATTCGATTGCTTGTTCACTGTAAAAGCCTAAACCCTTCCCTGTCGAACTGCAAAACTCAGACACGTGGAAAAATATTGCATGGATTTTTGGTGTCACGGATTTGTTCAGTGCCAAATAACTGTCGCGGAAGGATTCTATGCTATGGTTAAAAGTTTCGCTAAGAATAGCGCCAAAACAATCATCAATTACATTCTTCAAACAGTGTAGTGCTTCAACATACATCAAACACCCGAGTTCACAATTCGCCCGCAAAATGTCGATCTTGTTGAGTAGAATTTTACAGGAATTTCCGGAGAATGCTGCACTGCCTCTTCTTATCTCACGTTGAACGTGACACTTATGAATCCACTCAGCGGAATCACGTTCAAAGTCAACAAACATGTGGTTAGTGAGGGTGTTAACTGCACCCAACATTAAATGCAGTTCAGGTGGGGGAACTATATCCAGAATTTTTGTTTCATCAGGTCCATAGAGAATTGGAGGATGAATGGCACTTCCGAAATTCCTGGAATCTTTTCTGTTTGAACCCGCTGCACACCAAGCATTATAGTTGTGTATTGAATTTCCTATTGTCCTTGGTAGACCGCGTTCATCCAATTGTGTTTTTTCTGCAAAACACCAGGTACACGGATTCCTAGAGGCATGGCTCATTATCCCCAGTAATATATTTGCCAGCTTCAGGTCAGTCGCTATCATTCCAGAGAAGTCGTTAATATTCAACAATTGCCACAATTTGGTGATGTTTGAATAGTTCTCCTGGGTATTTGGGGCAATCGCTAGGATCATCAACTTTTTTACACCTGAGTCCTTGAACTTTTCAATCAATGATTTCCCCTGGACTTGACTGTTTTCAGCTAGAGATTGAATAGAAAGACAGATCTTCAAAAACCTGCCACCTCCATCAATCCCAAATTTTAACAAGGTTTCAGCATTTTCTCTTTTTTCATGGACCAGCTGGATTAGGCCATCTAAATTTTTGCAGTATGCGACCGGTCCCGAGGCAATAGTTTGATCATTAGCGATAGCTTTCACGTTCACAAAATCTAAACACTTCACGTCGAAGTATTGGTCTACAAGGTGGTTCCTGGAAAGGAGTGATGGTGCCAGCCCAGCTTCAAACATATTTCTGTTGTTGGTAGAACTGCGTAACATTGAGGCGACCCCTTTAACCTGTTTATAGCTCAAATTGAAATTGTCTTGGATTTTCGTCACAGTTTCCAGCGGAATTGGAGCGTTATTGGCCTCTTTTACGGTAGCGATTGGATTGATTGTAACACGTAGTTGCCTCCCACGAAGTTGGCTCAAAGTTATACTATTATTTACAACACTGCTTGTCTGTGCCTCTTTTTCCGGCGTAGATTTCAACATTTTTGCCAAAAGGTGTTGCCGATGATTCTCATCCAAATCGGAAACATAAGTTTCTAAATTATTCACGCGAGTTTCCCGGGTGCACGCGTGTCTCTTCCCTCTCTGTATGATTGTTAAACAATTGATGCAGTGTTTTTCGTGGACAAAGGGCCCCGAAGTACCTCTTTTCGACGACTCAAGACCACAATTTCTTTCCGGGGAACTGGCTGGTTTAGGCATGGACGCAAAACTGCGCCCTCTTATCAATTCACAAAGATGGCATAAACATTTATTGCCCACATTTTTCGATCGTGTGTTCTTCTGTTTGCAGAATAACGAATAGTCCGGTAGATTGAAATTTGTACCACGGTACAATTTTGCTTTACAGGCGACGCGCACAACATTCGGGAAAAAATCTGTCAATTCAAATTTCAGCACACGATGAACTCTCACTTGCAGGGCCCCTTTAATTTTTACGAATCGTTCACTTTTTTTCAAACAGAGCAGACACATCCGCTCTCGATTTTCTTCGTGAGACGCGCCATGATTCAATTTTTTAATCGAAACATTTTTCACACACTATTTCTTTTGCGGATTATTATCTCCAAAACAGTACTGTGATCAACAGAATAACACAAAAGACTGATGCGTATCGATGAAAGGAGGCTCTCTATTTATAAAATACTTCATGAAGTAAACAAACCCATTTTTAGTAAAAGTGTCACGTTCAACGTGAGATAAGAAGAGGCAGTGCAGCATTCTCCGGAAATTCCTGTAAAATTCTACTCAACAAGATCGACATTTTGCGGGCGAATTGTGAACTCGGGTGTTTGATGTATGTTGAAGCACTACACTGTTTGAAGAATGTAATTGATGATTGTTTTGGCGCTATTCTTAGCGAAACTTTTAACCATAGCATAGAATCCTTCCGCGACAGTTATTTGGCACTGAACAAATCCGTGACACCAAAAATCCATGCAATATTTTTCCACGTGTCTGAGTTTTGCAGTTCGACAGGGAAGGGATTAGGCTTTTACAGTGAACAAGCAATCGAATCAGTCCACCACGATTTCAACGAAACGTGGAAAAAGTATAAGGTACCTGGGTGCCACCCAGAATTTAATAATAAGCTTCTGCGAGCCACGTGCGAATATAACAGCCATCATTTGTAACATAAAGTGTTTTTCCTGTTCTTGTGAAACGTTTTTGTTCATTTACCATTGTTGTTTATTTCTTATTACTTAAAAGTACTAAATTCTATGTAACAATATTTTGTATTAATCTGTTACAAAAGATTCAAAATCAAATATAAAACATGTTATTGCGATCTATCTAGAAAATACACAAATATCTTACTTTCTGTGATTTTCGCTCAACTTTTGTTTTTTTCTACCTACGATTTTCTAAGAAAACTCTATCCATCAGAAAATAGCAGAGAACTGCCCAGGAGATCCGAAGAGTACATCTTTCTTCTATGATTTGCCCCAAAAATCGGTTTTTGGTCGATTTTGGAAAAAAGTGCCAGGGTCGCGATTTCAAAAACCATTGGAGGGGTCTTCTATTACCTCAAAGAACACCCCGAAACAAAAAAAAATGAGGTTCAAGTGAATTCGATTTAAAATGCCTTCCAGACCGCCGTGAAATAAAATGAAAGTTAAGAATAACATGGATAAGGCGCGTAAAATTTGCTAAAAACAATAAAAACCATTAAAGCCGTTAAAATAAAAAAAAAGAATAATTCTAAGGGTTGCTATAGAGAAAAGACTGGCATTCGGACTCGTATCTCTATTCGTCTTTGTGGTCTGGTGGTTAGAATCACTACAGGGGGTACGTTCAGCATTCTGATCTGAAATGCCTAATGACGTATTTAGAGTGAATCGTGCACACAAGAATGTTCGACCGCAATCGATCACATCGAACTGTATCTTGGTTACATAATCTTAAAGGTTATTCTTTATTTTTTTAAGAAATGGAAAATTTTTGTAATATAGTTTGTAAAATTAACTATAGAATCGTTTAACCTTTATCATTTTTTTAAATCAAAGAAATAGTTAAATAACAGTATATGAAAGAGGTACGATTAATTCGTAAAATAATAATTGCTGTTAACCTATTTATTTCTTTAGTCTATAGAAAGAAGTTTATAGAAATGACTTAAGTAAAATAATGACAGTAAAATAAGAGTTTTCTTAGATGACACTTATTTTTCTTATATCTTATTATTAAAATAAATATATTTAAAAAGGTATGTAATAATTTACAATAGTCAAATTAGAAAATATATAAGCCATAAAAGATAGACGGATCCAAGCATTTTCGCTGCTTTTTTAGAACAATATGAATTGTGATACACAGAACAAATGAAGTTAGCTCTGTGAATTGAGAGTTGTTGAAGTTCACGTCAAATGTTCTGATCTGGTAATGTAGAACGCAATAGAGTTAACACGCGGGCAATAAAAAGACTTCGAGGAATCTATAGCATATTCTGAACGCACCAGGGTAGAAGGGCAATTGGAGCTTCGCAACGAGCCCTTGTACCTGAAGTTTTATTATTTTTTAAATTATATTTTTGTATGTTAATATTAATATGTTGATTGGATTATTTAATCAGGTACCTACTACATAGTAATAGACAAACATTCTTCATATGTATGATACGGCGAGATCTGTTAAGATCTGTTAAAACCAGAATCGTATCTGGAGCGCGGTAGCTAATTAATCGGCATCAACAGTTTCCAGATAAGTAACGTCTAGTTTCTACTAAATGGTATAAACCTTCAGTACTTACCAACAAGAATATCAGTTTCTAATTTCTGCCTGCTTATCGCTACTTAATATTAGAAGTTAACAAGCATATATGTACCCCATAAAAAGATATTTACATTTAAAATTTAATTTAATGAACAACCAGCATATGTATACATTCATTCTATATTCTTCTAACACTAATCAGACACAAATGTAGACTATAGTGAAGTTACAGATATAACAGATACCTCTATATTATTCCTATTATTCAATATTTCATCGTCTCTATCTTTATTTTTTTTATTTCCATCTGGTATCTTTAAACATAATATAGTACCCATGAATAAAATTCCCGATACAAAAAATATAGCAATTTCACAATTGAGATCCATTAAATATCCAAATATCACATTACTAAAAATAGCTCCTATTCTTCCAGCAAACATAGCCGAGCAAATTGAAACAGCATTCACGCTTGTAGGGAAAAGCTCAACTATAAGGCATCCTATAGCTACGTTTGCCGTAGTCATGGTAGCTTGAAAAACACACGAAGCTATCAGATTTTGCAACGGAGATCTTGTCCAATAGATTGAACCTGCACTAATTGCTCCAACGAACATAGCAACTAAAGGGATTACTTTATGTTCGAATTTGCCAGCGAACAATCCAGACAAGATATTACCTGCAATTGCACTAAAACCCATCGCCGCTGTGCTTTCAAAAATATTGTTGTCAAACTCGGTAGTGCAGGATTCATTCTTTGGTTTAATTCTTGTTAAATTTGTTAGATTAGGTAAAGTAATGGTCATATTCGGATGTTCTTCTTGAAATTCTTGAAAGCGTGCGATTAGCTCCGGTAACCATAATCCTAATCCAAAATACCTAAAACAAAATATAGAATTATAAATGAACTTTAATTACTTTTATTAATAGGAATCTATTACCATACATGTCAAAGAGGATATTAAAAACTTGATTAGAGATTTGTTCAGAATTATATCGATAGTGGTATAAGTCCACAATCAAAAAAATATTTTGAAAATATTACCTTATACCTAGATATTGAATAAGTAAAGTGACAGTAAATAGAAATATTCTAGAATAAATTGAATCTTCGAGTTACCATTATTACATCTTAAACGGAATATTTTAAGCTTTGCTGCCCCTGGACAACTATTCTTTTATTAATGAATTGTCTGTCCCTATAGGCTTTTAGGTACATATTTGGGTACGAAAATTATGCCTGCTTCGTGCACGCGTCCAAATTTTCTTGTCTCGTAGTCGATTTGTAATTCACACAAAAGATTGATTAACACCGTTAGTATTAATGTTGAGTGGTGGCCTTTTGAGTGGCGACAATTTAACATTTAACGCTGTCTTGACGATGAAATGAGTCATATACATACAAATACACACAGTATTCAATTAGGATGATCAATGCCAAAAATAATAATTATTTCGTATTACTTCCAGTGGGATGACAGAAAAAATAAAAAAAGTATCTACTTTATTGAATTCAGATTTTTATCTCCTTATTTTCTTTTTTTGACATTTTACTAACAAAAAACAATTTAATTTATGGAACCAAGTCATAGTAATTTCTTTTTATAAAATAGGTTTATCTGGAAACTGAATTCGATATGTGATACAATATTGATAATAGTGGAAATAAATACTGCACCCATAAAGCAAACTTATTACGTAAATTATCCAGAAGAAGAGCATATGCACAGAAATAATTCAATATTTGTTAAACTTGAAATCAATCATTGATGTCGGCTTTAAGAAATATAATACATGCCTATAAGTTTATACAGGTAAAGTATTTATATACTAGTTTTATGTTAATTTGGCTAACGTGGTTTGAGTTAGGACGTTAAAATGTATTTTTGCAAAATACAGAAAAGAAAATAAAAAAGAATGTTCAATATTTTCATTTCACAAAACACGAAAATCCTGAAATATCCATCAGTCTTTTTTGTCAAAAACCGACCAATCATGATTTCTTGTGTTTTTGCGTAGAGTGCTTGTACGTAACTCAGTTGTATGGTAGATATGAGAAGGAGCCCATTAACGACTTACTCGATACTTTTCGTATCGACCCATAAGTAGTAAAAAATATGAAGGGCCTGTTTCAGTGCGATTTCTTGTTGTTCAATTTATCTCGCAATTCTGAATAGAACTAAGGAGATCAATAGTGATGGACTCGAGCCCGAGCCAAGCTCGACTCGACTCGAAGCTCGACTCGATTTCTAGCCGAGTTTCGAGTCGAGTTCGACAATTCTTTATTCGAGTCGAGTCGAGCTTCACATATGTCGAGCCCGAATCGAGTCGACTTTTTCGAGCTTTTCGAGCCGGCTCGAGTAAATTGTACAGTTTAGAGTATTTCCCCTATTTTGTACTTTAACGGATTATAACTAAGAATTTGAGCAATTACTTTTCTTTAAATGGCTTCATTACACTAAACACTTAAAACATAATGAAATTTTTAATTATTATATAATTATTTTATCCCGTTATTAGGGTGTGATGTATTCATCAAGGACAAACAAAATGTTAAAAAGTAAAACGCTTGCACGCCACTTTATAAGTTTTTAACAGCTTAAGTAACGAGAGTTGCTGCTTGCAATCTGATCTTATCCTTTATGTTCAAAACGTGTTGATATCGTCGTGGATTTATTAACTTATATTAAAAAAATTAGTAATTTTAGTTTGTTTTGTTTTTTTATTAAGATTATAACTTTTAATTTATTAATATAATCAAACACTTCACTTGCAGTGGACTCTTAATTTTCCTAAATGATTTTCCTTAAATTCTGTGTAAAAATCCGATTTCTTAAAACAATTCTTAATTGTTTCTGGTTTAATCTGACTCCATGACAAACGTATCAAAAGCGCAGCATGGAGAACATTTATTGCTTTAAGCTATTGGTTGTTTTCCATTTGCTCTATCATTTGCAGTACAATTTGTTTACGGTAAAATTGTTTAAAATTGTGAATGACACCTTGGTGTAAGTACACGGACAAGATCAAAGAAACAAACCGGATTCCAGAATCTTCTTCAACAAAAAATCAATTAAACACTTTATCTAAAAAGGTTTACCTACTTATTTCGGGATTTTCTAAAAATTTGTTTAACATTTGGTTTTAAACCGTATGGGTAATGAAAAGGAGCTGCAATGAATCATCCCTTAATCGTTTCTTTGAAACCTGTTTAATATCACCGGCTACTTACTGACACATTTATTGTTTATTTAGGCACCTTAAATACATGATCACAAGAAAACTACCTAAAATTTGCTAAGAATTCACATTTTTGGTTTAAAGTGTAATAAAAAGAATCGACAAAAGTTTAAAAAGATATGTAGTAAATATCTGTAGCCAGTCTACAGATTTCTTTCAAGTTGTTAGACGCAAGGACAGTTTGGCGCCGGACAGTTCGGCGCAATGACACTTCAACGCAGGCACACTTCGGTGCATGTAAATTTTTCCACGACAAATTAGGATAAAACTTTCGGAGATCTTTATACAACACTTTTTTTTTGACCATTAGTTTTTTTTGGGACAAGCTACCCTATTATCAGAGTAACCTTTTTTTATTTTTATGTACACACATACATTTTCTTAATTCCAAATCTCGGTTGGATTGGTTAAATTGCGTCATTTCAGTGCTTTTTGTCTTCAAGCACTGGACTATAAGCACTAAGCAGTATCCTGTTATTAGTGTTACCTACTGAAACAAAATTCGTGGGGCGTGTATTTATCAATGGTACGATATTGAATGCTCAATCAATTTTCCTAAATGTCATTTACTTGATTTTATAAAATTTTAGATTTTTTCAAAAGTTCTAAATTAGTTTACTTAATTGCTGAAAAAAATAAAGAACGAAAAAAGTGATTTGGTCCAACCATGTGTTGTACCTTTGTCCAATATATAAAATAATTAGGCATAAATAATTTTTTAGACTTTTATTAATATTAGGTTTACTAAAACCAAAGTCTCCTTTTATTAATTAATTTAATCCGTGCTGTCAGATGGGCACGTTAAGCAGTCGGTCTTGGCAGCCACATAAACATCTTTCTGTGGTTGTCGTTAAGAATAACACCGTCCAATACCACGCACAAATATCTAGTTATTTTAGTGGTTTGGCAATGTTAATTACAATTATCATTTATACAAAAATGAATAGTTCATCCGTTTTTTCGTTTTCGACTTCCTCTTTTATGCTTTCAAAATACTGTTCTGGGTCGCTATCTGTTGAAGAATCATGGAATTTTAAATTTGCAACACTTTCTTCTTCACTACTTCTTTTTTTCCCTGCTAGGGGAAGTTTTAAATTTTTATTTTTTACTTTTACGAGAAAATTAGTTAAGATTCTAGTTCTTCTCCACTTGTAGATGGTTCTGACATCATTTTATCACCCTCTCTAATATTGGCGATTGAAAGATTACCAACAGTAACATCGATTGGAGGCTCATGCGGTCGGCCACATAAAGGAGTCTTTTCGATATTTTCGTTAAAGGGCCAAATTGCAGTAACCGTAAAACATTTTATTTCATACTGTATCGTATTATCCATGTTTATGTTAGCGATTACGATCCCGAAAATGCGGTTACAGTCGAGTATGACTGTAAAAATTTTTATGTCCGTTCGGGCGATTATGACCTATTTAGCTGCCTGTTTTTAGAGCGTAAGTTGCTAAATTAGAGCTCTAGGGCTCTAAAACTTTTTAGAGCCCGCTAGAAGAATAGCTACCCTTGTTTACACCGTCTCCATAGTAATAACAGTAATTAAATACCATTGCATCTACCTACTTGAAGTTTTATCGCTGCACCTACCTACTTGAAGTTTTGCACTTTTCAAATTATTTTTATTTTAAAATTAAATATTAATTTAAACTTAGTCCGGACATAAACTAACGTACGCATTTTGGGCTTAATTAGTGTTTTAGATCCCTTTATCGTTTATAGATCTTAGCGCTTTCGGCTTTCGCCTGCGGGCTCTAACACACTCAATTAAGCCCTTAATACATAATATACTATTATTTTCACTTTCTATGTAAATGACACTTTATAGTGTCACGAAATGTTAATTTCCAAAATCTATATATATTTCCAAATTCTTAAATATTAAATATTCTCTTTCTTAATTATATTAATTGTTATCATAAACTCTTGTTCATGAGAATGAAACATATCCTGCGGATACTGAGCATGCTTCCTTTTCTGACTGATTAAGTATAATCTCAGAACGTAAGCATAACCGCAGTGTCCGCATTATGTAGCTAACATTTCGGACTACGTGACTCTAGCTTCCTGCATTTGGGAGCGCGTGATAGATTTTCCCATAAGGAAAGTATATAAGACTAGGGACCTCCCTAAGTCTGGGTTGTTTTGCAATAGTTCGTTAACAAGTAATGTAGTGTCAATCAAGAAACGCCCGCAACGTAGTCATAATGAAATCATTGAAGAACCTGGCTTCGAAGGATGATTTATCAACGAATAAATCATCATTATTTAATATGTAAGTTAACTCTTTAATTAATACTATAATTGTTCAATTGCTTTTCTCTTTATTAATACAAAACCTTATTTAAACTGTTACTGTTTTGTGTATCATTTATTTTAACTAATTAATATCCGATAAATACTAATCGATCCATTCCTCCGTATCTACCTCTCGCCAATAAGCCAAGCATATATAAGTATTTTCTCTAATTACCTGAGCAAAACCCGATACGTGACAATAGGCATTTATGGTAACTAAGTAAATGAGAAATTACAGCTACAGCCCTGTAAGATTTTACAGGCTCCTAAAAGATATTCGTAAAGTTCTACAATGTACATCAACAAAACGCTAATGCAAACTAATTTGTTGCTTAATCACAACACCATAACAACGTCTAGCTATAAATTGTCCTATCGCCTATGATTATAAAATGTTTTTTTTATGCAAAATATACAATAAATTAATAAAATCTGATGAAAAAGGAAATAAAACTTTGTACACTGCACGCTTTGCAATGAATCTTTAGTGGGCTCGCTGGATTATGCAAGCTCCTTCCTTCGTCGCTCGTCTCACAAACTTTCCAACGAACGCCCGTAAAGATTAATTTACAAAGCTTGCCACGTAAGTAACTATTACCGGATTTAAATAAAATAAATCAACTGAACAATGATTTAGTGTTCAGTTACCATGGACACTAGTTCTTCATAGATGTCAATATTTTGAATTCGATTAATAGTTGCCTTAGATACTCGTTTTTCATAGAAGGCCATATTTCGGCACATACGCTAAACACCCTAGAAACGTTCTTACAGTCTCGTTTCGATGTTCCAGACTCGAATCCTTCGCTTTGTCCGTGACATTTTACTTGACTGTAAAATTCAATTTACAGGACTTATGTATAACGTAAATAACTATTACAATATTACCCATTTATTTCAAACTGTTTCCGATATGTCTTTATAAAAAGCTTGGTTATAAAAAGTCTTGTAGGGCCCGAATACAGTTCGGTCGAGCGGCTGCAGTTTATGGGATGTATGAGGAGCTATGATTAGTAATACTACCCCATTCTTCTTTGGACCTTCAAATGTCGAAGCAAGGCAATGCAAGCGAATGCAAGTACACGTTAGGTAGATTTGTCAGACAACAGTCTTAGAATTTTTCTTTGATTATGTATTCGGTTTTAAAACTTATGTCGTTTCAAAAAGTTAGGCCAACAACAGGTTAACAAAAGTAAACAGGCCAACTTACTAGACAAAGCGTTTATATGCTATAATGCTAGTTTATGTTAATACATTTAAGTATATACAGTGTTAAATTACTTGCAATTGCAACTAATAATAATTATAGAAATGATAGGTATAGGTTAAAGTTACGTCCCAACTCAGTTACCAATTTCAACGCCACTTCTACTATTTAAGCAATTTACTAAACGTTTCTAAAATAGTGTATTAATTTATTATTATTATTAGTTGAAAGAAAAAATAGTAAGGGTATGGTCTGTGATATACGATAATGCCATAGCTATGTATTTTTAAAATGTTTCTAATCTTTAATTTCTTATTAGAAATTAATGATTAGGTTATTACCCATAAGAATAAAAAAAAAATAAAACTCGATTCTTACCCAAACATGTTGGAAAACATTATTGCACTGGTAATGGCCGTTAGGGATAATAATGGTGGTCGAAGTAATTTATTTAGCTGAGAGTAAGCATCTCCGATTAATCGAGAAACCTTTCCTCTGCAATTTATACCATTGGCAGTTGCATCAAGAATTTTCACACCATTTGTTAGATTCTTTACTGGAAATTCACTTTCATCTTTACCAGTATTGAGAGCATACATTTGCCTTAACACATTTAAGGCCTCTTTTGGATTTCCTGTCGCTAAGAATTTAGGTGTCTCTGGTAAATATAAGAACCATATCCCCGCTATTAGTTCTGGTATTGCTAATAAAGCTAAGAAAATTCTCCAAGGACTGCATATAATAAAATTTTTCAATATTATTTCTATTTTTAGGGGTAGAATTATTCTAGCTATAGCTGGTAAAAGTAGCCAAGCAATAGAAAAGAAGATTCCAGAATAATATATGCTTTTCGAACGGTGATGTGGAGCATGGAATTCTGCTAAATAAGTAAATATTAAACTACCAGGAGCACCAATTAAAAATCCATTTATAAATCTGCATATAAATAATCCAATAAAATCTTGCATTAAAGTGCAGAAAAGGGTTATCGCTACATCCGCTATTAGTGTAATTACTAGCACCTTTTTACGTCCTGTCAAATCAGCAATTATGCCCCACAGAAAAGAACTACAGGTTCCTCCAATAAGAAAGGCAGCATTTATAAATCCAATTTGTTTAGAATGCAGATGAAGTTCACAATGAGCTGCTGGTAAAACATAGGCCGATAAACTATTTTGCAATCCCGCAGATAGTAAACAAAATGCACATGATGCTATTATTTTATAATGAAAACGGCCGTACTCTGCAAACAATTTGAAAGTTAATAAATAAAAGACATAAATCATTCGATTAATTACTTACTTGTTAAAGTCAATGCTCTGTCTAAGTCCGTATTTTCAGAAATAATCGATAATCTTTCGCACTGCACATTTCTGGCATTCATTCTTGTACTTGATACCGAATCTAAATCTATGCCGACTAATTGCATTTTATTGTTGATATTTCCTACTTGTTCAAAGTATAAACAACATAAAACACTAAATGTCAAACTATGCAAATAAATTTAAATGGAAAAAAACTTTTCTAAATAACAAAAATGTTTTAAAACAATTCTTTTGTTAATGAACGATTTCTGTGCGGTAACAGATTATGACTTACTTAGGAAGCATGCATTCGGCTTCTTTATTCGAACTAACATCGATATTTTGCTGCAAATGTCTATTATACCCTTAATGTTTTCCGAATTCTGTAAATATTGAACACCTATAAGTATGATTACTGAAAAGCAAACTGTTAACAGTGTCGTAGTAGAAAAAGTTTAATGGGCTTTTTGCCCTTACCTTACAGCCATAGAAGTGCTATTAGAATTGCAATTAAGAATTTTGTTAAAATAATAGCTGAAAATATCAAATTAATTTCAGTGATTTGGTTAATTTAGATCACTAGATTTAAAATTGTTTAAAATAGTTATAACTATTAACTTAAAAGCATGTTTAAAAGTACCTTTGGAGAAGAAGAACTAAAGAAGTTATTCATTGAACTATAAAACAAAAATATTGCTTTTTTAAATAATTTAGTTTTAATAAGGACGTTGCACACAACCATATTAACCACATTTAGAATTACTCTTTGTTAAAATAGCAGAAATTTTAGATATGTTATGGAAAAGGTTGCTGAATCTGTATCTGCGTCTATTTTATCGCCATCTGACCTAAACCAACCGCAAATGAAGATTAGCAAGAAGCTTAATCAGAAAAGTGGTTAATCAAGGGCCCATCATTAAATATTGTTACACGAGAGGAACAATCCCTAATAATTATGAAACAAAAGACATTCAATCCTTTTATAATTTTTATTTTTCAACACAATCCTTCTTTCAACTTCAACACACTTGCGCCACTTGTCTTACAATGATTTCATTCCGTCAGAGAAAAATGATTCTGATAGCCACCAATATAGGCACCAGCAGCTTCTTTAAGTTGGCCATCGTGTGCAAAACTGGAGTGTTTTTTCAAATTTATGAATAAAAAGAAGTTACACGTAGCCAGATCTAGGCTAGATACGACGAATGATACAATCCAGAAAAGTAATACTCTCAGAGGATAGGTTGCTCTGGGCGTTGTCGTGGAGAAGGAGACATTTTCATGATACAATCAAGGGCGTTCTGGTCGATAGCATGGCGCAGATTTTTTAACATGTTACCGCAGGTGACTGCAGTTGTTGTAGTGCCCTTCGGCATGTATTAAAAGAGAATAATTTCTACTTGTTTACAAGAGAACTCCCGTAGACAGCAATTCTTTAAAAACATATGCAATTTTGGAAGTCGACGTTGACTTTTTCTCTAAGATAATGACCGCTGGTGAAACTTGAGTATGCGGTCATTATCTTGAAGAAGTCAAGATCGACTTCCAGAATTGCATATATAATTTTAAAGAATTAGTGTCTACGGAAATTTTTCTGCGGAGTCAAAAACCTTGGAATCCACCTTGCTGAAATATTAGTCAAGCCTAGATTATCGTGGCAGAATCGTCAGAACGTTTGGCCCACATGAATCCAACAGTTTGGCAATGGTAGATACTTTCAAACGATGACCTTCGAGAGTCATAGCTTCTATTTGTTTGTAAACATCAGAATTGGTGCCGTCTGAAGGTGTTCGACTTCTTAAATCGTCTTCAATAGATTCTTGCACTGGAAGAACTGTTCGGAGCAATATTTTAGTTTAAACTGTGATGGAGCATCATACCCATATATGTGCATGTGCAATCGTGCAATTCCCAGTGTGCGATCATTTCACCAATAACTTAGTAGGACTAGGACTGTTCCAATTTTACAAGATTTATTGTTTGTTAAAAAATACTTCATAAAATAGAAAGTCATGAACGAACTCAAGTCAACTTTGACACGGAACTAGAAAAAGGTTGTCACTGTTTGACGTTACTAGACAGTCCTACTTTCCAACTTTTCATTCTGTGTAGAAGTGCAACGGAATCATTTCATTTTTACGAGCAACTACACAACAATTTATATCATAAACCTCATAAAGTTTCAATAGAAAAAAATAGTTCCGACTTTTTTGGAACAGAAACCATATTTATGTCTAAAGTAACTGGACTATAAGATTCGAGATGAGAGTGCAATTCTCTATAGGAACTCCCTGTTTTTTAATTCCAAAGAATTAAAAAACAGCAGGTAGTTCCTATGGAGAATTACACTTTCATCTCGAACCTTATAGACTGAAAGCCATCTGCAAAATAAACTACGTCATCGGCTTTCGAGATGAATTAATTATGTTGAAATAGGTCATCTATAATACGTTAGAGAAATGGTCAGCCGCGGCGGATCTTGGTAGGTTATGACGATGACGTCATCGGCCTCACGCCGATTTAGTAAATACAAAATTCCCGGTATCAGAACATAAAGAACTTTATGCCAGAACTTTAGCAACTTAATTTTGTGTCAGAAATGAAATAAACTGTAGATATTATTAAATGGCATAAAGTTTTCTATATTCTCGTACAGGAAATTTTGTATTTACTAAATCGGAGTGAGAGTGATGACGTCATCGCTGTTTACTGGAAAACTCTTGGCTTCTATTCTTAGCAAAATTAGTAACTTTTTCTGCTGTATGTATATCTATTTACAGCAAGCTGTTGAACTTTTTAATTTGATTACTCATTTTCGTACCAGATTCTCGTTTGACTAAAAGAAAAATAAACAATCTAAACGTGCGCTTTTCCATAACACCAATGCAGCTAGAGATTTGAACAGAAACTAGTAAAGTATGGGTAGGATTCGCTCAAATCAGCCGCACTAGTTTCTCAATGCAATTATTGTGGATGAACAGCAATAGGAAAGCTTCAAGTTCAATGCTCAGAAACTTCAAACCTCAATATTTTACACTTATTGAAATTTTAGAATTTAAGCGTAAATTTGAACTGTGAAGTTTTACCTTATTGAATCTTCTCATATTTAAATGATATAAACTTCGAATTCTTGAGACTTGAATACCAAAACTTTTTTATTATAATACCATAAAAGACTGAAAACCTTGAAATTATGGAATTTTGAAACTATACAAGTAAGATTATGAAACTCTAAACACTATTGGATATATTAAAATTTTAAAACTATCAAACTTCAAAGCCAAAATTGTGAAATCGTAAAAATCTGAGTCTATGGACTCATCTGTAGAGCTTTAAATGATTGGAGCTATAACGCTGAATCTGGAATTTGTATGCGTAAGAATTAAAGTAATGATTCATCTCTAAACACAGTTAAGAATTGAATGAAATCTCGTATGTAGCTATTAAAAAATTATCATGGCATTACAATTCCAAGCTTGTTCATTAGTTATAGATACTGTTATGATTATTGTAGATAACTTTTCTAGTTCCTTTGTATCTTGATGACAATAATTTGACTAAACTAATTTAAACCTAACGTAATTCAGATTTAAATATATTCTGCATAGTGTACTTATATTGTCTTCATGTAACGTGAGATTTAATAATTTCTTAATTTATTTCGACAGATATTTATTAAAAGGCATGCTTGAATCTATCTTGATTACACGTAATGACCCGAATAGCAATTTCGGGATTACCTTACATTCTGCTCAAAAGTAGCCCTTGGATTAATATATAGTTCCAGTGCAAAAGGCTTTTGGCCTTTCTTGGTGTTCTCGTCGTCAGGGGGCGGGTTAGACACATTTGAAATGATACTTTGTATGTGCACCCAAAAACAGAAACAGCAGTTTTTCAACTCTAGTTGGGATGAATTCATTTATATTGCATACCTGCTGTTCACTGATGATACTAGTGCTGCCCTAATAAGGTCATCTTAAGATCAAATCCGGGGTACTTTCTACCTTGAAATGAAACCAGTTTCCTTATTTTCAGTTAGTTTCAGTTGGTATGAATTCACTCTATTGCATTCCTGGTATTTATTGAACACTACTAATACTAATGTTGTAAAGAGACCAACCCAAGGTCAAATTCTGGCTACTTTGTAAACGACCTAAAAACTTCGACGAAGTCCAATGTGTCTTGACTTAGCCACTACTAGCCAGAACCTAAAACCCTGCATTTGCACTGTTTAAGCCAAGTGTTACATGTGAGCAAAATATGAGTTAACTAAGTCTAAATCTAAAATTCGGACCATCTCTTCTTAAGAATTTTAAAATATTAAGCAATGTCACTTGTTTCGTTTTAATACAAAAAATACAAAATCTTCGGAGATTCTACACTTAACTGAAAACTTGCTTGTCAGGAAGTTGAAAACCAAAGGTTTTAATGATAAAAAGGTATAATTGTTTAATAAATAAATATAGCAACGGAAGTGATACCTATCCGTTTTTTAGTGTCTTGTTATTTTACAAAAGCATTTCTCTATACAAGCTGTTTCTGTACGGTATCCCCAAAATTTACAGACGCTTTCTAGGGGTTCTTAAGGGTGAAGAATGGTTCTATAAATACGTACCTGCAAACACCTTTTTTAGATAAGGACATTTTTAAATTGAAAAAACTATTTTTATACATATTACGAAAACTCATTAGGTAGAATTTTCAAATTATTAGAAGCATTTTTTAGAATAGCAACTTGTTTGAATCTTAGAAATCCTAAAATGCGCCTGTAATGTTTGGTGATGCCTTCACAAACACCTTGTAAATTGCCATACAGTACGTTGTATCCTGGGCAAAAATTAAAAATTCTCTACCAATAAATACCAGTTTCTGATATTTGTACATTATATTCTAATTCCCCTTTCTTTTAAATTTACAGTCTGTTTTTTGTAAATGATAATATAGGAAATTCAATGGAATTTTATCATTTTTCTCCTAAATTTGTACCCTTGCAAATGTAAGTAGAAATTTTGGTATCAATCGAAAGAAGAATTCATTTTACGTCAAAAACATATTAAACTTTATGAAGAAAACCAAAAACCATTTAGAACACTACTTTATTACAATAGTTTATTGATTTATTGCTTTTGGTAATAAACTATAAAGAAAAGCTAGAAGCTGTACGCCGATTGGTCTAGAAGTTAACGCACCAGACTCGTCATCAAAAATCGCGCGTTCAAGTCCTATCCTTGTACACTTTTTTTTAAATTGTATTGCATACTAATTATTATTTTTACTACATTATTAAAATTATTATTAGCTTTTTTTATCATAAGATATTTTTGCTACTAGGGTTTACAGGTACTTTTTATACAATTTAAAATACCTATCAGAAAAGCAAATGAAAAAAGGGTATAAAACTAACAATAGTTGTAATAAAAGTTCTAAAAATAATAATTAGTAAGCAATACAATTTAAAAAATAAGTATAAGTATAAAGTAAAAGTATTAATTTTTTTTATTTTATTTTAATAATAACATTTTTTCAAGGAAATGCCAGTTCAAGTATTTGCCCTGCCCATTTAAGCCAAGTAAGTAATGTCATCGCTTGAAAGGTGTCGTCCATTGGCTGTTATCACAGTTTTCACGATGACAAAAGTGAAAATGTTATTTCAGCTAGTATTATTTATTTATTTATTATGTGCAGCCAATAGCACAAGGCCAATTACAGACTACATTTAGAA
The DNA here is from genome assembly GCA_929113105.1 of Agrypnus murinus. Classification (NCBI taxonomy): domain Eukaryota; kingdom Metazoa; phylum Arthropoda; class Insecta; order Coleoptera; family Elateridae; genus Agrypnus; species Agrypnus murinus. The sequence goes on along the minus strand of OV816024.1, from coordinate 40,832,053 downwards.
CTGTAGAAATTTAAAATAATAAATTCGTTGTTCGTTGAATAAGTATAAATATTATGGACTAAAAAAAGGAACGCGATTTACTGAAAATTCAAGGTTCTCATGGTCATTACTTTGATAGACATCTTTTACACTTTAAAAGTACCCTAAGTCGTTACTAGCAATTGGAAAAATTGAATCTAAGAAAGTTTTTCAAACGTTTTGCATCTAATGATCCCGAATAATGTAACTTATACTTATTACCTCTTTAAAATATTCTATCGCCTAGAATAATAGGGTGGCACATTGATACAAAAAGAACAAAAGAATTTAGAATTTATGTTTGAAGAATTGTTCTATTTCTCAAAATAATGAACACACGTTTTGAACTGTGATAAATCCAAATCTACTATCGTTTAAACATGTTGCCCATATCTGACTTTTCTCGGTAGATTATATTCAATCACAAATTGTCTAAAAAAATTAAATAATTCACTTGTACTGATGTATGCTTGTTTGTGGATTGGAATGTGCAACCTAAGAGGCTTGAATCACGAGTTATTTATTGAAGGTCGTTTTTTCTTTTATTTTCTTTTTACCTAAGAGATATGTAATGCCACTACATTAGTAGCTACAGTAGCTCATTATATTTCTACAATACCTTTCAATAATCAGAGTAAAAAGATAATGCGCGATGTCACCAACTATGGGTATCATGGTGACCCACTTTACCCTATATAATGTAAAATTAAGAATAATAATATAGTCTACTAACTTACAGCAAACGAAACAGAGCGTTGACTTAACAACCCCTTTTTTATTTTTGTCCTTTGTAAGTATAAGACAAGTGTGTGTACTGTGCTTCGCAGTGTGAACGTATATGCAACCCTAAGTAAGTAATAATTTACCAACCCCAGATTTTAACGAAATTTTCAAAACGAGAAACAGAACCGATTACTAGTAAAAACTGTTTGAATAGATTGTTGACCATGAACGCAGGAAAAACGATAAGCATCACATCCTCTCTGTCCTTGTTTTGAATGACCCATATAAATCACATATCATATAGATCATGTATATAAATACAAAGGACAAATTACCCATTAAAATTATATAACGTTGACGAACTGATGAAGTACGGACCGATAACATAAATAATGGTTTTGATTCTTGTATTACTTGAAGAGATAATTGTACGTAAATAAGTAACAACTATGGGTTGGCTGCAAGACAATTGTCTAGTAACCGTATTTCACAAATTTATAAAAAAAGCTACCCGACCATTACAGAAAACCCCTTAAATGATTGAAAAAATATTAAAAATATTATCTACTTTGCTGTCATAAGGATTTCTTCTGGGATAAGTAGATTTTTCTTTATACAGGACCTTCTTTAGCACGTAGGGTGGCCAAAGGTCAAAGTCAAGCCTTTGGGCCAAAAATAACGTTACAGCTCTTCAGAAAAGGGCTATCAAGCTATCAATCCCTCTAACAATCCCTCAATCCTACTCCCCATCATCAAAAATCAAGCCGATTTTTGTAGACAAAACATATATTAAATAGAATACATACTTTATTCTTTTTTCATTTTTAAATCACTTTTGATTTAACCCAGATATGCCTAAAACTTTTTTGAGTATTTTAGAAACGTTATTTCTTGTTAAGTCTCTTAAGTAGGAACAGATAAACGGTTTGTATAAATTTTATAACTTTTATTTATTTGGAACTATAAAAATATAGCCGTCCTACATTTAGGACATAAGGCACATAGGCATGCCGAACGAAAGTATTTATTATTTTGTGTGATACATTAGAAAACACTTTGTGTGAACTCCAATGTCACATTTTGAGCACCTAGTTGTAGTTTTTTGATGACACAACGCGCAGCGGGTTTGGTTGACCTGTGGAATGACTAGATGGTCAAGCCGGTCAAATCGCAATTCACTTCCAAGCAATTTTGAGGGACGCCCTTTCTGGTAAGTATACTTTTTTTTGTTTTGAGTCAATAAACTCGTTGCTATAATTCTCCTGAAACCAAGTTGGTCTAATGTTCCGCCAGTTTTACGATGGAGTTGCCACGCATTTTGAACTGACAAATCAATACAATGGGCAATCAAAGGCCAGTACCATTTTTTCCCCCGGATTTTCACACGATATAAGCTTATGTTCTGATCCGAACGATCAACGCCTCCCATGTTAGCATTGTACATGTGTATTAGATGAGGTTGGTCCACCTGCAAAATTAATTTTTTGATAAAAACAACATATTACTTCGTCATAGATTCCCACCTGGATAGATTTCTTTTCTTTCTGGGAGTATCGTCTGACCGAATGTACTGGAGCTACACCGGAAAAATTTGAACAAACGGTAACTATACTATTGTCATTCCACTTGACAGCAATTATATTTTTCTCTTCGATTTTCTTGAAATCAAATGAACCTCTGCTTTGTTTTTTCAAGATTTTAGAGTCCATTAGAGGGCTTCCTGCTAAACGATTTTCTCTTAGGGTTCCCGTGGCGTACAAGTTCTTAGCTGTCAGTTCTTCAATTAGTGTTATAGATGTGAAAAAGTTATCAAAAAAGAAATGAAATTTGTGATCAGGCCAATTTCTGCGAAGGGCATCGGCATATTCCAAAACTACTCCAGCTCCAACTCCCAATTCAGCATATGTCGTACTAATATTTGTAGAGGAACCCTGATATGGCTCGAACCAATTGATGTAGCCCAACCTAGTGGCACCTACCCACAGCTTATACCCATACCTTATGGGTTTGCCACGGATAAATTGTTTACAGCCATGGCGCCCGTAGTAAGGCACCATGGCTTCATCAATCGAGTGCATCTCTTCACAAGGAGCGTTCTCCATACATTTGTTTTTCAAGTGGTCAAAAAGCGGTCTTACTTTAGCGAATCTGTCATTGGGCGGCAAGTCTTCGTTATTGCTCAAATGGAAATGCGATAAAATATACTCAAATCTATCCCGAGACATTGCTTCGGCGACCAATTCATTCCGTCCATCTTTTTCTCTTTCCCAATATACTCTCCTGCGTGGTACTTGAATGTATCCACTCAGAATCAAAATTCCAATAAAGCTTTTTATCTCTGATTTTTCGATATTGTCTTTTTTATTTTTTTGTTGAGCATACCTATTACTTTCTCGAACAATCAAATCTAAAATATAATCGTCAAAAAATTTTGAAAATAGTTCCAGTGGACGAACAGGAGATAACTCCTCAGTCTCAAAACTAAAATCAAAATTCCGTTCTAGATTAGGCAAATCGCCTTCCACCCAATTCTCTAGTTTTTTTTTCTTATTTTTTGTCGTTTGTCTCTCAGTTTTTTTCTTTTCTGTTTGCAACGTTTTTCTTATTTGGGATAAGGGCACATCATCATCCGAACTATATTCCGAATTGTCAATATCACTAGCACAGTTTTCAAATTGCTGAAAATTCAATTCAACTGGAGCGCTAAGTTGAGATCCTGGCAAATTATTTATTGAAAAGTTTTCTTCGTCGCCCGAATCTTCGTCTGTCAATTCGCTTGTAGCATTTATGGGAGGAAAAATGGTTATATCTTCAATTCTATTAGCTGTTTCCTCTTCATTCGGATCTTCTAACATAGCAAGTGCCTCGTGCAGGGTAAACCCTCTATCAAGAAAAAAGTCATATATTTGCCTGATGTCCTACATGTAGTACACCATAAATAACCACGAAATATGAGAAACAAAAATCATGAACGCTCAAAATCTTGATATGGCACATAAAAGATACGTTATTTGACTACACATTGAGATCAGTAATTTGATTTTGAAGTGAATTTTAGAATATAAAAATAGCTTACCTCGCAAAGCGCACACCATAGTCGTCCATTTTCTTGAATAACCTAACTTTTCATATGACGTTTACGTCAAAAGGCGCGGTTTTGAGATTGTTTAGCAATTGCATGTTGTTGTTAGATGCCAAAAAAATGTGTAGTTATGTTCAACAATAGCGGGAGTACGCTAGTATTGAAAAATGAGGGGATAACAAGGGTGTACTACATGTAGTACATTAGGCATATCTGGGTTAAAAAGAAAAAAAATCTTTGTAAGTCTGAATTAATCCATTTAGTAATTAACAAAATGAAGATTTATTTAAAAACTTTTTCGTTACTGTTGAAAAAATTCTTAATTTCTAATTAAATACCGACTTCTAGAGCAAATCCACTGAATTGTTAAGTAAGTTAAGTAAAAAAGTTAAGTCATTTCATACATTTGTCACCAACGAAGATTGTTATTGAAAATATTATTAAAGTAATGATTCTCTTGAATATGACAAGGTTACCACAAAAACACTAAAAATTGCTTAATATTCCGTGAAATTTATCTATGCATTGCTTTTTCATAAATAAAATAACAATTAATGCCCTCTTCAATTTTAAAATTGTGGTTGTAAACCATTTTTAATGATCTGTGATTAATATTATCTCTGGCTTAGATAAGTGATTAAGTAAAAAAGATTTATTAAATCCAGAAATATACATATATAACAATTTTTGTTAGGGTTAGGTTAGGTTAGGTTATTAAGCGTATAGAGCTGTATAGAGCGTAATTTGTTGTATAAAATCCCAAAAGTCCCAGAAAATCACTCCACGGCTTTTCCCGGAAAAGCGGAAAACCGGTCATTTTTTAAAGACGCGTAACTTGACAACCGCTTGTCGTAGAATTCTCATTCTTGCTTGGTTTTGTCACAAATCTTATCATCTTCAACTGTTCATTTTTCGGATATTTCGAATAGTTTTTTACATATTTTCGAAAATAAGTTGGCTATTCAAATTTTTTACTAAAAAATTACTTTCAAGCAGTCATATTTAAGAAAATAATGATTAAATCAAGTTTTTGTTCAAATAAAGGTTGTGCCTTGCCTTATTAGCTTTCATAAAATATGATGATTGTTGGGGTTAAGTCAACGAGGTGATGAGTAATTAGAGATAAACTCAAGATGACGGGCGCTCCCGCGAGACTCACCAGCCTCCTTGAGGTCCAGTTTGAGCTGCAGAATTATCCACCCTCGTTATTAGACAAGGGACTTTTACGAAAAGCAACCAAATCAGCCCTCCAAGAAGTCTTTCAGAGTTCTGAAGCATTGAATGCCAACGTTTGCCTCCCAGTCCAATATGTAACAGATGTAGAATATCTTCTACATAGTACGAGGGTTGTCCCAGAAGTAGCCGACCCAACAAAGAAAACACAAAAATTTTGGAAAAAGATTTATTTATTTTTCAACGTAATCTCCTTTGAGCTCTATACACTTTTCCCAGCGGTGTTCAAAAAGTTCGATACCCTTTTTATAATAAGAACTGTCTTGCTCCTCAAAATAGCCATTAACTGCTGACATCACTTCTTCATCGTTGGAAAATCTTTGACCACTGTGTGATTAAACGAGATTTACCAAAGCAGGACTTGGAGTAGGTACAATTTATTTATTTATACACAGTACCGTAACTCAAATTCCTATAATAATATACATTTTTGTCCGACCATGCTATTTCGAATTGTTTACCATACTTGGTTTTAGAACAGTAGGTTATATTTACTGGTTCCTAAGCAAAAACGCGTCGGTAAGTAATTACTTACCGTTCAGTTCTGTCAAAAACAGAACGGTAAGTAAATTATATGTAATTTATAAACTAAATGCATGATCTTTAGATGTCTCTTTCGCGAGAAATCATTTATTTTCTAAATAATTGGACTATTTAAAAAAATGTATGTTGTTTATTTAAATTTGCTCAGGCCTCTTCAATATCCCAATTATATTCGTTTTCAGATTCACTCATTCTCACGAGTTTGACAAATATCGTGACATTCAAAAATAATAGTAATTACAAACGTATCCATGGTAACGACAAAACCTACTTAATGTTTGGTGGATATACAGGGCAAAAATAAATTATCTTAAATCTATTTTTTTCAGTGATATTTCCTTAGTTAATACCTTTGTATTCATAATGGTCGTACAAAAAATAGTATAAGCATCTCAAACAGTAAGGAGTTTACCGATCTCCTCCAATATTGTCGTCGATCGGTAAACTGTCCTTACTGTTCTTGATACTTAATATACTATAATATATAAATCAAACCCTTTAACACAACTTACGGTTGCCTTTCTTACTAATCTCGCACACAATTTTTTGGTCATCAATATTTTTCTTTTCTGACTTTGACTTTTCTCTCGGGTATTTTGTTTTCAAGGGCGGAACCGTAAGCTGGTTAAAGGGTTTCAACTTGTACAAATAATTAAATAAATTTAAACTAACATAATTAGTTTATGAGCGAGTATATTCTGAACACACTGAGCCATTTTTTCAAGTTTGGAAACAGAAAATAATCCGAGGGGGCTAAATATGGCGAATATGGTGCATGAGGTAGCAATTCAAACTTTAATTGATTAATTTTGGCCATTGCAATAACGGATTTGTGAGCTGGCGCGTTGGCGTGATGAAACAACACTTTCTTTTTAGCCAAATGCGACCGTTTTTGCTTGATTTCTTCGCTCAAACGTTGCAATAAGTTTGCATAATACTGGCCGTTGATAGTTTTTCCTTTTTCGAGATAGTCAATAAAAATTATTCCACGCGCATTCCAAAAAACCGACGCCATAACCTTGCCTGCAGATGAAACAGTCTTCGCCTTCTTTGGAGCCGGTCCTCCATTTTGAGTCCATTGTTTCGATTGTTCTTTTGTCTCGGGTGTGAAATAATGGACCCATGCTTCATCCATTGTTACGAAACGGCGCAAAAATTCTGCTTTGTTGCTGTGAAACTTCGCTAAACACTCAATTGAAACATTTTCACGACACTGTTATTGCTTGAGTGTGAGCAAACGGGGTACCCATCTTGCACACAGCTTTCTCATGTCCAAATTTTCAGATAATATGCGATGTACCGCACTTTTTGAAATGCCCGTAATGTCTGCTAGCTCGCGCACTTTCAGTCGACGATCATCAAGTACCGCTTTGTGGATTTTCTGGAGTCGTCACCTCATTTGGTCGACCACTGCGATGCTCGTCTTGGCAGCTCGTACGGCCTCGTGTAAACTCAGCTACCCAAAATTTAACTGTTGTAAACGAAGGAGCAGACTCGCCCAGAGTAGAATCCAGATCAGCTTTTATATTGGTTGGGCTGAGGCCTTTCAAACAAAAGTATTGTATCACATAACGATGGCCAATTTTCTCCATTTTCACAAATTCACTGACAACGTTCACTATTGATGGCTGCCAAACAAATACTGAACAACGTGGCGCTTTCAAACTTGAAACATATGCTTTATAGACTGCGTACTTTCCAATACAGTGCTATTTTCAAACAACTACCGCCACCTCTTGGTCAGGTCGGGTACTTCTGGGACCACCCTCGTATGACCTCGAAAAGTTCAGTTCTACGAGTTGTATAAAACAAATTTGACGTTTTTGCAGAAACATTTCCCAGGCACTAAAAGTGTGGTTTTTTCATGGTTATGAATGTGTCCAAAATAAGAAAAATCAGTAGCAAATCCGAAGAGCAAAAGGCAAAATGAGTCCAACGATTAACTTTTCAGAGACTACAATGTTGCCATGTCCTCAGGAATACCTCCTGCCAAACAGACAAGACAAATGTCGGTTTGTTAAGATGCTAGCGTCATATTTAAAACGTAATAACATAGCTGTCACGACACATTAATAGTAGACACGGCTATAAGGTACAGCGACAAGAACCATTCCGTAGTCGTAGGGAAAGACATCGATCTTTTAATAATGTTGGTAGCCCGAGCTAATGATTGGAGTCTTTCATTTTACACTCCAAAAAGCTCACAGAAAGAGGCTAAAGTTTTTGACATGAGGGAACTAGAAGAAGACAATAGGACATTGTAAAAAATACCTCCTTCGTCTAGATGTCATCACAGGATGCGACACCACATCAGCTTTGTTTAGGCAGGGAAAAAAAACTTTCAATTTAATTAAGAATTGCCAAGAAGTACGAGCAATGCTTGACCCATTCTTAATCACATTGATCGATAGGGATGTCATAGCCTAAGCTGGGGAGAACTTCCTTATTGCATTATACGGTGATACAAACTCAAAATGGAAATCATATAAAAGACTGTACGACTTGCGATGTTTTACTTGCACACAAGGCAATTAGCAAATGGACATTTGAAAATGTCCATGAAAATTAAATGGATTGGAAAATTTTGACATGGCTTTTTTGCCACCCACGAGTGATGCAGCAAGACAATATTCACTAAGAGCATACCATCAGGTAGCACACTGGTTGGGTTTGGGTACCATTTTTGCTCCTGAACAGTGGGGTTGAAAAATGAATTATTGGTACCAGTGAAAACAACGAAGGATATAGCAGCCGAGTTTATTTTGAACATGATCAGTTGCGGCTGCAAATCCAGATGCAAAAAACTTGCAGTTGCGTTAAATCTGGCTAAAAATGTTCAGATGAAGAAAGCTTGGTATTGGTAAGTATTATATTTTTATCACATTTTGATTTTCAACTTTGTCGTTGATTTTGTAGGATGAAGCTTAAATTTGGCTTAAACCCAGTCCGAAAAAGTTTTCTTTTGACGTCACTAAAGCTCGTATTTAAAAATGTATATCTCAACCAATTTAAGCAATGTCAAAAGTGTGAAAATGTCCTACGCGTACTTTTTACGTACATTAAAATAAAAAAATTATTGTTCCGGTTCCCCATTATGAGCCACGCGAGAGCGCCCATTTTGGGTTTATCTGTAATTACTCATCACCTCGTTGACTCAACTCCAACAATCATCATATTTTATGAAAGCTAATAAGACAAGGCGCAGTTTTTATTTGAACAAAAACTTGATTTAATCATTATTTTCCTCCTAAATATGACTTCTTGAAAGTAATTTTTAGTAAAAAATTTGTATAGTCTTCATATTTTCAAAAATAAGTAAAAAGCTATTTGAAATATCCGAAAAATGAATAGGAACAAAGTTAAAGAAGATAAATTTTTTGACAAAACTAAAAAAGAATGAGCTTTCTACGACAAGTGGCTGGTAAGTTACGCGTCTTTAAAAAATGACCAGTTTTCAGCAGTTTGTCGGCTTTTCCGGGAAAAGCCGTGGAGTGGTTTTCTGGGACTTTTGGGATTTGATACAACAAATTACGCTCTATACGGCCCAATACAAATGCGTGAGTAACGAATTTGTTCAGGGTAAAACCATAACTTGACTGGACTAGTAATAGTTTGGTTAAAAACAGTGAAGAAAAATAACAACAATAAGAACAATAACATATGAGAAAAATCACAATATCTCATATAATTAATTCTAGAATTTCAAGCAAAAATGTCCATAAAGGAATCAGCTACACAATTGATTTGTTTATTTATTTATGCACTTATTTGTTTTATTATCGTTACCCACTAAAATATTAACTGACTTAGAATTCGGAGAAAAACTTTTCACCAACACTAATCTCGAAATAGAAGCTTGCAGAACTAATGTTTCTGAAGCTCGCTATTACCAGTGCGTTACAGAGAGTAAGTAAGTAAGCAAGTAAAAATGAGAAAGTAAGTAAGTGACAACGAAAGAAGTAACAGAAGTAATTATCTTGGGCTTTGACTAGGGCTTACGCAATGAATTTTAATAGAAGATTTCTGGTCATGTATCATATTATGTCCAGCATTCCACATCGACACCTTGTTTAATCATACATCAAGCTGTCCAGAAAGAAACCGAAAAGAATTGATTTTACTTTCATGTTACTGTTTAACTAGTAGTAGAGTTCGCAAACTTAAAAAACGCATCTAGAAATCAAGTCCGTGGTACATTGAAAGGTAAAAAGCTATCGAGTACGTTATAGGATGCTATTTAGGGTGTATATCAATCCCCTAAATTCGTCTGGTAAATTTAGGGGATTGATATACATCCTAAATAGCATCCGATAACATACTCGATACCTTTTTACCTTTCAATGTACCACGGACAACAAAATCCGCTTTCAGATTTACTGTACTATAGTGGATATTAGGAAATTTCATTAAATGAAGAAGATAAAACATATTGTATCGTTCTTTTTCAAATAATAACAAAAATGCTGTTTAAATCGTCTATTAATAAAGAAAAGAATATTTACAATGCACTTAATTAAAAACACTATAACTATAAACTATTTTAAATGCTAGGTATTTCACGTTGTAAATCACGTCGATGAGGTGTGTCGATGAGTCATACTTGCACGTGTTATTGATGAGTCATACAGTTGATGACTCATACATCTAGAATGTTTGATGACGTCATATGTGGGTCTACTATTCGTTACAATATACTGCTTTTATCGTAAAAGAATAGAACAATTTATAGTTTTTCATTAACTGTTCTTGATGTGCTTGGGAAGGTTTGTAGAAAAAGAGTTTGACATCCTGGCGGTACTGAAACCTTTTAAGGGTACAGTCTTTAGCAAATGTCTTATCCCGAGCAGGGAACACATTTAACAATTCTGGTAAAAGAAACGACGTACGTTTCGGAGTATAGTTTCCTTTGTTTACAAACAACTCACCAAATATAACCAGTTTTAAAGGTTGCTACCCTACCTAGAGTGGCTTTGTATAACAATAGAGTAATAAAAACTGCTATTTTTAAGTGAGTCTCTTATTTTACTGGAATACAAAACAGCTTCAGTTTCACTTCTACTATCGTTTCTTCTATTTTAAGAAATAAATATCGTATGATTTTTGCTACTTTATTATAAACTCTATTAATTTATTTACGAGTTTTAATTTGTTTATTTACATAGTTTAATTATTTTGTAAACACTAAAAAAAATTTTTTAGTACTAACTGTAATAAGTTTTTAATGTAAAAAATAGTAAAAATAATAAATAATCATTCCCCGAGTTTCCAAAGTAGAATCAGTTTGGGCATACAAACGAGGCATATTTAAACATTAAGGGCCGGTTTATTCACCTTTAGGTAAAATTCCCAGTAGTTGCCGGTCAAATAAAATTAAGTACACAGTTTGGGTATATTCACAGGATTATATCTTGAAAGTAGTTCCTGGAATGTTTATGAGAAAGGGCCCAACTTTTGCATTCGGGTAATACATGCAGAGAGATGGGTAATTGACAGAATAATGTGTTAGAGAGAAAACGTAAACCCATTGACTAATCTACTTAAAAGGATGTGATCATCTTATATTCTTTTACTGCTTCATATAATTAATAATTAAAACACTATAGAAGGTATTGGTTTGAATGCTTTTATTATAATGCTCCAAATGCTCTATCTACATAAAACTATATTACATTATTCTCTATTTCCTAATTACTTAATATGGTGAAATGTTGAGTAAGTATATATTGTAATAATTGACCTTATTTCTACCACATCTCCCTTGGGGAAGAAAAAAAAATAAAAATTAGTTTTTCTTTTTTTTTCATATTTACATACACAAAATTAAGTATGATAAAGTTTAACTCTATTTCTATGTATTTCTATTAATTTATTATTGATATTTAATATTAAATTTGGATGTGAATCCCTTAACACTGTATAAGGACCCATGTATAATGGATCTAATTTACTACTCTTATTTTCATTTACTACTAGAACTTCGTCTCCTACTTGATAAATTACATTAGTACAATGTTTATCAAATTTATCTTTTCGCTTTTCTTTTGATACTACTAAATTATTTCTAGCGTCAATGTTAGCTAGCTGAAGTCTGTATTTTAATTCTTCAACGTAACTATCAAAATTATATAATGGTTCTATTTTATTAGTAAGATTTGATGGTATTTGACAAAGTTTCCCAAAGACGAGTTCATAAGGACAATACTTGGTTGAAGTATGCACAGTATTGTTAAATGCAAAACACCAATATGGAACCCAAGTTCCCCAATTATCGGGTTGTTTTGACACTTGAATTCGCAAATAAGCACTAAGATGTTTGTGTGAATTTTCTAAAGCACCTAGGGTTTCATGGTGGTATGCTGTTGAATTTAATGTCTTTATCCCTAACAATTTACATGAATCTTGAAACACGTGTGCTAAAAATTCTTTACCTTGACCGGTTACAATTTTTTGTGGTATACCATATCGCAGTATAAAGTTTTCCACAAAAGCTTTAGCCACAGTAAAAGCTTCTTTATTAGGTAGTGGATAACACTCTATAAATTTACTGAGTTCACATTGAATTGTTAAAATAAATGCGTTATGTTCAACATCTGTTTTAATAGGTCCAACTAAATCAAGGAATACTTTTTGAAAAGCTGAAGTAGCTGTAGTAGTTATAGTCATTGGTTGTTTATAAATCGTAGCATACTTATGCCTTTGACAATAATTACATCTTTTTACAAATTTCTCTACATCTACCTTCAGTCCAGACCAAAAATAATATTTCTTGATATTGTTATACATGCTGTTTGTTCCAGCATGACCTCCTGTAGGTAAGTTATGAAAATCATTCAGTAACAACTGTCTCAATTCTTTGTCTTCTACACGTTCGACACCTTGGACAATACATATTTTAATGTTATTAGTCAATATGTCAATTTTGTATCGCGATAAATGTCTTATAAATTGATTATTTTCTGTATTTTTAATAATACATAATTGCGCAATGTTATAACGTTTACATATTTTTCCTAGATCCCTCAACGATGTACCTAAGTCAAACGTTGAGCGATGATCATAGTTAAAATAAATAATTTGAGATAACTCATCATATATAAAATTTTTATATTGTATATAACCATGGTTTCTTTTCCTATTTTGTTGATTAAATGTTTCTTTATATATTGGCCATAATTCTACACTATCAACAGGACGTTTCAATATTTCTACAAGTCCAGGATGATCTGGCCTTTCCTTAGTAGAATATACTAATTCCTGCTGTTTCTTTATATTTAAGTTTTTTGTTTGCGCTCGCGTAATCACATTCACACTATTATTCGTTCTTGCACTCATATCTTTCAATTCACTCAAATCTATACTTATACGTGACAAAGCATCCGCAACTACGTTATGAGAACCTCGGATGTAGTCTACCGTAAAATCGTATTCTTCTAAAATTAACCTAAATTTAGTTAAACGACTAGAGGGATTGGTCATACTAAATAAATATTTTAGTGGACGAGGATCCGACAATATTTGAAACTTTCTTCCAAATAAATACGGTCTAAAATGCTTTATACTCCAAGCAATTGCTAACAGCTCTTTCTCTACTGTACAATAATTTTTCTCGGCTGGATTCAAAACTCTAGAAGCAAAAGCAACAGGCTTGTCATTGCTATTACACAAAACCGATCCAATAGCATATCCACTGGCATCAGTTTTTAGAACAAAAGTATTATTTTCTGAAAAATCTGGATATTGTAATACCGGGGGGTTCATTAGTGAATGTTTTAAAGCAGCAAAGGATTCCTGACACTTATCAGTCCAATTAAACATTTTTCCTTTTCTCGACAATTCAGTAAGTGGTTGTGCAATTTGTGCGAAGTTCCGTATAAATTTTCGATAATAGTTCGCGAAAGCTACAAAACGCTTTGCTTCATCCGCATTTTGGGGAATGGGATATTCGGAAATTACCTTCGATTTCTCTGGATCTGGGGATATTCCACTTGACGAAATTTGATGCCCTAAATATTAAATTTCTTTTTTGAGAAAATCACACTTCTTAGGATTCAGTTTTAAGTTAAAACTTCTCTAAGCCTCTGTAAAACTCTTACAAGATTTCTGTTATGATTTTCTAACGAATTACCAAAAATGATTATATCATCCAAATAAATAAAACATGATTCATAATTTAAACCAGATAATGCTACAGTCATAAGTCTAGAAAATGCACTCGGACTAACTTTTAATCCAATTGGAAGCCTTTTCATTTGAAACTGACCTTCATCTGTTGTGAATGCAGCTGTGAACGGTCGGCTACTTTTATCTAGTTCTAACTGAAAATATCCTTGAGACAAATCTAGATGTGAGAACAAAAAAGCACCGGATAAAGAGTCTAAAATTTCAGAAATGCATGGTAGTGGAAATTTGTCATCTCTGATTTGTTTATTCAACAATCGATAGTCAACCACGACTCTGTATCTCCTGACCCCTTCCTTATCCGCCTTCTTAGCAAATATTAGGAGAGGCGAAGACCATTCGTATTTTGCTTCTTCAATAACACCTTCCTTAAATTATTGATTAAGAACTTGATTGTGTATTTCTGTTTTTTGAGCATGCGGTAACCTATATGGTTTTACATAAACTGGTGAAGCATCTTTATGCAGTTGAAGTTTGTGTTGGTACATGTTAGTAACTGTAAGAGGATCTCCTCCTAAATGAAAGACATCCGCATATTTTGCACATATCTTTTGAATAGACAGTGTCTCCTCAGTACTGAGTGAAGATGAATCAATCAAATCTAACACTTTATCAACACGCTCTACTGATATTTTATTTTTACCAAACTCATACATTTCAAAGTTAGATACCTGTTCCAGTTTAGGTTTAAAATTCTTGATCTTTATTTCACGATCATTAACATTTAGAAATTTTACCGCTATTTTTTCATCCTCAGCCTTAGATATAACACCTGCAACAAATACACCTTCGCATATCTCCTCAGGAATTACAACATAATCACCCCTACAATCGCTTGAACAATATTTGATTATTTCGTATCTAGGTGGTATTGCTATGTAATAATCAAATTTAGACAACATAGGTATTGATATTTTATCATTATCAATCCAAAATGAAAATAAAAATGTTTCATAATTTATATTCGCTCCATATTTGAAAAAAAAATCTGAACCTAGGACTCCCTGTATATCTAAATTAAATTTATCCATTACTAGGAATTCATGTTGAATTTCCTTATTATTTAACGAGAATAAAATATTTGCTGATAGTAGTGAAATTGTAGCACCTCTTATACCCATAATATTTATCTTTTTGGATGTATCAACAATTTCATTACTATGAATATTTTCAGAAAAAATTACATTAACACTTGCTCCCGTGTCCAACAAAAATAACATATCTTGCATTCCATACCTCACTTGCACGCAATTCATACCATTCAAACTTAAAACTACAATTTCATTTGTATCGCTATTATTACTTTTAGGAACGAAAAATCTTTTGTTTCGTTCTCTTACCTCTAAATCAGAATTAATTTGAGAATTCAAAGTACGTGAAGTATCATTTGAAGTATCGAATGATACGGTATTTGGAGTGGAAGTTGACGAAGTTGCAACGTCTGCAACAAAAACCTCCTGGTGACCCATATTACATCTATTTTGTTGTGTACGACCATTTGAATAATAGCCGCTACTACGACCTCGAAAGTTGTTATTATTATTATAAAAAGTTCTCTGGTTACTGTGTTTCTGATTTCTATCTGTTTGTTTATTGTAATTATTAAATTGTCTACCCCTATTATTGTACCTATTTGAAACAAATTTCCCTCGTTTATTTCCGTTATTTTGCGTTCGCATGAAAAATGAATTGTGTATCGGATTCGAAATTTTGATCCTTTCTTCATCTTTCGCGCCAATTACAGCATCCGTTAGTTTAGTACAATTCGTGGCTTTTATGATGGTACGCAACTCTGCATTTCTTAACCCATTAGAAAACGTGTTTATAGCAACTTTTTCATTTACGTCCCGTAAAATTATTAAATTGTTGTCGTTTCCATTTGCTTGAGCTAATGTTAAATTAGTAAACAATTCCTCGATCGTTTTCGCATATTCATCAATTGTTTTACCGTCCTGTCTTGTACAATGTAATTCTGTTGCCAAAGCAGTGACCGACTTTTTAGTTAACAAATGAATTTTGATGTCAGCAATTAGTTCATCGACTGAATTATACGATTTTTGTAATCTTAATTTTGCACTTTGTGTCAACCTAGTTTTTAATACATAATTTATTAACAATTTTTTACCATCTTAGCTTAACAATTCGCTGTATAATTGAATAGCATCAATTAGTTGGTTGGTAGCATCCTCCGTGCCGTCCATAAGTGGCAATAAGGACGCGGTATATCTTAAATCAAATTTTTCTGTCATTTTTACACTTATGTCTAACCCTAAATTATTATTTACAATTTCTACTGTTTCTAACCTATTTTGCAAAATGTTATGTATCTCGCTTATTAATTTTTCTATTACATCTACATATTTCTTACCCTCTTCTACAACCTTAATTTCATTTTGTTGCTCATTAAACTTTTGCCTAGCTTCACTAAATTCCTTTTCTATCCTAGATAACTTAAGCAATTTCTTATTAATAACATTTAAGTTTGTACGTCTTTCTTGATTGTCTTTATTTATATTTCTAAGGACTACCCTTAATTCCTCATAAACCAATCTTAACGGTTCTACTGGTTTCATCTGAATTACAACTAGTTTCCTATTACACTTAATTTAATCTAATTTATAAAATCATAATAAAATATGTTCTTTTACCTATTCCTCCACATTAATTTCTCACTAACTGTTATTACAGTACTTACACTTAGTTTAAGAACCAAAGTACCCTTAAAGTAACTCTTGACTCCGTCTCTGCTCCTTTCTTATTTTTTTCTCTAATCTCTTCTTTACAGCATATATTATGAATATAATTAACGCAATGATATCTAATATAAAGGCGGCAACGCCCAAAATTTCGCTTATGCTTACTTTATTTTTCGCCTTATCTGTTACACCGCCACTATTTCCAGCTTGTGCAATTACCACTTCCTCGTTCGATTCGTTGGATCTCATTCTATCTTATTTTAAATACCATTTACTTCTTTAATGATTTTCTATTAATTCCCTTTAATTCCATTTACTTAGCCATTAATAACGTAACCATTAATAATTCTCCATTATTCACATTTATCATTAAAATGTTCTTCTATTAAATTTACCATGTAATTCGGCTGGCAGGGTCGCCATGTGATCATCTTATATTCGTTTACTGCTTCATATAATTGATAATTAAAATACTATAGAAGGTATTGGTTTGAATGCTTTTATTATAATATGCTCCAAATGCTCTATCTACATAAAACTATATTACATTATTCTCTATTTCCTAATTACTTAATATGATGAAATGTTGAGTAAGTATATATTGTAATAATTGACCTTATTTCTACCACAAGGAGAAGGGATTTAAAAAATCTGTTGTAATCTTTCACAAACATTTTCTAAAAATTTTAGGTAAACAGAGATATTAATGTTCTATGCTTTGCCAAGGGTGTTTCTTAACTTTTGTTTTGTGACTGTTTAGTTTTTAGTAGTTACTATATCTATGTTTCTAGTTTTTTCTTAGTTTGTAGTATATTTATTAAAACAACTGAATATTTAATAACTTTTTAAAATTTTAACGTATTTACATAAATAAATGCCTATATTATTACTTTATTTTTATTTACTCGCTTGGCCAGCCGTCCGGATGGGACTTTGGGGTCTCGTTTTTTCATATTTTAAACTTACTTTGTGTGATATTTATTTATATTTATCGCTTACGTTAATTTCTGCGATTATTTAATTATCTAAAATATTCCTAAACTTCTATTTTTTGATGATTGTTTTCATTATTATTTTCGTTTAGTTATTTTTTTATTAAAGGTAAGGGATGAAACATAAACACGCTATATAACTTTGTTTAACTAGTAGATGCTTCCATTTAAAAGGACTATTTTATAAAGTGTGTCAAAGAAATTTTGAATAGAATGAGTAACAAGAGTTTTTACAAGCGTGTTTTCAAAAGAAACTTTAAAGAATTTAAATATCTTGCCCAGGTAGTTTAATGTCTGTCTGTTTAATTCGGTCTCTTTCATACACAGTATAAGGGGTATTTCGATTCTTAAAGCAGCAGCGCCCTTACTCGGGACAAGACATTTGCTGAAGATTGTACATAGATAGGGTTAAAAGACTAAAATCTAACCGTCTACTTAAAGAAATGAAGACGCTTGCAAATACAAGTAGAATTTTTAGCGTTTATTGTTATTAAACATAAAATTAATAAAAGGGGAAAACTATTAAAACTTACAACTTTCAATCTCAATAAAATTATGAACGCAAATGTCGATTATGAGTTTGCTCAGATTAAAATGAGGTAAAAGTTGTTGAGCGCCAGTGGTTTCAAAAAGAATAACGGACTATAGAAAAGTTAATTACAAGTTTAAACTTTTGAAACCAGAAGAAGAGCTAAGCGGCATAAAAGTAAGATTAATAACAGTTCTTATATAAATAAAGAACTATTAACACCGAAGAATTCATTAAAAAACTTACTTGAAGGTTCACGAATTTGCAAAAGAAATTTTAATGTTTCTTTCAAAGACCTTGATGGTTAGACGAAAATTAAAAAAATACGTGTAAAGACCTGAAGGCAAAAAAAGGTAAGCTTTAACGCCATTACTTTACGGGTTACTTTACTAGCTGCGACAAGTATTTTCTTATACAAAGGCCAGTCCCGAGACTGCATGTAGTACATATTATGCAATTCCACTTTCGACTTAAAAAACAAGTTTCTTGTTCTGTCTCATTATATGAACTTTAAAATAATAAAAGCTTACCTTTTTTATGAATTTAGAGTAAAGGCCAGCTACTTAAATCACTTAGCGCATTGATCCCCTTTTTCCCTCAATTGCATATTTGCCAGCGGTCATCTGAGGATAAAAAACTCAGATAACCTTTAGATGCGCGATATTTTCTACAGATTCAAATTCCAATTTTACAGCTAGTCTCAGATTTTTTTTATAAGTTTGAACGAAGTCGAGCTACTTAGAAACTTTGAAGTTCCTAACTTCTAAATTAGTTTCAATGTTCCAAAATTGTAATGTAACAAACCACTGTATGACACTGTATGCTATAGTTAGATTCATAGTTAATTTCAAGAAGTTTCACCAAGCTTTCAATATTTCAAACATTAAACGATTCGCAATTTAGTAGTTGAATATCCTGGATTTTAGTATATTTCGAGAAGGAAACATTCATAAATTTCCGCCTTAACCTTGAATTAATGTACTATTCCGACAGGAAAATTTCGCACGATTTTTCTCAAGCTAATTTTTCTTAACTCTTAAGTTAGTAAGAAAAACTTTTCATGACATGACACAACTTTGACACAATATCATAGGCGCGTCAAAAATAACTATTGGAATAAAAATAAAATAATAATTTGACATAAGTACGACATGCCACTGAATGTGAGACCGCTTAGAAAAGGAAACAATCGTGCAAAATTTTCCTGCCGGAATAGTACGCTTGCGCGTTTTAATTTTTGTCGTTTATAAACTCATTTTTAAATGTTGTACATCGTCTTTTCGTAATTTTTAATTTTTAGCTCAAAATACCAAAATTATTAAAACGAAAAATTAATAAAGTAAAACTATTATCATCATTCACTCTTCATCAGAGATAAAGGAAAATTTAATGAAGATCATGAGTGAAACATATTTTATAATTATTTTTTTTATAATTTTTATTTAAGTTTTATAATTAGCCATTATTTGTTTTTTCATATTTTCTTAGAATGGATTTTTGATTTTTTTGCGTTTTTTTAAATAAATTATTTTTTGACATTTGCCATTTCAATAATTAAGTTAATAAGCCATTAAGTTTCATAAGCCAGTTCAAAAATTTTCAAAAAATAAATTTCCGGAAATTTGCCAACACTAATAATGATTAGGTACAATGATAATATCAATTTTGTTGTAACATTATAAAACTGAAAACGTACCCACAGACTCACTAGAATTTCTAATTTATGATTTATCTTGTAGCTCTCGCTTGTGATAATAGAAACTCTCTCTCCCTCTCACCCTTTTTTTTTAATAACATTTATTTAGCATGCTCCATTATTACATAACATTACATGCCTTAGCGACTAATTACATTTATATTTATATTATTTTTTCACATGTTTACTTATTGTATACTTCATTACTTACTTATTTGACAACAATACATTGTTAACTATACTTAGAATAAATATTATTTTATGGTTCTATTAGAGAGTTAAAATCAATTTTTTTACAAAGTCAATAAAACTTTTACAGTACTTATGAACTAGGCACTCTTTAGTAATAGGCCATGTATCACCTTTTGCTACAATATTATCCTTAAGTAGTGTTCTACACTGTTCTAATCTCGGACAGTCATATATGAGATGGTTCACTGTTTGTTCTCCTTCTCCACAAATACACTGGATCGTTTCTTATTCGAAATCTATGGAAATAACTTCTTAATTTTCCGTGACCACTTAAAATAGTAGTTACCTTTGGACATGGGTATATTTTAATTTTGAGTCTATTTGGTACTGACGGGAAAACTCCCTCTCTCCCTCTCACCCTCTTTCCCTCTCTCCCTCTATCCCTCTTTCCCTCTCTCGCTCTCTAGCTCTCTCTCTCTCTCTGAGCATTGGCTCTGAGCTTGCCCCCCCCTACAAAATGTTTAATGGGCGCCCATGGACTGATTTCCATAGAGAACCGAGCATTACCACGGAGACTCACTTTCTACCAATACATTTAATACTTAGATAAATTGTTGCACCTATTCCTATAGTTACAACGATTTAATGAAAGTACATTTTAAATTGGGCTTGATTTTATTTAGCGGTTGAGTAACTTTTAGAGCTGTTTTACACATCCGAGGATTTATGCGAAATTCTTAACCAAATTCTTGTTTAAATTTTTCAACAAAGTTTTGGTAAAGAAACTTTGGCGTGTAATACAGTATTTCTATTCCGAAGTTTATGGTGAATATGTTCAAAAAAACATTGGAAGATTTTCTAAAAGTTTTAGAAATTTGGGAGTAATCGACACGGAAAAGTGCGCACAAAACACTCGTAGTTAACATGCAACACATCAGTTTATTTGTTTTTAAAAATAGTTATTTACATTGTAAAATATTATTAAAAAAACTCATGCACTGATAATAAAGCTAAAAATCAAATAACATTTAATCGCTAAGTGCGCAAGATGTCTAGTTTTTTTTTTAATTGGACAAAATGCGAACGGCCATATTGCTTTTACAGTAACAGGTTCAGAATTCATTAAATTTGTTATTGTATGTTATAAGTTAATATTAAATTGTACAGCATCCTAAAGTAAAGATTAATTAGCTATTTATAATTGTATATAAAATATATTTAAAACTCTTAAAACAAATGGCATGAAAATATCACGCATATTTATCAACAATATTTTCATTACAAGGTACAGTGAACAACAGTTTTCTGAATACACCAAATATTTTTATACGACGTCGTTATTTATTTACAATGAACGCCCAGCTGCTTTGCAAATTCGATATAATTTGTATTGTATTTTATTGGATGTGTAAAACAGACGAAATTGTTCACCAACATATTCTTTACAAATTTATTGTAAACATTTTGTGGAAGATTTTCAGCAAAGTATGGGTTAAAAACTTCGCATAAATTCTCGTATGTGTACAACAGCTCTTAGGTAAAGTAATTTCATAAAAACTTTTAATAAAATAAATTTAGTTATTATTGGTATCTTCAGTATACGATAATTTTAGTATTATAGATAATTAAAAATTATAAACAATTCTATTTTATCTTTAAAACAGCCTAATATTTTGTACTCAAAAAATTAACAATTTTTATTGATTTTACCGTCCGTTTTAAAACATTCTGCATTAATTCTTCGCTACTTTAACATCTATCTAATGTAAATACGATATTATTGAGAGATAGTAATTTATATAGCAATGGTATAAGAAGAGCATATGCTTGTATTAATAAATTTGAAATTCTGTAAAAAAAATTGTTAATTTTATGTTATTATGCTGTAGTAAATTGCGTTTGCTTGTATAGTACTGTGTAATCTAATCTTTTATCTCTTTTAATGGTTTGGTCATACTGAATGAAGGTTTTCCTTTTAGGGTGGCATAATCCCCCATATTGTTCAAGCAAAAACGTTCGACAAACAAGTAATATTTATGAATGGGGTGTAACTCGTTGGAATATTAATCAAATATGATTAACATCACATAATCATTAAAATATGATTCAATCAGTTCTTGCTTTTATTTACCGTTACCTCATATTTTATTACATTTCTGGAAATTGGTTCTTTTAATTAATCATTTAGAATTGCAATAAAGTAATAATCCCTTATGTTAAATTAAAAATATTCAATTTAATCACTTTAATAACAATCCAGTGTTTGCTTTCCATAAAGATGTACCTAAATAAAGAAAATCTTAGACCGAAGTTCTACGTCTATGTTTTTATGATAACAAAGGTGGGCAGTAGCTTATAAGATCGACACAACCTCACCTTAATTTACAAAGAACTTTAACCTTAAAACATTTAAACGCCTTTTAATTTTTGAAAAAATAAAATTTCGTAATTACAGTTCGCTTATCACTACAATAACAAGTCAATCAATATTAATTACACCTACACATTCTGCCATATGAAAACGTGACACAAATATTTGTATAACATTTTATATAGTATATCTAGTAGGCTTTAAAATTCCCGCGACAAAAGCTTTTCCAACGTCAGCTGACTGAAGAAAATTCATATGTATACAAAGTCCAGGAGCTTTCCTCATAGAACAAGTTCAAAAGGTCATTGTGGTATCTTCCCGGGAAGCTTTTTTAACAGGATAACATAGAAATGGAGAAGGTGCTAAAGCTTTATCACGGAAAGCTTTTCAGTGAAAAGCAATCGATAAACCGTAACTGCATATTAATTTAGAGGATGTTGCCAATTTGTTCGGTTTATGACACCATTAATGTATAACTAAACAACAAAAGTAAATAAACTCGAGTAAAAGTAATTTACACATTTTCACGGACGTTAACGAATTGTGCTTTATTGTAGATCAAGTTAATTAACATGTTAGAAGCTTTAATAAACAACTTAAAAGTATCTGTTACGGATGCTTGTAATGGAGAAACTAGCAATTACAAAGTTTTATTAAAATTTAAACGCCGTTCCGGGAGCTTGTACAATAGCTGGTGGAAACGGAAAACATATTGAAGAAGAGGTAGTTGTTACGGCTCCGGGTTTCTGCTGTTTTTCCGGAATTCCCCAGAGAAAATACCAATACAGCTACAGACTGAATTTTCCAGCGAATATATTGAGAATAAATAAAGAAAATTTATAGGAACTGCAGATTTTGATAAATAATTTGAAATTACGTTCATAAACAAATAATAATACCAGTTTCAAGATTTTCCCTATTTTGATTTTTTCAATTTGCGTCCTTGCAGATACACATCACTAGCACCCGCCCGTGAGAGAAATATTTAAGTGACATTTAAATACAAAGCAATTAATTTATAATACTATTATTTTTATAAGTGTTAAAAATAGAATGTATTATTAGTACAGCAAATTAACGCAAATAAGTCAACATATACATAAGTAAATATTAAACAATATAAATCTTAAAGGTCGTACCATGAACTTACAATTCCCCTACAAAGTAATCATGCGTCGAGATGATCTAAGAGATAAGGATTTTGTCTCAAAAAGGTTTGCAATAAAACTTTTTAAATATTTTTCAGATTTTCGACTTCGAGAAGCGCAGATTTTAATAAAACAACAAATATAAACAGTTACTATAAGTGTTCAGTAACGGCCTGACCTTAGGTGCTGCAGAACAACCAAAGATATTCGAGAACAATATTCATTATTAATTGTATAATCAATATATACGAAAATAAATGCAGGATAGCCAGTCTCGGTGGATTAGTGGTTTGCATGTTTGCTTCATAATCCAAAGATCGCAAGTTCGATCCCCGACCGAGCAGGTAATTTTTCATAGCAGAGAAAAATTTAAAACATGCCTTCTTTTCGGATAGGAAGTAAAACTGTAGGTCCCGTGTCAATGCGATGTTTGGCACGATAAAGATCCCTACTGGAGGTGGAATTCCCCCAGAGTCGGCTAAATTCTAGTAGGGTCGGCCAAATGATCAATAGTAATCGGTGCCATGAGGTACGAAGGATGCTCCGCCATCCTGATTCCTCGTCCAAAAATAAATATAATAAAATTTAAATGAGCTTAAATGATCGAATTAAATTATTTGATTTAATTGCAAGCAATAATTTATTGCTCTAATTAATATGCAGGGACGGCCATTTTGGAACTTTGTCATTCGCAGTCTCCTCTCTCTCTCTCTCTCTCTCTCTCTCTCTCTCTCTCTCTCTCTCCTATTAGAGGACGCATTAAAGAGCCCTCTCTCTCCTATTTAGAGGACGCATTAAAGAGCCCTCCCTCTCTCCTATTAGAGGACGCATTAAAGAGCTCTCTCTCTCTCTCTCGCCTATTAGAGGACGCATTCTCTCTCCAGCGCACACACTGTACTACCTACCTTTTCTAGAAGAAATAATAAAAGCATATAGGAATTAAAAATTATGTTTATTAATATATATATATATTGTTATGACTACATTTAATCTATAATAAAAAAAAAATTGATAATAGAATGCTGGTGATGATACTAGTAAATGAAACATCAATGTTTATACATATTATTTATTTTTTTTTTTGCTGTATATTTAATAGACAATTTTAACATGTTATCTGTTAAATTATTCACAACACAGTATGAGTCGAGATCGTCTCGTAACATTTGTAAATTTTTTAAATATTTTTGTAATCTATTTCTAAGGAGGTTTATTTGTGCCAAGGTACGATGGTGCAGACGTTGTAGTCGTCGTCGTTGACGTCTCCGACTACTGCTGCTGGTGTTGATATGATTACCTTTAGCTCTTGCTGTTGCTGATACGTTTGACGCGTGATCTGCAAGGTCCTGATCTAAACGGCAACATACACACAAATTATATTAGCATATATATATATATATATATATATATATATATATATATATATATATATATATATATATCTATAGGGCACCACCAAGCGTCCCCCCATGTAAAATCTTAGGTTCAAGCAGCGTCCGAAGTCACTCGGCGTCCGGATATACGGACGCAGGGTGACTTGTGCCTCAAAATTGCACCACATGAAGCTTAATGACGCTAGATGACGAAAATGTAAAAATTAGCTGTGCGCAGTTTGACACCCATTCCTGATTCGTGTATAAAATCGTAGTTCGAGCGTTTGCCACACGCAGCGCTAATAGCGCAGGATTTGTATACATTTGTATACAAATTTATGGCATAGGTTTACCCTGCGTCCGCATATTTAACAAGAATTGTGTTGGTAACACTGATGGCTTTGTGGCTAGACAGTGACGTCATTTCAACGGGACTTCACTTTATGCATGGTATTTCTGAGTAAAGATTGCGTCATTTGAAGTGATAAAATTCTTACATATTATATTTTGTTAAAGCTATTTAATAAATACTTTTAATAATACATTTCATTTATGCGTCATGTAAATTTCGTTTAAGCCGGTTTTAATTGCTATTACAAATGGGCGATAATTTTAAAAAGATCGTAAGATTTAATAAGATAGATAAGAATGTAAGGCATTCTTTCGTTCACAAAATACGTGTGGGATATTTACACGTAATTCAAAGCTTTATTGATTGAAACAAACGTTAACCATTATTATATTATCATTCAGTATTTAATCAATCACTGTTGCTGTTAGCTAATAACAAATCTGGCTGTTTAAAATACTATCTTATCCCCTATTATATTTAAAAATTTTTAGTTATGTTTGTGAGGCAGACAGTGACATCATTTCAAATGGGAATTCTCCTTATGCATTAAAATATTGAAATTAAATAATCTTTATAACTTCTAAATTGTTAGATGACATACAAACTTGAGATTTGGCACAGTTATAGGAATTACGGTTCTTGTAGATGACACAGAAACTTGAAATTTGGTACAGTTATAGTCTAAGATTGTTGTAACAAAAATATATAAAAAAATGTTGTTATATCATCCTCTGCACCCTCTTATGGGGTTGCAAAACTTGCAGATAACACAGGAACTTGAAATTTGATATAGTTATAGGGTTAAAGACTCTCGTAAAGAAAAATATAATTTTTTTTATTAAGTCAACCCCCGCACTTTATTTGGGAGTTGTAAAAATTCTGGATGACATACAAACTTGAAATTTGAGATAGTGATAGCATTTAGGACTTAGTGATAGGATTTAGGAAATTATTAAGTCAACTCCCACCCTCCATTTGAGGGTTTTAAAACTTCTAGATGACATACAAACTTTAAATTTGGTATAGTTATAGGGTTTAAGACTATCGTAAAAAAAATATAAAATTTTTTTTAGTTATAGAGTTCAGAATTCTCGTCAAAAAAAATAATAAAAAATGATAAATTTTCTACCCCCCACCCACATTGGGGGTTGTAAAACGTCTATATGACATGCAAACTTGAAATTTGGTATAGTTATAGTGTTTAAAATTCTTCTAAAGAGGAAAATCAAAAATATTAAAATGTCAACCCTCCCACCCCCTTTTCAGTTATAAAACATCTAGATGACGTACAAACTTGAGATTTTGACATAGTTATAGAGTTTAGAATTCTTGTCAAAAGAAAAATAAACAATGGTAAAATTTCTACCCCCCACCCACATTGAGGGTTGTAAAACTTTTATGTGATATACAAACTTGAAATTTGGTATAGTTATAGTGTTTAAAATTTTCCTAAAGAGAAAAATCAAAAATATTAAAATGTCAACCCTCCCACCCCCTTTTGAGTTATAAAACTTCTAGATGACGTACAAACTTGAGATTTTGACATAGTTATAGAGTTTAGAATTCTTGTCAAAAAAATAAACAATTGTAAAATTTCTACTCCCCACCCACATTGGGGGTTGTAAAACGTCTATATGACATGTAAACTTGAAATTTGGTATAGTTATAGTGTTTAAAATTCTTCTAAAAAGAAAAACCAAAAATATTAAAATGTCAATCCTCCCATCCCCTTTTGAGTTATAAAACTTCTAGATGACGTACAAACTTGAGATTTTGACATAGTTATAGAGTTTAGAATTTTTGTCGAAAGAAAAATAAAAAGTGATAAAATTTCTACCCTTCACCAACATTAGGGGTTGTAAAACTTTTATATGGCATACAAACTTGAAATTAGGCATAGTTATAGTGTTTAAAATTTTCCTAAAAAGGAAAATCAAAAATATTAAAATGTCAACCCTCCCACCCCCTTTTGAATTATAAAACTTCTAGATGACGTACAAACTTGAGATTTTGACATAGTTATAGAGTTTAGAATTCTTGTCAAAAGAAAAATAAACAATGGTAAAATTTCTACCCTCCACCAACATTGGGGGTTGTGAAACTTCTATATGACATACAAACTTGAACTTTGGTATAGTTATAGTGTTTAAAATTCTTCTAAAGAGAAAAACCAAAAATATTAAAATGTTAATCCTCCCACCCCCTTTTGAGTTATAAAACTTCTAGATGACGTACAAACTTGAGATTTTGACATAGTTATAGAGTTTAGAATTTTTGTCGACAGAAAAATAAAAAGTGATAAAATTTCTACCCCCCCACCAACATTGGGAGTTGTAAAACTTCTATATGGCATACAAACTTGAAATTAGGCATAGTTATAGTGTTTAAAATTTTCCTAAAAAGGAAAATCAAAAATATTAAAATGTCAACCCTCCCACCCCTTTTTGAGTTATAAAACTTCTACATGACGTACAAACTAGAGATTTTGACATAGTTATAGAGTTTAGAATTCTTGTCAAAAGAAAAGTAAACAATGGTAAAATTTCTACCCTCCACCAACATTGGGGGTTGTAAAACTTCTATATGACATACAAACTTGAACTTTGGTATAGTTATAGTGTTTAAAATTCTTCTAACGATAAAAATCAAAAATATTAAAATGTCAACCCTCCCACCCCCTTTTGATTTATAAAACTTCTAGATGACGTACAAACTAGAGATTTTGACATAGTTACAGTGTTTAAAATTCTTGTCAAAAGAAAAATAAACAATGGTAAAATGTCTACACCCCCCCACCCACATTGGGAGTTGTAAAACTTCTATATGGCATACAAACTTGAAATTAGGCATAGTTATAGTGTTTAAAATTTTCCTAAAAAGGAAAATCAAAAATATTAAAATGTCAACCCTCCCACCCCTTTTTGAGTTATAAAACTTCTACATGACGTACAAACTAGAGATTTTGACATAGTTATAGAGTTTAGAATTCTTGTCAAAAGAAAAGTAAACAATGGTAAAATTTCTACCCCCCACCAACATTGGGGGTTGTAAAACTTCTATATGGCATATAAACTTGAACTTTGGTATAGTTATAGTGTTTAAAATTTTCCTAAAGTGAAAAATCAAAAATATTAAAATGTCAACCCTCCCATCTCCTTATGAGCTATAAAACTTGTAGATGGCGTACAAACTTGAGATTTTGACATAGTTATAGAGTTTAGAATTCTTGTCAAAAGAAAAATAAACAATGGTAAAATTTCTACCCCCCACCCACATTGGGGTTTGTAAAACTTCTATATGGCATACAAACTTGAAATTTGGTATAGTTATAGTGTTTAAAATTCTTCTAAAGATAAAAATCAAAAATATTAAAATGTCAACCCTCCCGCCCCCTTTTGAGTTATAAAACTTCTAGATGACGTACAAACTAGAGATTTTGACATAGTTACAGAGTTTAAAATTCTTGTCCAAAAAAATAAACAATGGTAAAATTTCTACCTCCCCAACAACATTGGGGGTTGTAAAGCGTCTATATGACATACAAACTTGAAATTTGGTATAGTTATAGAGTTTAAAATTTTCCTAAAATGGAAAATCAAAAATATTAAAATGTCAACCCTCCCACCCCCTTTTGAGTTATAAAACTTCTAGATGACGTACAAACTTGAGATTTTGACATAGTTATAGCGTTTAGAATTTTTGTCAAAAGAAAAATAAAAAGTGTTAAAATTTCTTCCCCCCACCCACATTGGGGTTTGTAAAACTTCTATATGGCAAACAAACTTGAAATTAGGTGTAGTTATAGTGTTTAAAATTTTCCTAAAAAGGAAAACCAAAAATATTAAAATGTCAATCCTCCCACCCCCTTTTGAGTTATAAAACTGCTAGATAACGTACAAACTTGAGATTTTGACATAGTTATAGAGTTTAGAATTCTTGTCAAAAGAAAAATAAAAAATGGTAAAATTTCTACCCCCACCCACATTGGGGGTTGTAAAACGTCTATATGACATACAAACTTGAAATTTGGTATGGTTATAGTGTTTAAAATTTTCCTAAAGAGAAGAATCAATAATATTAAAATGTCAACCCTCCCACCCCCTTTTGAGTTATAAAACTTCTAGATGACGTACAACCTAGAGATTTTGACATAGTTACAGAGTTTAAAATTCTTGTCAAAGGAAAAATTAAAAAAATTGTAAAATTTCAACCCCCTACCCACATTGATGGTTGTAAAACTTCTATATGGCATACAAACTTGAAATTTGGTATAATTATTGGGTTTAGAATTCTCGCAAAGATGAAAACAAGAAAATGTTAAAATGTCAGACCCCGGCCACTTTGGGGGTTGTAAATCTTCTAGATGACATACAAACTTGAAATTTTATATAGTTATAGTAGGCCAGTGACCGGGTAATCTATTTCTGCAATCTTCTACAGAATTTGTTTTCTTGTTGGAAAATGTTCGGAGGTGTTCCCTGAATGTAACGGTTGGGAATGAAGTTGTCGGGACGGGGGCGGTTGAGTGCTAGCCGCTATCTTGGAAAACACCTTTTATCAAATATCTCGTGAACCGTGCATCGTACGACAAAAATAGTATAGATCGTTTTTTTGAATTTCTGTTTAATGCTTTATATAAATGGAAGTATATCTGATTAACGTCCAAGTGTACGTAAAAAACGTATGTGTCTTTTTCTTAAATAATATAATAAAGTAATAGCTTTGGTTTTAAATTAATATTCTAGGAATGTTAAAAACTTGTTTACTTTACTTGTTTTGGAAAACTATGTCTGTTAATTAAATTATGTCACATTTTTTACGTGAAAAATTAATTTTAGAGAAACTGTTCGTTCAAAGTTACATTAGACATACAACTTTCCTAAAATTTTGGAAAAAAAATCAAATACTATGAGACTTAAGCTGTATTTTTTGTTTAACTTTGAATGTGCAGTTTTTCTAAAATTTATTTTTCACATAAAAAATGTCAAATAATTTAATTAATAAATAGTGGAGTAACCTTACGTTTTTATCTCGGAACCGGTCCAAACTACTTCGATTTGAATAAATTTTTTTTTAAGTCTTGTAAATATAAGATAGTAAAACTTTTACAAATTAGGAATTGACGCTCAGAACGGGAAATGTGGTGAAACTCGGATAACCTAAAACCATAACCAAGTGGCCCCGCACCGGTTGCTCGACCATCTCAGAACAAGATAATTTTTGGTGTGTTACCACATCTATGTATTGGTAGTTCTAAGCCACTATTATTTTGTTTTTATTCCTTTCGGTTTAATTACGGCAGCCATATTTGTTTCGTGCTGCACGACGTTTCTTGCACTTTTCTATGTAAACGAAAATCTTCATATCTCAAGAACAGTTGGTCGTAGAAAGTCGCGGTAAAAACCATTGCATTCTTCACATTTCGAGCTACATTTCTTGTTCTAAACATAAACTTTATAAGATGTTTCCTTATGGGCGCAAATTAAGTCCGAAATTTCACGTTTTTTTGC
Source organism: Agrypnus murinus (assembly GCA_929113105.1). NCBI lineage: Eukaryota > Metazoa > Arthropoda > Insecta > Coleoptera > Elateridae > Agrypnus > Agrypnus murinus. The sequence goes on along the minus strand of OV816024.1, from coordinate 40,801,417 downwards.
AAAATTTCGGCTTTTTAGAGTCTCATATTTCCAGATAATGGCGAAGTATCAGCGCTCATTCTTTTAAAAAAACTACACAGTTAAGGTTAGTTTATGTTTAAAATATTTCAAATCTAAAACTTCACTATTTTAGTATATATGGGCTTTTGAAATTCTCTTTTCTTTATTTTTGAGCAACTTTGGACTTCAATATCTCTGATGGGCATAAATGGATTTTTTTATATTATGTGGATATGAAGCAGTATATGATAGTAAACTATGGTGAAAATGGTAACTTTGATATTAGCTTGAGAACAGAGTTATGCTCATGTTAGCTGTCATTCAATTTATACGGATTGAGAGGAAATCGGTCACGGAAAAAGATACGAAGAAAAAGCACCCTTGCTATTTAACAACTTTAGTTATCACTGCAAGGACTTTTATGAATAGCATATAACTATATATAATAATAGTAATAATAATAATTTTACTTTCCCAAACCAATATTAGCACCAGAATAAAGTACATTTACTCAGTAATACTAATACTAATGGAAATTGTATACATTTACAGTTTTCAACTGAGCATAACGCTTTCCTCACGATAATAACAAAGTTAAAATTTTTTTCGCCTACCTGATCAGAAAGTGCTTTCTAAATGTCCTGTTTTGAGGGCAGTTAAGACTTCTTTGCGGGGCTCTATGTCAAACTTTTTACTGCCCTCTTATGTCAAATACATAACCTCTATACTACTACTAGATGAAAGCACGATTTATTTATGTTAAGTTGGAGATACTGTAAAAATTGTAATTGTTTTTTAAATTGTCATACTTTGACCACTCCTGTGCATTATCCTAAAAAGATTTTAATCAAAAATGAAATCATTAGTTTTTAACATTAAAAATATAACTCATTCATAAAACTTTTAGCAACTGAATATGACGGAAAATGTAATCTCAAACATATTTTTACTTAACCTTTAAAAATATAAAAAACATACGTCAAATTTTTCTAGGCTTCTTAGATCATAACTTTGATTTTCATGTCTTCGTCGATAAATTTGTCGTTTGTTTTTTTCTTTTCACAGTGTCATTGTATGTATAAATGGAGGTTGTGACAATTAATTAATAAAAAGAAAATTGTAATTTCAATAAATTATACAATGATATATTAATTACTCATCCTAATTAAAAGTCATATCCTGTTCCTTTTATTTACCAATAATAATAAAAACATTTACTATACGGCCGTGTTGTATGTAGTGTAATGATTATTAGGTTAATTTAGTTAATAAATTACTAAAAACGTCTGGCGTTATTTTCATTTTCATTCATTCCCTCTAACATATGCCAATTTAATTTACTAATACGTTACGTTACTGTTTAACTTTTGGAATTCTTTTTTAAACTTTCAAACAGGTAGGCGAAAAACTTTTGTATGTCACTCGGACCGAAAAGGATTTGTAGCCCTAAGTGCGAGCTACAAATGCTAATTTTCTGCCCTTGAGACACAAAATACTATTACCACAGTTTGCCATCATATGCTGCTTCATATGCACGTAATATTAAAAAAAATCCATCCATGATCATAAGAGATGTTGAGGTCCAAAGTTACTCAAAAATGAAGAAAACGAGAATTTCAAAAGCCCATAAATACCAAAATAATGAAGTTTCAGATTTGAAATATTTTAAACATAACCTAGCCTTAACTGTGCAGCTTTTTAAAAAGAATGAACGCTGATACTTCACCATTGTCTGGAAATATGACACTCTAAAAAGCCGAAATTTTGCAAAAAAGAGTTAAACTTCGGACTTAATTTGCGCCCATAAGGAAGCATCTTATAAAATTCATGTTTATAACAACAAATGTAGTTCGAAATGTGAAGAATGCAATGGTTTATACCGCGACTTTCTACGTCCAACTGTTCTTGAGATATGAAGATTTTCGTTTACATAGAAAATGCAAGAAATGTCGTGCACCACGAAACAAATATGGCTGCCGTATTTAAATCAAAAGGAATAAAAATAAATTAATAGTGGCTTCAAACTAAAATAGTTATTCACAATAGGTACATATAAGTAAATCCACTGTGATTTTGTTTAAATTTTTTTAACGTACCGTTAAATTTTTTTTTTGGGTACATTTGGACCTTAAAATTACTCAAAGATTTTGCTATATTGTTATAAAAATGAAACTTCAAGACAAGAACCCTCCTATAGACGGGTTGGGTGTGTTACAAACTCACTCCTGGTCTGTGGGTTTTCGTAAGATTGTTTATTGTATTTTTTTTAAATCTTTAGCTTTGTGTAGTTATCTATCTTTAATGAAAGTAAACTATTTTTGGCAAATTCAAGGTCAGTTATGTTTACAAATTTTTAAACGTGTTCCTTTTAACACTCGTTTTTTAGGTATTTTCCAAGGAATAGATATAGGTTCTCGTGCAATTATTAATTTTATAAACCTTTTACAGTTGTACGTTCATATAAGTAAATGTAAAAAACAATTTATTTATGCAACACTCATTTAAAATTTAAATAACTTAAAATAAACTCTTTCTAAATAAGAATTCTATATGATCAACAATTTTACGTCGCGTCGACACGTCCTATCAAATATATTATTACTGCTTATCGCAGCTGCCCAGCAAATTTTGTTCCTCAAGGCTTGTTTATAGTAATAACCAAGGGCAACCACATGGTTGCTGAATGGGTAGTTAAGCGCACAATTTCGTGTAGTCGCATTTATACCTAACCGTACCGTAACCTACCGTAATTTTATACCTAAACATTCGACTACACGAAATTGTGCAATTAATTACCCATTCAGCACCCAGTTGGTTGGGCTTGGTAATAACGAATGCAATGGGTATTCGGATGCGTAATTTGATACAAAACTACCGTTGTAAAATTAAAAGGCAAATAAAGTTTTATTTTATTTATGTCTGACCAATTTTTATTATAAAAAGTCATGTATTTTTTATAACAGTGATTATTACGTTGCTATTTCACGATTCGTGTTAGTTATTACAAAGGTTTAAGTTAAAAAAATTGGATAGTTCTTTTACGAATTACGACTTTAAGTTTGTAGTCATTTTTCTAAAAAAAAATAAACAAATCTTTGCAAAGCATTGAGTCTTACGGGAACTATAAACTTTAAATGCTTGTAACTTCGTTTACGAAGCTTCAAGAATTAATTAATTTTAGGGTACTTTCGCGTTTATCAACTCATATTTCAGAAACGAAGACTTTAATAAAAAAAATCGTTTTTATAAAATTGTAGAGCGCGATCTTTCGCTTCTAACGGTGCCACATTTATATTTTTAGACATTACAATAATTCCGTAAAAGAATAAAATTAAACACCAAACACAATTTAAATTGTATCGACGTCTCTACTCCTCGATAAGCCCCTCTTACGTTTCGGACCTCCTCGCGCAGCAGTTGTCTATGTTCTTGGGTTGATAAATACACCTAAAAATGTATTTCCTTTTTCTTTAATTAATTGCTGCTTAAAAGAGAACAAGAAAATCCCTAAAAAAACGAATGTTAAAAGGAACACGTTTAAAAATTTGTAAACATAACTGACCTTGAATTTTTCAAAAATAGTTTACTTTCATTGAAGATGATAGTAAACTACACAAAGCTAAAGATTTAAAAAAATAATTACGAGTACAACGACAATTACAATAAACAACCTTACGAATACTCACAGACCAGGAGTGGGTTTGTAACACACCCAGTGTTGTAATGTATCTAGATACAAGTATCTAGATACAGTATCTAGATACTTTTATGGTACCCAGATACATATCTAGATACTTTTAAAATTCTGTAACTGTATTTGGATCTAGGTACATTTTCTGTAGTATCTGTGTATCTGTATTGTGCAGATACTATTTTCATATTTTTATAATTTTATAATACAAAAACTACCATAAATGATGTGTGGAATTTTAAGTTTGAAATAATTTAATAATAATAATAGTTACTACCCATTACCTAGAGAACCAGGCCCCAGAAGCTAAGAAGCTTGTGCGGGAGGGAGGTGCGATTATTACTATTATGCAGGCTCAACGTGTGACTGTGACTGCAGGATCTGACAGATGGTAATAATAATAATTGCTACAACCCATAGCCTGGAAACCACACCATGGAAAATGGCATAAGCACAAATCCCACATTTGTGTTACAGCTAAGGAAAACTGCAGAAAACCTGAACCAGATCTGCTGGTACCGGCATCGGCAGTTGAACCCGGGCCGCTTGGATGAAAAACGTGCACGCAGGTCCCTACACTACCAAGGCTTTAAACCGACAACATAATAAAACAAATTTTTTATTATGTAGTTTCTTTAATATCTACTAGATGATAATCATCTCGTTAAACAATTAGAGTCACTACATCTAATCAGTCATGCCAAGTTGACGTATCAGTGTACCGCAAACGACACTATATGACAAAGGAAGTGTGAAATCTAATAATTCCTAAATTAAAATCGCATCTTGCGTATTTGGCATATTACAATTTGGGGTTGTCACAATGAAAACTATGTAGAAAAATCTTTTAAACTAAACGTGGATATACTTAAATTCAATGGGGATAATAATAATTAACCATTTCGGGCTTTTCTCGCCACAAAATGGCGTCGTTTGTGGTACTCTGATCATACAGCATGTCCTGGCTGACTAGATGTAGTGACTCTATAAACAATGGATATTATTACAGAATGATGATATTACCGATTGTGAAGTGTGAGGAAGACGCATTCTTCCAATGCGTTGTCAACTCTGTACCATAATTTACAGCTTGTACCAACTTGGTACGTTGGTAGATAGGAGGTTAGTTGGTGGTAGGATGGTAGATAAAAATTCTTTATTACATGTTGTGATTATTTAATATTTACGTAACAATTCTGGAATGTATATTTTACTGGACTTGTAGATAAGTATCACAACAAGCCATAAGTGAGTCCTTTAAGTCTGCGAGTACAGTAAAGGAACTATACGGGATTGTTACACACTCCAATTTTTTTCTGTCAACAGTCAATTTGAGAACTTTCAAAGTCTAAAGAACTATCCTAATAAAGTGCTTTCGAAAATATGTTAAAGAGTAAGTATAATATATTCGGTTACATGAAGGGTCACTAAAAGCAACCAGATTTAGCGACTTTTGTGGTGTAACAGTACTAGGAACTTGGAAAATTGTTGTAGTGTGAATCGTACCAACACCTACTTTGATATTAGGTTATCAGAAATAATATCTAGGCTATGATGGTTTCTGTTAAAGTGATGAAACATTTTCTAGGTTTGCAAACACTAAAAACTATTGAAGTTTATTCAAGTTATTAATAATCTGCACAACACCAAGACTGAAGATAAAAGATCTACACATTTATTTATTTTATATTTTTATTAAGATATTAATGCAAATTATATGTGAAAAGAGCACCTAATAATTCTAAAAAGTGCAAACGTTTGAATGCACACTGTACTTATCTTTAGATACTGGTTTCTGCTTAATAATTATTCATTTTTAGTATGTATAAAATTTAATAAATATTGCTGTCCTAGACTAGTCCTGGAATTGATGCTTAGTTAAATGACTATTTTCAGAACGAAAAATTGACTAAGAAGTTCTTATTTTCGGGGTGATTACAGTAAAACAAATGTATCTAGATACATTATGTTAGGATCTGTATTTGGATCTAGATACTTCACAGCAAAAGCATCTGTATCTGTATCTAGGTACATTTTTTTGATAGTAACTGTATCTGTATCTAGATACACAAAATAATGTATCTGTTACAACACTGAACACACCCAACCCGTTTATAGGAGGGTTACCTGTCCTGAAGTTTCATTTTTATAACAATATAGCAAAATCTTTGAGTAATTTTAAGGTCCAAATGTACCCAAAAAAAATTTAACAGTACATTCAAAAAATCTAAACAAAATCACAGTGGATTTACTTATATGTATTGTGAATAACTATACCAAATTTTAAAAAAAAGTCAGTACAAAGAAGCCATTTAGACACTCAAATACGGTGCATAAATCTTAACCGCATGATCAATAATCTCCATTTTTTCATAAATAATCTAATAATGTGATAACTTTGGTTTTAAATGAATAGTCTAGGAATGTTAAAACTTGCTTACCTAACATGTTTTGAAAAAAGATGTTTATTAATTAAATTATTTGACATTTTTTATGTGAAAATAAATTTTAGAAAAACTGTACATACAAAGTTAACCAAAAAATACAGCTTAAGTCTCATAGTATTTGAATTTTTTTTCCAAACTGTTAGGAAAGTTGTATGTCTAATGTAACTTGAACGAACAGTTTCTCTAAAATTAATTTTTCACGTAAAAAATGTGACATAATTTAATTAACAAACATCGTTTTCCAAAACAAATAGAGTAAGCAAGTTTTAACATTCCTGGAGTATTAATTACATTATTATATTATTTAAGAAAAAGACACACACATTTTTTGCGTACACTTGAACGTTAATCAGACATACTTCCATTTATATAAAGCATTAAACAGAACGTTTACTGTCTCCAGCCTTACTTTGTGGAACTCCATAATCATGAAATATAATATAAATACAAAGATTAGTTAAAGTTTTTTAAGAGTAACACTTTAGTAATCCTTTCGAAAGATGTTTACACACAAAAGGTTAATGATTTTATTAATAAAGAAAATTTAGATGTTTTAAACAAAGATCCTACCACAAAATTCCAAAAAGAAATAAAACAAGCTTTAGCAAACTGCAATATCTGCTTTAACGAATTAGAAAAACAACAAATCATACATAAAAACCCACAAGTACCAAAACTATATGGACTGATTAAGACACATAAACACAACATGCCTATACGACCAGTAGTATCATATATCAACGCACCTAATCACACCTTGTCCAAGAAACTCAACCATATTATTAACATCATAGGATACAAATCGAAATACTCTGTCAAAAATTCATTAGAATTAGTAGAAAAACTACAGAACATACATCTTCCAGCACATTCAAAACTTGTAAGCTTTGACATTTGTAACATGTTTTCAAAGATTCCACCACAAGACTGTATTCCTTTGTTAGATAATTTCCTAGTTAATATAATGTAGAATTAGTAAAAATCGAATTATGCCAAACACATTTTGGAACAGAACCACCCAATGACACCTCAAAACAACATTAAATTCTTACATTTTTGCAACAACAAACACAAATTAGACATTTTAGAAGCTTTTGAAATATACAGACATAAACGCACAGTACCTTTAATGAATGAACAAACTGAGCTTAGTAATTCTCCTTTATTAGAAGTGTTAGATATTTAATTTTTGTTATATATTGTATCTAGTTACCTATTTTCTGTATGTATTTATCCTTGGCAACGTGTTTGTTTATCAATCTTATCTACCTTTGATAATGACACATAGTATCGAAACAATATTGTCAGGTTAAGATATTAATAAAACTTGTGAAACTTTAACTAATCTTTGTATTTATATTATATTTCATCATTAAACAGAAATTCAAAGAAATGATCTATACTATTTTTGTCGTACGATGCACGGTTCACGAGATATTTGATATTGATATTGATGATATTGATGTTTTCCAAGAATGCGGCTAGCGCTAAACCGCCCCCGTCCCGACAACTTCATTCCCAACCGTTACATTCATGGAACAACTCCGAACACTTTCCAACAAGAAAATCAACTCTGTAGAAGATTGCAGAAATAAATTACCCGGTTACTGGCCTACTATAACTATATAAAATTTCAAGTTTGTACGTCATCTAGAAGATTTACAACCCCCAAGGTGGCCGGGGTCTGACATTTTAACATTTTCTTGTTTTCATCTTTGCGAGAATTCTAAACCCTATAACTATACCAAATTTCAAGTTTGTATGTCATATAGAAGTTTTACAACCCTCAATGTGGGTGGGGGTTGGAAATTTTACCATTTAATATTTTTGATTTTTCTCTTTAGGAAAATTTTAAATACTATAACTATACCAAATTTCAAGTTTGTATGTCATATAGAAGTTTTACAGCCCCCTATATGGTTGGGGGTTGGAAATTTTACCATTGTTTATTTTTCTTTTGACAAGAATTCGAAACTCTCATGTCAAAAATCTCAAGTTTGTACGTCACCTAAAAGTTTTATAACTCAAAAGGTGTGGGAGGGTTAATATTTTAATATTTTTGATTTTTCTCTTTAGGAAAATTTTAAATAGTATAACTATACCAAATTTCAAGTTTGTATATCATATAGAAGTTTTACAACCCCTAATTTGGGTGGGAGGTAGAAATTTTACCATTGTTTATTTTTCTTTTGACAAGAATTCTAAACTCTATAACTATGTCAAATTTCAAGTTTGTATGTCATTCAGAATTTTTTCAACCCCCAAATAAAGTGCTGGGGTTGACTTAATATAAAAAATTATATTTTTCTTTACGACATTCTTAAACCCTATAACTATATCAAATTTCAAGTTCCTGTGTCATCTGCAAGTTTTACAATCCCATAAGAGGGTGCGGGGGATGATATAACAACATTTTTTTATATATTTTTTTACAATAATCTTAAACTATAACTGTACCAAATTTCAAGTGTCTGTGTCATCTAGAAGCTTTACAAACCCTAAAGGGGTTGCGGAGGGTTAACATAATAATATTTTTCTATACTATTCTTTACGAGAACCCTAAACCCTATAACTAAACCAAATTTCAAGTTTTTATTTTATCTAGAAGTCTTACAACCCCCGAACGGGATGCAGAGGTTGACATAATAAGATTTTTTAAATATTCTTCATTACAAGAATCTTAAATCCTATAATTACACCAAATTCCGAGTTTCTAAGTTATCTAAAAAAGATTTACAACCCTTAAAAGGGGGTACGGGGGTTGACATAACATTGTTTAATTTTTTCTTTACAAGAATCCTAATTCCTATAACTGTGCCATATCTCAAGTATAATCGTCATATTGTAAATCTTACCGTCGAATTCGATATCAGCGACCTTAGAAACCCCTTTGTACAAAATCTTATACAAATCCAATAAAATTTCTAATTTTACGACATTTTTATGTTTATGGTACCTTAAAACTTATTTAAAACATTTTAATAAAATTCAGACACCAATGAATGGAAGTAAAAGATTTATTAAGTAGCTGTAATAAAACATAATTATTTTTGTCACTTTTAATGACGCAATACTTACTGAGAAATACACATAGTACTTTGACAACGCAGAGAGCTATATCATATCCGAGTTTTATGATGTTTTTATGCATATAGTATTTTAAATCTGAAAGTCTTTTAAATAAAATTCATATACATACAGAAACGAAACTAAAAGTATTTATTACATAGCGTTAATAAAATAGAATTATTTTTGCCAGTTGAGATGACGCAATCTTTACTCAGAAATGCAGAGAGTAACTCGACACCGCAGACAGGCAAAGGAATTCAAGCAGGCTGGCCAATACTGAAAAAATAAATGGACGCTGTATAAACCTATAGGTTGCATAAAATAAATAGACGCTGAATAAACCTATAGCTTGCAAAAGACTCTGACTGATACCATCATTTATATACACTTATATACGCAGGACGCTGGGCGCTACGCTTTTGGTCCGGACGCATGGTAGGCCTTTATAGATATATATATATATATATATATATATATATATATATATATATATATATATATATACAATCACTCTGAAGTTTTTTCTAAACAATAACAGCTTACCTATTTCCAGGGTTTCGATCATACAGGAGTTGTCGTCGTCGTCGTAGCAAGAATTAGAACTGCTCGTCATCATCATCATCATATTGATTACTGCTGCTGCTGCGGTAGCTGTACACGTGTTGCCTGCTGCTACTAGTACAGCCTAATAACTGCTAACTTTATATAGACACGTACACCTACCTAGGTCTTGTGCGCGCATACTCAGTAACACGTATACGGTAAACAAGTTGTCGATGTTGACAAACAAGTCTTATCCTGTCGCTGACACGTCATCATCATCATCATCGGCAGGCGTAGTTGTATCAATATTAGTTCTCTCTCTCTCTCATACATGTATACCCGTTACATGTATACTAGGTATGAACAAACACTTTGATGTATGTATGAACGCTCTTCTAATCATGCTAGTAAATGAAACATCAATATTTATACATATTATTTATTTATTTTTGTTATACATTTAATAGGCATAGAGTAACATTATCTATATTTGACCAATTATTCACACACACACACACACACACACAGTATGAGCTGAGAGTTCGTAGCACTTACAAATTGTTTTTGTTGTAACCTATTTCTAAGTTTATTTACGCCAAGGTGTCCCTAGTATGACGGTGTAAACGTCGTCTGCGTTGTTGTCTCCGGCTGATATGATAGCAGTCGTGTACGTACGGCATCGATAAACTTTTGCGGATAATGTTTTATTATTTCTAATAAAATGAACGAGTTCAATCCACCACCAATTGCTGCTGCTGTGTTGTCTATTAAACTGGTAGCTGAGTAGTAACCGCATAACAGTTCGGATGTGAATAAAATTGAATCGGCTGTCGGGAGCGATTTATAGGCATCTTCATGGCGTCTCAGTTGACCTTCTGCTACGTTCTCTATGTTTGAGCGGTAGAAACGTGAAAAGTCGAGGTGACGTAACGTTCGAGCATGATGATTGATCAACGGTGCTAAATGCAGTATAGACTGAAACTCGTAATCTTTTAAGGTTATAGTCCGCTGTTTATCATGTATGGCCACCCTGTTGCCGAAAAACTCGTTATGAATAATCTCGATGTATAAATTCTCACATAGATGAAATTTCAAATGTTTATCACGATGTGTTTTGTTGCTGTTGTCGGGGTCGTCGTTGCAGCAGCAAGCATGAAAGAAATTTTTAAACATTGCCTCGACTCGTATATCATACAGCTCGAACCAGTCCCGTTCCGACAACACAAATTCACCATACTCACATATACTATTCACGCATTCGAGCTTCACTACCACGTCAAATTCTCCCTGGTCGTCGTCGGGCGGAATAAGTCCTACTTGGATGTTGTGTATATGGTCGTAGTTTTCTTTTTCCCCGGGAGGTCTCGTAACATACAACGGATACTGGACAGCCCCGAGCAGTTGAACACGTACTTCATCTTTAGCTGCTGCTACTACTGGTGTATCTATGACGGTAAAGTTTGCTGATGCTGCTGCTACAGCGTCATCAGCGTAGTATAGAGGCGACTGCTGCGACAGGAACGCTAAAACAATAATAATACAATAATCGATTAATATAAGCATAAACACACACACACACACACACACACAAAAGTCTTAAACATCTTACCTGTTTCTTCTTCTTCATTGTTCCACGCTTGACCGTCGTCGTTGTAGGTACTTGCTGTTGATGATGATGCATGATCTGCAACATCCGAACCTTCCTCATCTAAACAACAAAATAGACACAAATTAGCATACAAACTTGAAGTTTTATAAACAACAACTTACCTATTTTCAAGGGTTCGCTCTCATAGTTATCATAACAATAATAATTAGGACTGCTAGCCATCATCGTAATTGCTGCTGCTGCTGCTGCTGCCACACACGTACTGTCTACTGCTACACGCTAACAACGGACGGCTTTATATAGTCACTTATACTTACCTAGATCCAACGCATGCTCAGTAACACGCATACGATAAACAAACAGTCATCGCTGGCAGACAAGTTTCATCCTGTCGCTGACACGTCATCATCACAGGCAGGTGTTCGTAGGTAATTACCTCATTCTCTCTCTCTCAGTTATAGCTATCACCTTTTTCATACCTTGGTACAGACGGGTGAGAATAGTAATAATACACATATATAGAACATTAATCTTTTTATTCTATGACATTCTTTCTCAAAAATTTTATTGAACATCAACAAAACAACAATAATTAAATAACTAAACAACTATCTGTTCTCGGGTAATCATGATAGAACATCTTTTATTCTACGATAATGTTTCTCAAAAATTATTAAACAGCTAGACAATAATCAAAATAACTAAACAATTATTAGGTTGAAATCGGTTCTCTCGGATAACCATGAAGACATACTCATTTTTCATGAAACGCCCTATTGAATGCTTTGTACGCTTGTTATGCCAAATATTCTTTTCAACACTGTCTTGACCTACTACTACTACTACTACTACATAGTTGAAAAGAACAAAATCGCGTTTATAAGATCTATTTCATGAGTATGTTCCCCCAAGTATCCTCTTGTGATTTACATTCAATCACCCCAAGTTTCACCATCTTTTGATAATTAATTACGGTACATAAAGTATAACCAGCGCCAGCTTCACTTATTATTATAACTACACTATGCTAAAGGTCGATCTTTGTCGATTAACATAACCGGCTACTACTATTATGATTGAACTGTACAATAATTATATACATTATGATAATCATTGAAAACATCGACCTTCAGCTGGTGTTGTACTTATTACTATACAAATATTTTGCTACTTAAGAGTTAGATACGGTACTACCTATACAAGTGATATACAAAAATTTACAAACATGTTAATTAGCAGGCATGACTAATATAAAATACTCGATGTTTTATTTATGTCGTTGCAGAAATAAAAACACAAGAAATAATACAATATAGAGAAAAAACAGTTATATGTAATATAAGGGGATAACTGTTGTTAAAAATATTTACACGCTACAAAACTAGAAATCTTAAAAATATGCTCATATACAACCACTAAAAGATAATAAATATATATATATATATATATACACTACAAACATTACTAAGAGCATTCGAGAATGTAGAAATGCGATATTAGTAGAACCTAGTAACATCATTCGACTCGAAGTGTTTTATACCCGTAAGGCACAGAGTCGAAGTCGTCGACTCTACGTCTCTTTGTAAAATTCGCCCGATACGTCTTCGTCTCTGTCCTCGTTATAACTTGGTGTTGTTCTCCCCGTCTGATGTTACTGGATTCTATTAATATCTTTTTATTCAGATCCTCTACCAGGTCGAGCATTGACTCTAGGTTAATGTGCTGGGAGGCATTATGGTCCAAAGTAATGCCTTTAACTTTCACCACCCTGCTGACTTTCCCGGTTGAAGGGTCATACACGATGTACCCGTAATTTTTAGGACCACCTGATACAAATTCTATAATGTACGCCCCTGGCCCGTAATCCTCGAGTTCGTTCGTGAGATCCCCCAAGAAACTGCCTGTAGGTAGATCTTCTTCTCCTAGCCTCGACACATATATTACAGAATCTATAGCGAAAAAGGAAAAACAAATTAAGTAGTAGTTATCAAAATACACAAGAAACGTATAATTATTACCTGTATCATAGTACAACACTCTCGGACCCAGCTGCTCCAAGTAAGAATACAATTTAAGCCTTGCCTGAGTAGTGACATATGCAGCAATCACTACATTTACCGTGGATAAGGGTACAGCCGCTTCATCCTTGTGTTGCCAGTTGACTGCAATCACCTCCTGGTTAATTTCCTGAAGATGGTTAACTTCGATGCTAGGGTTGGTAAGTAGATCGAAGAATTCTTTTGGCTCCCGAATAATAGAGGTCTTTGCTTGATTTTCGCGCTGACCAAATTTTCCTGTAACAAAAACATAGTTAGTAAGCGACTATTCGCAAAGTAATTGTATAACTTACCCCAAAATGAATTTAGCATTAACTTGGCCAGCGATCTAAGCCCCGGATTCTTGATAATCTTCGAAGCATCCATCGACACACCCTCTACTTCGGCGTATTCCTCAATATACTTCTTTTTGGCCTCCTCCGTGTTGCAGGAACCAGGCCAACCACTAGCCTCTTGTTTTATCTTCAGGAATTTGTCGATGAACCCGGCAAATAAACCCTCCGACTTAGAGGTCTTCTGGTACCGGGTGACTTCGTACTGCCATATCTCTTGTACTTCTACTACCCTGTAACCCTTTTCCACAGCCTTCACGACCTCATCAATAACCCATGTTCCGCTTATGGTTCTTTCTGTCTCCGAATGAGAACACTCTCCCTGATTTAAGTCTTTAACGCATGAGTAACAGAGTGGAAATAGTAATTTATTATGTATTTTCAATGGTAGAACGGGGTGGTACAGATGCTGGGGTGGCAGTATGGTGCATTTAATGACGCCTTCAACGTTTTCTATACCTCCTTTACCCTCAATGAGTTGCCTGCACTCGTCTCCAACGTAAACTTTAGGGTGTCCAACGGGAAACTTTCCATATTTACACACCCATGGATACAGACTACATACATCTACGTATCGGATCTTCTCACCCTGCTTTACCCGGTACTTTAGCCTGGTAGCGCCCGTTCTACCGCCGAAGAAAGCATCACGAGGATTGAGAGGTGTATTAACTAGCATAGGCTGATTATCTAGCTGCAGCTTCCTTTCAGGTGTTAACTGCTTCCGGAACGCGCATTCCCACTGCTCTATAACCTCGTATCCAAGCGCTTTGAGTCTATTCGTGCATGCCAGAGTCTTCTCGTAACGCAAGGCCATGGTATCGGCGGGATCATCATGAAGCGACTCGTCACGTCTGGTTACAAAGCAGCTAGGGCAACCATGAAAGTAGCAGCCGTGAAACTGGAACACCTGCTTTTCGTATAGGCCGTCAACTTTTAAACCGGCTACAACGGCTTCCTTCTGTCTTCCGGCGTGTTGAATCACAACACCTCTCTGCTCTTCCTCACCTATCAACCACTGGAGAGCTATTTTGGACTGATTATCGATTCTCCTGTACCCGCCCTTGGGTATTATCCCTATGGTGTTTTGTTGCAGGAATTTGCGCCTGAACATTAGATTGCAAGCCGAAGCGATAGTGATTGCTTCGGTAAAAGGATCGACACCGCACTCTTCAACAAACAGGTTTCTAAAGTGAAGACATGCTCGCTTCAAAATATCCACGTCGGTTCTACAGTACGTCACTAGATCTCTCTGCATGTCGAACTCGATGTTTTTGTTCGCCTCGTACCAGTTGTGGAATTCTTCACGAGCCCCCGGTTTCATGGTACCGGGGCTGTAATATTCTATGCGTGGCAGAGGGCCGACGTAGTTAGCGTTTGTTTCGGTATTAAAGAGATGCGGGAAGTATCCTTTTGGTGCTGGTAACCCAAACGCTTTAGGGAGTGCAGATAGGGCCATAGGGAAGTAGTTCAGAGAATCGATAAACTTTAGATTATCTAATTGAAGTAAAAGGATTTTGCTGCCTCTCATTATGAGCTCAGGCCTCAGCGAGGTCTTTGTAATGATGTGGTTCAGGATGAATTGGGTATCAAAGGCCTGTCCGTTGTGAGCTATAGCTACGACGTTTCTAAACTTCTTGCGGACTTCTAATAAATAGGTCAGGAACGCTTCAATGCAGTCCTTCTTTATGACCCGCTCTCTGATACCACAACGTTGACAGCAATACAATTTTTGTTCATTATAGCAGCTAGGGCATACCTGGTGCAAAATACATAAATTAGGCTCATGAATACGGACACCTTCAGAGATCTGTTTCTCCTGCCTTGTTTCCAGGTCAAAAAATACAAAAAGAGTCTCGTTCTGTTTAACAGCAGACATTTCCCCGACCGGTTTTACAAAACAAAAATGGTTTTCAGGTTTGTGAGCCTGGCAAGTTTTACAATAAATTTCTCCACAAATATGAGGCTCTTTTCTCAGCTTTAGATTTATGATCCTAAAGCAATCCTCACATTTTTTAACAATCTGACACATTTTCCCTTTATGATTCTCGTAACATTCATTACTATAGAAGTCTCTTCTGCATTCTTGACACCTGATCAATAGGGCTTGTCTAGTACATGGCGGGGAGCTACCGCAGCCTACGCAGGACTTTTCACACCGGTGATCTCTCTTGGTGTTATAGGGTACGTGGCAGCTTTCGCAAAAGTATATGCATACAAAGGCAGCGGTCAACGAGGTGATTAAATTATAATGCCCTTCGTGATACAGTAGATTGATCTTCTTCTCTGTATCAGTAGCTCCTTCGAAGATCACATCACGGCCCTTTGTTCCATACCTGTACACAGTGATCTTGTATTCATTAAGAAGTCTTTGAAAGCATCTTAATTCGTTGACACCTGCTCCCTCTGATGGAATGACAGGTACACAGGCCTCTCGCATTAATTCCTCGGCCTTTATCTTTTGTACACCCTGGTTAGTCCTGGTCTTCTTGTAATCAGGGCTTTGATCAGCATGGGCCTTCCCTACGATCAAAGCCCTGGGTAGGCATAGATTGTCGGTATTCTTGATCGTTACAATACCTCTACGCCTACTGCACTCTTCGGCGAAGGTACTGTAAATGCCGCTTCGGTTACGCCCTTGCCCTGCAGGTGGCGTCACGGATGAAACAATCATACGGAACTTATCAGTACTGAGAGCTTCAGGGTCACTCTGTAGGATGCTCTCTAGAATTCCCCAAACATCTTTGTAGGTAACCTCACTAGCCTGTCTAAAACTCATGTAGCCGGGGAGTTTATCTTTAAAACTATCGAACTCGAAAGTAATTCCTACACGGTCGGTTGGTGAAACGTTAGACATGGCATGTGTAATTATTTGCTCGATAGCTGTTTTGAAAAAGACCAATAGGTCTTGGCTATCTGAAGACTGTTTCACTTTGAATACAACTCGACGCTTTTGGGTGTTAAACTTCTTAACAGTAGATACACTTTCAGTAATAACTTCATAAAGAGCCATTTTGTTACGGGTAGTAGTAGTACAAGTACAGGGAATATAATTGAGCTTTTACGTCTAATGCTAAAACTGAGAAATTACATGCGTTACAAAGTATGTTGATACTGGAAATTTTCTGTACATAATTTTGAATAAACTAATCTAATAAACGAAGGTATATTTTTGAAACCCCCGAACGCAATGCGGGTTATTAAATATTATAGATTAATTATTTGGTTTGTACAAAGTTAAAGAAACCGACTTGCAAAACTACAAAATTTAGCATTATTATTATTATTATAAACAAATACGTTCAGTTTCAATGCAAATTAATAAAGCAAAGTCAGAGAAAGATCAGTTTCAATGCAAATTAATAAAGCCTTTAATCAGTAATACGTAATAAAACAATTAATAATCAATTCCTACCTTTGTTGGCTGGCTGTCTTGGTCCGTCAAACACTCACAGCTTTATTTAAAAAAAAATAGATTTATTCGAGACTAACAAATACACACACACATACACCAAAACACAATAGCCGTAAATAAGAGTTATTAACGACGATAGCTGATGTAGACAAGTGATGCCCTGAAGTTCAGGATTTTGTTTTATACGTTCTAAAAAACAATCGTAGCGCCCTCTGGTTGTCATTAAAACATCGTTTACGTATTGCATGATATTGCGCAATATTACGAAATAGATAAGAATGCGACTGTTCAAGGCTTTGTTAATTAAGTATTTTTACTAGGTCATAAATCAGTCGGATGTCATAAACAAGCGAGCCCTCTTATGCTTGTTTCATCTTGTTTGTCAGCATAGCATCGTCTGTCGTATCGGTAATGATTACACTCAGATCTGAGTAAAAGATAAGCTTTCTTTCTCTGAACAGGGTTATAACTCGTTCTGTTGTCATAATGATTTAAAATTTTAAACGAATTTACCTACATTTTTTTTTAGCATTCGATACAGCCCCTTTTTTAAAGGTGTGTGTGTTTTATCATTTTAAAAACATTATTGAAGGATTAGGCTTCGCTTTAAAACAAATATCGATAGATAAATCCATTCTCTATAATATTTCTTTAGTTCGACATCGTGTTCAAATAACTAAAATACGATGGAATTTGCTCTAATTAAATAAAAACCTTCAAACGTTTATGCCCTATTATGAGGTTGCTTTTAAGGATTTTGTTTTTATACGTTCTAAAAAACAATTGTAGCGTCCTCTGGTTGTCATTAAAACATCGTTTACGTATTGCATGATATTGCGTAATATTACGAAATAGATAAGAATGCGCCTGGTTCAAGACTTTGTTAATTAAGTATTTTTACTAGGTCATAAATCAGTCGGATGTCATAAACAAGCGAGCTCAGGTAGATTAAATAATAACAAGAATGGTAAATATGATAGAACTCGTACTAGCAATATTATATATTATAGCTGTCGAAACAATATTGTCAGGTTATATTTTAATAAAACTGTGAAACTTTTAATAATCTTTATTTATTTCAATATTATATATAATTACGCAGTAGTGTGTAACCTTTTTTACATTTCTTTTAGAGAAACGTAATTTAGTCATAAGTAATTTGTACATATAACGTTTTTTAAATTTTAATACCTTACTTTTAAATTCTTTATTAAATACTTGTTAGTTTTCCTATTCTGTACTTTTAATGCTCTAACACTGTCAACCCTTTGTTTAGAAGTATGATAAATCGAAAAAACCATTTCTTTAAATAGGTATATTTTAATAAAAAAAAAATGTCTAAATTTACAGATAATTGAAAAATAGGTGAAAAATACCTTCTAAATAAAGATGCTCTGAGGGTAATAAATATAAAAGCTAACGACACCCTTTTTCCGAGGGGTGTAATAAATTAAGATTTTATCTAAAAACAACTGTCTGATTGACGGCTCTACCCTTTTTAATGATATCCCTTTGCTCTGAGGGTAATAAATTAGCTTTTTTATCTAAAACAGCTGCTCAATTGACAGCACAGGTGTCGACCTTTTTTGGTCTCAAGTAATTAATTGACAGTGCAGGTTTTTTTTTAACAATACCCTTTTTTGTTCTGGTAATAAATTAAGATTTTATCTAAAATCATGTTCATTCGCGCAGATTCGAAGTTTATAAAAGCTCAGTCAAACCCCCTTCCGTTTTAGTTGGTTCTTGACATCGGTTACGGTGATAGTAATATTGTTATTGTTTGCTTGAACTAGGTATGTTAAAATAATCATTTATTATTCTTGTGAGTGTTAAGTTTTTGTCTATTTTTTTTACATAGAAAAAAATGGATTTGCTAATACAACAATTGAACAAATCTCCCGTTAGCCAGAAGCCAATCAAGAAGTTATGTGATTACAAAATAAAAGAAATTGCAGAGATACTACAATTCAAAAGAGTCGTTTGCCGTGATAAGCGTCAAAGTGTGATTATTGTTGCTGAAAGGTACGAGTAAACATCAAGTTTATACAATAAACCCCTTTTTAATGTTCTATTGTTATTGTTGTTACAGCCCCTGGAACCGCAAATAGAAAACAGAGGTCAGTCCTGAAGCCCTCAAGCACCAGCATTCTATCAACATTTTTATTATAAATTAAATGTAGCCTTAACAGTATATATTAATAAAAATAATTTTTAATTCCTATGTGGCTTTATTATTATTTCTTCTAGAAAAGGTAGTAGAAAGAGTACAGGGTGTGTGTGTGCGCTGGAGAGAGAAAGCATTCTCTAATAAGAGAGAGGGCTCTTTAATGCGTCCTCTAATAGGAGAGAGAGAGCTCTTTAATGCGTCCTCTAATAGGAGAGAGAGAGAGGGCTCTTTCATGCGTCCTCTAACAGGAGAGAGAGAGAGAGAGGAGACTGCGAATGATAAAGTTCCAAAATGGCCGTCCCTACATATTAATTAGAGCAATAAATTATTACCTGCAATTAGATCAAATAATTCGATCATTTAATTAGAGCAATAAATTCACGCCTGCATATTAATTAGATCAATCAATTTAATTCACGCCTCATTTGCATATTAATTAGAGCATTCGCGCCTCATTTGCATATTAATTAGAGCAATAAATTTAATTCGCGCCTCATTTGAATATTAATTAGAGCAAAAATTTAATTCGCGCCTCATTTGCATATTAATTAGAGCAATAAATTTAATTCGCGCCTCATTTGCATATTAATTAGAGCAATCGCGGCTCATTTGCATATCAATCAATTTAATTAGAGCAATTAATTATGCTAATTAGGTTCCCACGGTCATCAAAATTTTCCCACGCTCAAGCGACCTAATACCTACTGAAGTCTATAGAAATTTTGAGCTTGAGTTTAAAAGTGTTCTCTAGGACGCTATTTCGAATTATAGACTAGAATTAACATGAAATAAAATATTTATTAAAAGTTTCACAATATTTATGTACGTGACAATTATTTCGATACCAAATGTCATTATAAAATATGTATATGTAAAAGAAAGATAAATAAAGCACGTTGCTAAGGTATTGAAAAATAATAACCCTAGCAACGTGTTTGTTTATCATTCATTTTATACATACCTTTGATAATGATTATTGAGCTTGTGCTCGCAATAATTGTCTGGTACACAAATAATAAATATTGTGAACCTTTTAATAATTATTTTATTTTATTTCATAATTATGGAGTTTCACGAAATATGGCTTGCTACAGGAAGGATTAGGCTTATCAAAATCTTCAAAATGTGCTGTCATTAATTTTTACAAAGATTTTATCATTGCCATCGACCTTGATTCTTTTTGGTATGTCTAGTACATTAACGTATTAAAAACATATATTTTTTTCTAAATCTTAAAAAAATACCATCTTAAATTATTTTTCAAGATTAGTCTATAAAGTGTGATAAATAAAATGATTTTGAAACTAAAAATTAATGATTAAGTTTAATTGAAATCGAAAATGTAATAGTAGTAAATAGTTAATTTATTTATCATAGGAACAGAGTTTCGTTCAACCCCCAATAATACAACCATAGTTAACACCATAGAAACACCAGTTTTTTTGCTGATTTTATACTACACTATGGAATTAGGTTAGTACTTCCTAATCGACCCAGTCGGCGGTGCCGGTCTGACCTATTCGTTGATTATAATGTTTTCCTTCTCTTTACTTATTCGTTAATTTTACATGTACGTACTAAACGTAAGATTACGACCCATATCTAGGTACATGCGTTATTGATTTGGTTAGAATATCAGTACCACATAAATCAATTATTAGTGTAACCAAACAAATTCAGCACAATTGACAATTATAAACATTGGAGACTTACAAACGAAACTACGTTATGCCAAGAGTAACACATTCAGATAAATATTATAGGGAGAATGATAGTGAATTACGTCTTTGGATTCAAAACGAAAGATTTCAACTATTCGTCCAGTCGGCAAGGAACCAAAAGTATCTGTTTTGGTTCTTTCGTGTTAACAGTTATTTTATTGCACAAACCTATTCAGAATAGTGGGTAGAGCAATATATGTAGTTGCGTACTAAATCGTAGTGACAGCAGAAAAGTTATTAACAATTTAAGACGCCATCAACCGTTTTCGAGGAGTTTTTATTCCGTAGCTCATCAGGATGATTTCCTACGAAAAAGTGTTTAGTATATGATTTGTTTATAATAAAAATAGCTACAAAATGGCACCGGTTCAATTGTTATAACTGGAATAATTAAGTTGCAAAATCGAAGAATCTGCCGAAATCGCGTATGTTTTTTAAGTTGCCATAAAAATTTAAATAATCAACCAATACTGATGAAACTTACGTTAAGTATAGTTTAGATTATGTACAATAAGCACTCAAAACCCGTATACCAGGTATGCAAAACTTTTTGTTTAACAACGTTTTATAAATCTACTGCGCCAAAAACTTTGAAAGTTTGCAAAAGCTGTTTGAAGCTTTGCATACTATTGCAAATGTGCATATATGTAGCCTAAGTCATTAGTAATCGAACCCAATTTGTAAAATTCGATTAAGTTTATTTTTACAATTTTGGCGACGGTTTACATCTCTTCATAATTTTGTTACGTTTATAAATAATTATTTTTTTTGGTACGTATACTTGGTCATTTATAAAATATTCCATCGGGTTCGAATGGACGGCAAGAAAAGACGCAATTTAAAAAAAAGAAATTCAAGTTTCGATGCTTGGATCCTGAGATATTAAACTTTTTGCGTAAGTATGCACTACTCGTATATTATGTACCATATTGAAATGAATCAAAATCGAGTGTATACTGTGAACCTTGTAGAATAAGTATGCAATTGCCCAAAATTATTAGTTGCATATTTCTAATAGAAATTATTGCAATAGAATGAGACGCGCGCTGAAAAATCGGTCAATCGCCTACTTAGTCTAATGCATACTTACTCAAGAAATCGCAGGATACAAGCGTCGACTCTTGAACTTTTCTTTAAATTGCGTATTTTTTGCGGTCTATTCGAACCCAATGGAATATTTCATAAATGACCACGTATACGAACCAAAAAACTAATTATCTATAAATGTAGCAAAACTATGAAGAGATGGAAAACGTCACCAAAATTTCAAAAATAAACGCAATCGAATTTTACAAATTGCGTTCGATTGTTAATGACTTAAGCTATGTATATGCACATTTTCAATAGTATGCAAAGCTTCAAACAGCTTTTGCAAACTTCCAAAGTTTTAGGCGCAGTAGATTTATAAAACCTTGTTAAACAAAAAATCTTGCATACCTGGCATACAAGTTTTGGGTGCTTATTGTACATAATCTAAACTATACTTAACGTAAGTGTCATCAATATTGGTTGACTATTTAAAGGAGGATATCGGCGAGATAGGCGTTTTTGGGTCATGCATTTAGACATAGTCAACTATGAAAAAAATGACAATGTCATTATTAATCATTGTCTTGATGAAGTATAATAAGCATCGAGAATTTATTTTAATTGTCTTATTTAAATAATGGCTCCCACTAAATGCTTTGGATGCAATAGTTACATCAACAAAAAAAGCACTGCAAAAATAGCTGGTAATCGAGTTTTCAGACAATTTTTGGAACATGTACGAGAGCAAAGGGGTGTCGGTTGGATTGAGCCCGCGCCAAATTCTAAAATGTGCATCGATTGTTATCGCACTTTTCGGCGTCAACCACTAAGTAAGATATCTTATACGATCTAAGCACATCAATATCTAGAACTGTTTAGGGATGCAACCAAACGAAAATGAAATGATCATCGAGTTAGACAATAACGAGAACAATAACGTGGACAACAATAATGATCATATGCCGTTCTTAAAATTAATAACAACTGAACGATTTTGTTGCGTGTGCGGGTTGCCAAATTGTCACCGTTTTCCAGCAAAAGCCGTTTTGGAACTGTGGATGAGACATAAAATATTCTGTCACCCAAATAATAGATCATGTCCTGAACATTTACAAAACGGGCATTTTTCGCAAGAAGCTGTAGCATCTATTCAATTAAGAGCTGCTCGTAGGCCGTTCACAGCAAGGGATCATGAGATCTTAATTGATTTACTCACTAATCGCGTCATTTTGTTGGAAGAAAAATGCAAAATATTTGATTTCGACAGTGATAAATTGGATGATGATGATTGCTTAGCACTGACGGGGTTGAATAAAGCAGATTTTAATACTCTTGTTGAGTATTGTGACAACTTAACTCCAAGATATAAAGTTTCAAAAAAAAACTGCGTGGCCATTTTTCTAATAAAACTCAGAGTGGATCCGACACAGAAAATTCTAGGAATGATGTTCGGCATGAAACCAAAGCAGCAAGCACGTGTAAGCGAAATTTTTAATGATGTCCTTTCTTCGTTAATAACTAATTTTGTACCACATTATCTGGGATACAATCATTTAACACGTGAAGACTACGGACGTTTCCACAGCACAACTACTTCAAATCGTTTGTGTCGCACCAATCCCGATTCTATTGTTGTTTTAGTTGATGCTACCTATCTTTTTCACCAAAAACCGTTCGATCATTTATCACAGCGAAAAACCTATTCGGTGCCAAAACATCATAATTTGGTTAAGTTTTCTGTGACGGCAGCACCAGACGGCTATATTATGGATGTAACAGGTCCTCATCCAACAGATGGACGAAATAACGATTCCTCAATTTTTAACGCTATGGCACTTAACGACGATGGATTTTTAACATTTTTCCGTGAAGACGATAACATTATTTATGACCGCGGTTATCGGGATTCGATCCAGTTTTGTCAAAATTTTGGTTTGAATGTTCTTATACCTCATTCCGTCCTACCTGGTCAACGACAGCTAACCACACAACAAGCAAATGAATCTAGAATAGTGACCATGATGAGATGGGTTATCGAGGCGGTATTTGGTCGAGTTCAAAATAAGTTTCGATTTTTGCGGAATATAGTTCCCAATAGATATGGATGTGAAACTTTAGGAAATATTTTTAAAGTTTCTTGCGCTATATCAGTAGTAAGCAAAAGCCGGTTTAAGCCCACAACTCCCCATGTTATTCTTATGGGAGTTTCGTTTTTAAGACAGGACAATTTTGTGAGGTTATGTGTGTCAAACTTACAATTGAGTGAGGTTATGTGTGTAAAACTTGTCGTCCTTCCCGCCAGATGTCAGCATGGGTGCGGGTTTAAGTGTTTAGGCGGGAAAAAGTCGAATGTGATGCTTGTCCGTGATTGGTCGGATCGAATTGGCGGTAAAATAGGTAGCAGCATGTGTCGCTAGATGTCTCTGTGTGCGTGGTTTTGGCGGGAAAAATCAAATCTCAGGCCTGTTCGTGATTGGTCCGAAGTTTTGGCGCTAAAGGAGGTTGCAGGTGGTGTCGCTTTGGAGCGCGCGAACGCGGCCGGGCGGGGCGGGTTAAATAGAAAATTTTGTCGCGGCGTTGCGTGGGCGGGTGCCCCGGTGGGCCAGTGGGCCGTTGAAAGGGGTTAATTTGAAACGGGTTTGCGCGCGACCTCGATCGAGGGGGTAGGGGGGGTGGACTAGTGCTCTAGCCTCCTAAGGGAAACTAGTGCAGTATTGCTTGTGAGATCGACATGTGGATGATGTATAGTGCTCAGGATTATCCCGTGGTGCGAGACGCCGTTAGCGGGGTGGAATGTTTATTGAGGCAGTTCGAGGATGGTGCTAAAGACGCTATGCACGAAGCGGTTTACGACTGGCAACAGATGTATGGCGGTTACGAATATTGTATGAAGCTTCACGGAACGTATTTGAAGGGGATGGAGTTGTGTGAAGCGTGTTTGCGAACGGAAATCTCGTTGGAAGTTTTATATGAGGAATTAAAAAAATTAGATTTGACGCATCATCTGTCCGATGAGATGAGAAAGTTTTTTAAAATACCGTCCATCGATGATGATGATGAGATGGGGGATGCGGGGGAGGAGGCGGAGGATGTTGACGCCGACGATGCGGAGGGGGGCGTGTGAAGTGAAGTTTCTTTTCAATTATATATTATTAGCCTTAGTGAATTCGTTGAGTGAAGACGTTTTTTGTAGTAGGGCAAAGATAATGACGATGAGTGAACCGAGTTTGACAGAGATTGCATCATCATCAGTGGAGGCGGCATCGGCAGTGATGGATGGCGTAGCAAGATTTTTTTCCTGTCTGAATAATATTGGATCGGCAGTTCAGAAACCGGTAAAGAAATTGAAAGATCTACCTGTAGATCGGGAATATCTGATGTTAGACGTCCGAGCCATTAACACGAAAACGCATAGTCGCTCGTTGCTGGTAGAACTGGAAGATTTTGTGTTATTTTTGCCGAAAAGAATAAGTGATTATTTAACTAATGAAAAAATAGCGATGTTAAACATGTGCACGTGTTATTTGGCTTATCGAGGACAGAAACTTGCACAAGATGACGTCACCGATGGCGGTGATGGGGAAGAGGCCGGTGAGGGGATAAAGAAGCAAAAATTCGCTCCTAATTCGTTCGCTCTAGTGGAATTTATACCGATGTTTCCCGAGACAACAAAGCAGTAGTAATCGAGTACGTCTCAAGTGAAAAACGCGTGCATCATGTTATTGTCGACGGTGGCCTTGGTGTTGTCGTCGATTGCTGCCGACCGTAAAGTGCTTTACGTAGCTCATCCGGTCGGAGCAAAAGAGGCCTACGTTGGGTTCTATTTTAGCGAAAATGACGACACCTCATCACCATCATCATCATCTCCAATACCGGAGGCGTGGAATAGAATGCAAACAGAATATGTAAATAGTACCTTCGCATTTTCCTATGCACTGGGGGCCTTTCATCGGCGTCATCGAGAACGTTTTATTTGGATCAAATTACGTTATCTGTATCAAAATGAAAGCTGGCAAGAATCAGAATGGACACCCCTGTTGTGGAATAGAACAAATTCCTCGTCACCGGTAGGAGGAGGAGGAGGAGGTGTGGTGGATGGAACTATTAAAGTTTTGTTAATTTCAAATAATGTATTTGCCCTTGTCATACTACTGATGGTTGTATTAATAATTTTTAGATTGTTTACTTACTTTACTTTGTAGATAATTGTATGTAAAAATAAAACATTATTTTATTACATCATCATCTTTTATTTCATTCTTAGTTAAGTACATATAAATAATACAATAATTATAGCTAATAATAATAATAATAAAAAGAAATTATTCTGTTTGTTTGATTAATTTGTCATTTTGAGACAGTGCGTAATATATTTGATTTACATTATTAATAGCACACCGACAATAATTGAGAATATGTGAAAAACATGGTGGTTTCCAGTGACGTAGAGGAGCCATCTTTTCAAGGAACTCTTCTTCGGACATTCGATCATCCAAGTCTATCACCGGCAACGTCGTGTGATTTCGCAGGTAATCGGATTTAATTTTACCCTTGCAATATATGGTGCTGTCTCGCGACGTGACGACACTTAAGATTTTTTCGATTTCTCGCAAATCCGTATTACCGAAGGACCATCGCAATCCGTGATGATACCTGGTGAGCCAGTTGACGGTGGTCTGTTGCGAAAGTGTCAATTCATGAAATGGACACGGCGGTTTAAAGACATAATGAGCTGTTCGTTCTCCGTCAGTAATGGCCATTTCTTTCGGAACAAAATGGGGTGCTTCGAAGCCCTGCAAATCTATTATTATCATCGTTTACAGGGTGGTAACGGTGCTCGTAACTGGTTCGTACGATACTATGGTGTCGTGAAGTAATAGAACGTACGCGTACGTGTTGTTAGCGAACGCTGTGCTCGCTTCGATCTCAATTTTAATACTAACCGTCCCCGCCTTTACACTCTCGTCCTGTTTCGATAGATTGATGACGTAGAGCGGGGATTTAAGAAATTCGCTGTATCTCATGAGAGGGTGGGGAAAATGAGGGTTGTTTCCGTAGTAGGATGACTGAAAGTCGCAGTAATTTCTGTACGCCTCCGTAAATAAGTTTTTATTAAAGTCCAAGTTCATGCGTCTATTGGGGTGAGCCACCGAATCGATATAGACCGTGATATTTTTTATGTTGGCGTGATTGAAGGTGCTCGCGTTTTCTTTAGCAATATTTTCCTTGTTCACTTGAAATCCCACGATTACATGATGAGGTCTCTCGAAGGCTTTCACGGACCCCAATTCTATAACATCCTCGCGTCCGCTGCGTAACCCGGGTATGATGTTAAGGGTTCTTTTTCGGAAAGGGATCGTGATGAATTTGCCCTTGTCGATTTTGTTTAGGAGTCGTAACTTGGCGGCGTCGCTCAACCTGAAGTGTGGCACTCGCCATTCTATTTTGCTGAGGCTAATGTTCCCATCGCTTTCTGCGCTTTGAATACAATTTGAGTCTGTACGAGCACGAACCAAACTTAACTGCATTTTGGACCATACGATTAACTTATTGTAGTCCTCGGCTATTCCAAACCACAATGATAAGGGTATAAGACATGAGAACTTCTTATCCGTACTCTCGATGGAAATGGGAAGAGTAAAGGGATCGGCACCCCATCCGGCGATCTCGAGCGATTTAATGGTGTCCTTGTTGTAAGCTGCAAGACCCCTCATGGTGGAGGTAATCCCCGGTCTTCGTATAGACTCGATCATGGTATCGTTCAGGCTTAATTTGACCTCTTCGAACAGATGGGAAATAGCGTTGTTGACTAGATTACATTGTTTTGTGGGGTCCGCAACTTCAAGTTGTCCTTCCACATACAGGAAACTCTCATAAATGCTGACGAGCGAATCTCGTTGTTCCACCGTTATGGTGACTTCATCGCTAGATTTGAAGTTTTCCGCTCGAGTCGGGGGCGTATGGGCGATCCATTTCTGTTCGATAATATCCTCATCGAGTCGGATGTCGTCGAATATGTTTAATTTTTCACTGCTCATCACTTTCTTTCAGAACTGTAAATCCGAGAGATTTCAAAAAGTGAACGTCTTGAGGTTTTAATCGTTTAACGTTCGAACGATTAGTGACGTGTAGAGCGCGAGCCGCTCTTTTATAATGGGATATTATGTCTTCATTCGTCTCCGTTTTTCTCATTATCATATTATTATTATTATTACCAGTAGTACTAGTAGTGAAGTCTAACCCCATTTTTTCTCTCGTTCTTTCTTTTTAAGCTCCAATCGTATAGTAGCGTCTTCGTGTCCGAAATTTAATCGTTCTCCGTTTTGATTCGTGAGTGATAACGTGATATTATCTATTTGATCCGCAACTACTACTGGAAGATATATTACGTTTGTAGGTTTTTCGTTCACTTGTTCCCCCGGCTCCACGTCCAGCGCGAATTCGTATATTGTATGTACCGGGGTGTCGTTATAATGTGCGCCTCCAGTTATATTACAATTTATTCGTATACTACTGGCCGGTGATATTTTAACGGGTAAATCCGATTCGTGTAATACGTCCGCTTCTAAAACTTTGGGGGAGAAGCCGAGCATGCGTCCGATAGAGTCGTCGGGGCGAAAATCAATGGCATATTTACTTTTGATTTCACACTTTAAAGTGTTCGTATTCGGTTGCAGAGAAAATATTTCTTCCTGCTTGAGAGTTTCATTATTGGTTAGCGCCAATTTTTTCGATATGTACTCATTCAACGAATTTATTTCATATGCCCCCTCCGCTATGAGTAGCTGTCTGTTTTTTTTATCGCCCGGTTTGCGCCAATAGATCTTATTATTGCCTGGATAGATGTTTCGGAGAGCGTTGTAGGTCCAGTAACCTATTAGTCCTAACGTGTACTCGTAGTCGGCATTTAAGGCAACCGGCGGATAATAGTTAGTACTCAGGTAACTGCCTGTACCCGTTAAAGTGAACGTCTCGGACATGATTAAACGAGGACGCGTCACATACCCTCTTTTTATCTCCTCAGAAATTGCAAACACAGATGTCCGCAGTTGTAGGAATTGTAATTTTGATATCGTTCCGTGTTATAGGTCATGTTTCCGGCATTTTTGCCGAAATAGTTCACAAGTTCTCGCGGCGGCTTTAAATTTCCAAATCCGTCGAAATATTCAATCAAGTTGTTGTGTTTCCTGTATGCCACCCAATGCGTTCCTTTCCCCATTGTCGAATCCAAATTGACTATTCCACTTTCGTTCTTCCAAGGTCGCGAAGGTAATCCATCGCGCATAAATACGCCTCGAAAATGGGGTATACCTGTGGCATATTTGTAGATGTCAATGTTGGTGAGAGGACGTCGAGGCAAATTTATTAGTTTTTTGTCGGCTTTTTTCGTAAATAGAGCCCTCTGCCGCCGCTTTTAGGTTTCTTGCTCAAGTACAAACCGAGGCCCGATTTACTCGGCGACCGGTGTTTTATAATCATACTTCCGCCTTTTCCGATCGCTATACCCTCCATCCTCCTATTATGGTCCTTCATTTCCACCAATTGATCTTTAGCGGATTTTACGTCTTTCACGGCTTTAACCACCTGAGATACGCCCCCGGCCAGCGAGCCAATCGCAGCGAGTCCACCAAAAATGGCCGGCAATAAGGGAAGTAGACCACCTTGTTTTACCGCCCCACCTGGAATAGGAATTACTCGAGGTTGTCTCACACATCTTCTACCTCCTGCTTCTTTAACGGCTCTTCTCGCCGCACCCACAGCTATTTTCGCAGCTTTCGCGATAGTTTCCGCTTGAGCACCTTTTACGGCGTTAAGTCCGGTTTTCATGATCCTACCGAAAGCGACTTTAGATTGTTTATTACCGCCGCCGCCACCTCCTCTTCCAAACCCCATTCCAAGTTTTCTTTTAGCTTTCATGACGTTGGTCACGAGCCAAGCGTTTGCTTTCTCCGAAACACTGGAATCCTTTGCTTTAACCCGCTTCCATGCTTCTTGTTCGAGAACTGCGTCCGCAAGATGTCTCGATTTCACGTCCTGATGACTCGAATAAGCGATATCGTGTTCCTTACAAGCGGCGTCCAAGGGATTTACGCCGGGATCTCCGCGTGCTAACCTTTGCCCCAATCGTGTACCGGGGCCGCAGAATTGATACCCCGGAAGGTGTAGTTCGACGGGTAGTTTATCTATAAGCTTGTTTAAGACACCTCCGCCTTCGTGCACGATCATTTGAACGAATAACTTCGTATCATGCGTACAAGCTTATTTATAGCATAATCTTCATTTTTTATTACTTGCCGGATATAGCGGAAAAAAGAATGAAAATCGTGCAACAACGTGAAAGGTTAACCGTACGCGATTTGGAAAAGGAGCTGCTCATGGACTCTGGGGCAAAAGTTGATGGTGCTAAGCATAGCAGTTTGTTCCCATCCTCCATCAGGTGCTTGATAGTGGGACCCTCCGGTTCCGGCAAATCAAATGCGATGCTCTCCATGTTGGTGGAGCCCAAAGGGTTGAAGTTCGCCAATATTTATATTTATTCCCGGTCTCTTCATCAACCGAAGTATACGTTTTTGAAAGAAGCGCTGAAGCGTGTAAAAGGCATGGGGTATTTTACTTTTAGCGAAAACGAGTCCGTCATGATGCCCGATGAAGCGCGCCCTAACTCGATTTTCGTGTTTGACGACGTCAGCATGGACAATCAGAATCCGATGCGTCATTTCTTCAGCATGGGGCGACATCACGGTATAGACAGTTTCTATCTCTGTCAGTCTTACACGAAAATTCCTAAACATCTGCTGCGCGATAACGCGAACATGTTATTGATTTTTAAACAGGACGACTTAAACATGCGTCACGTTTACGAAGATCATGTGAGCATCGATATGTCTTTTAATAAATTTCGGGACATGTGCACTCGGTGCTGGAAAGACAGTCGCTACGGATTTCTAATGATCAACAAGGATTGTGACGTCAACAACGGACGTTACAGAATAAATTTTGACGGTTTTATTAGACCCTAACCGCTATAAATTCGAAGTAATTTAGCTAACTCATCTAGTCGAACTAAAGTAGCGATCGATATTGTAACCTTATTATTATGGGGGACAACATCGCAGCCGATAAACTTCGTAAAAGAGCATTAATTCGAGTTGCTAATGATATACGAAGGAAATTTAAAGCCTTACAATCGGGCGCGCAACTTAAAGAAATCGCTTTTGCGAAAACGCACAAACCCCTTCTGGATCCTATAGAAGACATCGCTCGCTCCCTGAAAACCATTAACGAAAAAGGAAAAATAAGCGCTCCGATGAAAATGCCGTTGGCCTGGTCCACACCCGTTTTTAGCACAGTAGCGGCTACTCCAAGTACTTCCTCTCCTACATCAAAATTGCTTACAGAAATGCACACATCGGTTTCCCCTAGATCAAAATTGCTTAAAAAAATACGCACATCGTTCAAGATGAAGGGTGAAGACGAAGAAGTAGAAAAAGTGGAAGAAGAAGGCGACGAAGCAGGAGGGGTGGACAAAAGGGTGGAGGCTGGTAACGAGGATA
Source organism: Agrypnus murinus (assembly GCA_929113105.1). Classification (NCBI taxonomy): domain Eukaryota; kingdom Metazoa; phylum Arthropoda; class Insecta; order Coleoptera; family Elateridae; genus Agrypnus; species Agrypnus murinus. The sequence continues at coordinate 40,769,786 of OV816024.1, read as the reverse complement.
TATATCCGGCATGGGAAAATGTGTCAACGCGAGACTTTTTAGAACAATATCACCCGCTACCTAGGAAATATCTTTCTCTTATGCTGCGAAACGATCGAAGTATAGATAACTCCCCGTACGGTGTTAAGTATGACGTTAATTTGGATAAATGGAATTTTGGAGATTCCTTCCTCGACGTTGGAAATAGAGAGAAATATTTTAAAGTCAAAGGAGTTAGGTATGATGGAACGCATGGGTTGTATGAACTTTTAGTTCTAAAACGACCCGCTAACTATACAAGGCAAGACGTTAGAAATTACATAAGTATACTTCGCGCCACCAATGTCGACAAAATACCGCTATCGAAACGTTATGTTGGCTATAAATATACGGAGATCATTAAACCGATCATTGAATCATTAGAAGAAAAAGAAATGAGAGAAACAACGGGCAAAGGTGTACTTTCCAGTATGAAGCGTGTCAATGATAATCCCATCGAATATGTGTATTGGGATACGCCCTCAGAGCTCGTTCAACGTTTAAGATTGCTCATTGCTTCTCAGAATGCCGGAAATTCCAATGTTCAAAATGAAATTGCTAGTATTGTTGAGGAATTGCGAGAAGATGGTTATATAGCTTGAAGATGAGTAAAAATTAATTCATTTTCATGATGCCCGTGGATAAATTTGGACGGGTGGTTCATCGAAGTTCTTCTTCTTCGGGAGGTAAACAACAACAACGTCCTTTGTTTCCATTAACAAGCACCGGCGGGTTTGACATCGAACAACGACGACTTTCGAATATAGGCCATCCTTTGGAAGAAAACGATGCAGTGCCGTTAAAACGATTAACTGAAGAAGTAAAAACCTGGGAGCGTAGAGAAAAATTCTACACCGACAAAATAGACCCGTTGTTAGTGCAAATCAATAACGGGATAAATCAATTACAGCCAATTATCGAAGCTAAAAAACAGGGGCAATTACTCACTCAGCAGGAATCGATCGATTTAATGAAAACAGAAAGGCAGCGTTTCGAGACGTTTTATGTTTCACTTGTGAACCCCCTTGCCGAAAATTTCAACAAAACCATTGCGAAATTGACTGAACGTGTGGATGCGTTAGAAAGATACCATAAAAAACAAAAAACGTAAAATATTTAAAATACTAGTACTAATATGAGCGATGTAAAGAGAGCAATCGTTAACGAGATCCACAGGCAGGCTAGAATAAATTTCCCCAGACGTTCAGCAATCGTTCTAGGGTTCGATGACCTCTGGGAAAGCGATATAGCAGTCTTTAACTCTTATGCCCATTACAACAAGGGATATAAATACGTTCTGGTGGTAATAGACGCTTTTTCTAAATATGTGTGGGCAAGGCCTCTAAAATCTAAAAGCGGGAATGAAGTTGCCGGTGCTATGCGGAGCATATTGGATGAAAACTTGCGAAAACCTAATAACTTGGCCACTGACCGCGGAGGTGAATATTTTAACACTCATTTCAAGAAATTAATGTCGGAACATTCCATCAACCACTATTCAACGTTTTCCACTAAGAAAGCATTTTTTGCGGAAAGGGTGATTAGGACACTTAAATCTAATCTCTACAAGGAGTTCAGTTTCAACGGGAATTATAAATGGTTGGATATACTGCAAGATGTTGTCGATAAGTACAACAGCACCGTGCATAGGTCAATTGGTCTAGCCCCCATCAATGTGACATTTCGCACGCCTTTAAATCGTTCGAATGATGATGACGGGGTCCCCCCAAAACCTAAATTTAAAGTAAACGATATGGTTCGTATTTCTAAGTACAGAGGGGTTTTTTCGAAAGGTTATCACCCCCAGTTCAGCACTGAATTATTTCGCATAAGCAGGGTGCAATCAACTAGACCGACAACCTATCTGTTAGAAGATGTGAGAGGTGCCCCAATCAAAGGTTGCTTCTATGAACCGGAATTGATGAAAACTAAACACCCAAAAAGCTTTTTAATTGAACGTGTATTACGAACAAAAAATGATCAATTATATGTGAAATGGTTGGGTTTTGATAACACACACAACAGCTGGATCAAGAAAAGTGATTTATTATAAAAAATAGTCTGTTTATGTATATACTTTATTTACAATATAATAATAATAATTAGAAAATATGTGCATAAATAATAGTCTACTTATCTATATACTAAGATTTTATTTATAATAAATACTTACAATATAATAATAATAATTAGAAAATATATGTACAAATAATAGTCTACTTATCTAAATGTATAAACTAAGATTTTATTTGCAATAAAAAATTATAAAATAACTCCCTCCTCTTCTTCATTTATTTTAAAATGACCCCATGGAAGGGTATCAATTTTATTTTTTAGTATAAAACGTTTATCATCGCATGAATCTAGAGCTTTTTTCCTAATAAAATATGTATAAAGATTATGTTTATCAGAACGAATGCTTCTATTAACGACATATGTAATTTCCGAATCAAATAAACTTTTGAAATAATGTTCGAAACTTAATCTATTTTTTAGAGCCTGCTGTCCTACGCCTTTGGCCTAAGCTCTTAAAGATGAATATTTGTTAATATTTATAGCTAACGAATTAATACGACTAAAACTACCCCCTGACCCCACTTCTTCAAAGGATCCCATCTGTAAAAAAGGAAAAAAACTAATTAAAAGTGAGTTTTTAAAAAACTTCATATACGCACCTGTGACAATAAAGAAATCTCCATGTCCCCGAATATAGAAATAAGGTCGCTGGATCTTGATATAATGAAGTTGGACGTGTTAAAGTACTTGGCCTGTACTGTGTCATCTAGCTTCATTTTATAATCGGCACAAAGAACGACATTGGCTTTCATGTTAGGTATTCGCTTTTGGAGGGATGCTTCAATTTTATCCACAAAAATGGGCTGTGCTTCCTCGAGAAACTCCTTTGGATCTAATATATTGTTATTGATCACTATACCCGTCTTAATACGCCCTTTGAACGCTGATTCCAGCTAAAACATGCAAATTATAATCAATCAAAATGAGAATATTCAATAAAAAACATGAAAAACTTACGTCATAATACGTTACGCTGCTTTCCCCACCCTCTCCACTAACTCCTTCGCCTGTTTTAATAAGGGATTGTTTTATCCTCGCATCCAAGTATTTACATCTGTTCAAAATCGTTTCTAGTTTCCGTTTATCAGCTATTCCCCCCGCATTTGAGTAATTCCTTATCTGTTGGATTGATAATTCCGTAGTTTCATCAATCAGGGTTGATAACCTTCGAAAATCAGCAGGTGTTGTTGCACGTGCTAAATCATCTTCCACCAATGTAACCTGATTTTGCAAATTGGTAATATCCATTATTGTTAAGACGGATTAAATACAATTCAGCCTTTCAATTAAAAAATAATAACACGTTAATTTCACAAACTGAATCGAACGGTTTTTCTAAATGAGTATGTTATCCGCACCAAACACTTGTTTCAAATAAAACAGAAGCACTTTAGAGCGAGCTTTTTATACGAGTGCAAGGTGCAATTAATTTTAATTGTTGACACAAATCGAAAACGCAAAACACCCTCATAAAATAATTTCAAGCAATAACTCAATAAAATGGCGCGCTTTCCACCCCTAACAAGGCCAACACTTCGAACAAAATACTCCATATAACACAATTTTTACAAACTAAAATATCCCACTAAAGAAATAAATATTCTAAAGGATGTCCAAAACAACGATTCAATTATAAATGGAATCAAAGACATGTAAATAATCTTTTTATGCGAGATTTTGTACATCCCTGTTGTTTTGTAAATCAAACGGGGAATATCAAGAAACGAATCCCAGATGTGACAATGACGCACATTTTAAATTTATCGCCTATGTTAATGTTTGCACTTAAAAAGCATTAATTAATTATGACATGACATTAAGAAAATATTTTACAGTACACATTTTAATAGCGCTTCAGTTTTAAAACAAGCGGTAAACTGTGCACATATGTAATGCGGTTTGAACTCGCGTCTTTTAATCAATAAAAATAACACTAAAAACAATACAACCGCTTAATATTGTTTGCGATCTTAAAAATTTCATTATAACGTGTAAAATACGGGAAAAACAAGTGCAGCTAAATTGAGATTGTTATTTTACACCGAATGTATTGTTTTTTCTAAGTCGAACATCAATTCGTGAAAGGAATGTTTTTTCTTGCTAGTGCAATAATTCACTGATGACATCATCCGGCGGAATATATAATATTTTGTTAGAAGGAAAAGATGCATTTTTCTTTTAATATTATTATCGTATTAAAGGAAAAAACAAATGCGGGTAAGTTGATATTTTTTATTTTTAATGTATAAAATGTAATGTTTTTTTAGCTCTCAAAACTATGCAGCAATTAAGTGATGATGAGATCATTCTAGAAAAAAGAATGTATGCACATATGTTTTGAATAATTACATCATCCAGCAGAAAGATGCATTCTCCTTTAAAATAATATCATTATTGTATTTTACTGGCTTCTGTTTTGTTCATAAAGGAAAAAACAAATGCAGGTAAGTTGATATTTTTTAATTTATTGTATAAAATGTAATGTTTTTTTAGCTCTCAAAACTATGCAGCAATTAAGTGATGATGAGATCATTCTAGAAAAGGAATGTATGCACATATGTTTCGAATAAATACATCATCCAGCAGAAAGATGCATTCTCCTTTAAAATAATATCATTATTGTATTTTATTGGCTTCTGTTTTATTCATAAAGGAAAAAAACAAATGCAGGTAAGTTGATATTTTTTAATTTATTGTATAAAATGTAATGTTTTTATTTTTAGTCCAACATCAAACTATGCAACAATTAAGTGATGAGATCATCCAGCAGTACTATTCACGAGAGAGAAGAAAAAGAAGCATTCCTTTTTTTAATTATTATTGTATTTTATAGGTCACTATTCATTATTTGTATTAAAGAAAAATCTACAGTACGCTTATGTTGTTAATATTGTATTTACATCTAGTTAAACGATGATTGTATATTATTTTTTTCAGCCCCCTTTAATAAAATGTTTACCCCACCGCCTTATTATTAATCAGCAGCGAGGCAACCGCCAAATTTTTCAAATTAACCCCTTTCAACGGCCCACTGGCCCACCGGGGCACCCGCCCACGCAACGCCGCGACAAAATTTTCTATTTAACCCGCCCCGCCCGGCCGCGTTCGCGCGCTCCAAAGCGACACCACCTGCAACCTCCTTTAGCGCCAAAACTTCGGACCAATCACGAACAGGCCTGAGATTTGATTTTTCCCGCCAAAACCACGCACACAGAGACATCTAGCGACACATGCTGCTACCTATTTTACCGCCAATTCGATCCGACCAATCACGGACAAGCATCACATTCGACTTTTTCCCGCCTAAACACTTAAACCCGCACCCATGCTGACATCTGGCGGGAAGGACGACAAGTTTTACACACATAACCTCACTCAATTGTAAGTTTGACACACATAACCTCACAAAATTGTCCTGTCTTAAAAACGAAACTCCCATAAGAATAACATGGGGAGTTGTGGGCTTAAACCGGCTTTTGCTTACTACTTATATCAAATGCTTTTTTCCCACCCATAAATGAAAGTGCCCCTGATGATAATGTATTCTGTGACAGAGTTTTAGAACAACTAAATCGGCCAAATCTTTTATTAAACCGACTGAGAGAGGAAAACTTAATTCGAGCAAGAATTCATTGGCCACTTGTAGATGGATTTCTGGATCTTGAAGATTTTCCAATTTTATCGGAAAATGAAATCCAAGACTTAACTCATGGCACGTACCAAATTCGTTTGGCCTATGCGTATACGTCTTCCCATTTGAACAACGGCCAGTACTTAGTAAGACTTCATCGGCAACCCAATGTTGAAAATCATGTTCAGCTGATCAGAGCTTCGATACCTTCGAGATATCAGGCTGCACATGAACGCAAATGCTTTATCGAGTATAATACTTTGTTAAATGGAATCGAAGCAATAACAGGCTGGGCATGTTTATGTAAGTCAGGAGCACGAGTGCTGGGAATGTGTGGTCATGTTTGCTCAGTTATATGGTTTTTGTCATATGCCAGACATCATCCTGAACTACGCTATCCATCTAGGGATATGGCAGACAATCTACTAGACGTTGTAAGACTTAATTTAGAATAAAAGTGTTGATTTTTCTTGTTTTTTATTGCAAGGTTTTTTCAAGCGTTTTACCTAAATAGTTGTAATGGTGCGTAAATCTTTCGTTTTAGTTTCTTTTAAATTGCAAAGGGGCGAATACTGAATAAAGTACAATGACATTTATAAATGTCATGAATAAAAATCAAATTGACAGAAATGTCAAAAATTCCTTCAAAATTGCTTAACTAAAATAAAAAATTCAAAGGTGTTCCGGCATGTTCTGCAAGTTGAGATTTTGGCATATGAATACTTTTATAAGTATCTTTATTTGTGCAAAGTTTCATGTAAATCTGCATGTGGCCCAAAGAACGATATCCTCCTTTTTATGGCAACTTAAAAACATACGCGTTTTGGCAGTTTCTTCGATTTTGCAACTTAATTATTCCAGTTATAACAATCAGACTGGTGCCATTTTGTAGCTATCTTTATTATAAACAAATCATATACTGAACTTTTCTTCTTAGTAAGCCATCCTGATGAGCTACGGAATAAAAACCCCTAAAAAACGGTTGATGGCGTCTTAAGTTGTTAATAACTTTTCTGCTGTCACTACGATTTAGTACTCAACTACATATATTATTCTACACACTATTCTGAATAGGTTTGTGCAATAAAATAGCTGTTAACACGCAAATACACTCTTCACATCTCTATTGACTGAACTATATACCGTCTAGTTATAAATAAGGCTCGAAAATAGTATAGGCAGTTAAGAAAAATGTAATAATGTGAAAAACTTTTCAACATTTTTCGGGAATTTGACCCTTAATTTAAATTTCGCACGCTAACGATGGAAATCTAGAATCCTCTGTAGAAATGGACATAACGTCACACGGTCGACAACATTACTTTTGTCACACAACCCTATCGTAGGGGCGGGAGTGTAACCGAAAGTAAAAATTTACCTTCTCTGAGGTCTACACACTCTATACGTTAGATTACATATATCCCCAATGACATTTTCCTTTGGCTATTAGACTCAGTGTTCCAGTAAAAAAAGCGTGACAAACGACAGACAGACGGATGTACATGTCAGTGAAGACTTGAGGCTTTTCTGTATACTAAAGCAGGTTTTAGTTATATCTCAACGATTGTTACGGCAACAGAAGCCGTCTCAAATTTTCGCTTCCTATTAATCACATAAAAACCTTTGGTTCTAGCCGTGGTTCTTAACATTATTGGAGTCGCGGAACAGCGAACACTTTTAATAATAAAAGTCTTCACGGAATACTAAAACCAATGATGCAGATATTTACGAAATATCTTTTGTTTGATCACAAACGCCCATTTCTCCAGCAGAGGAGAGTTCCCTCCCCGAAGGGGCACGCTGTTATATTACAGATATATCAATAACAGGACGGAAAAGAAAAAATAAATAAACAGATGATAACTACGTAGTAAATATAAATACCCAATTATCAAAAGAAAATGCAAATATAAATAAACTACCCAATTTACTATAGAAATAATGAATTAAATAAAAATAGTACTTATCCAGCACGTGTTGTGTTGTATTTTTATTTGTTTTCTGCAGAAAGATCAACTCACCGAATCATTGATGATTGCTATGAAAACAACAAAATAACAAAACTGTTATGATTCATAACGTGTCTAAGCAGGTGCTGTTATAGACAGCAAAATTCTAACCGACTCTGAATTTTTATATAAAGAATCCTTTATTTTTAAATAGTGTCGAAACTTTTTCTCGATTTCCATCTAAACGGGTTTGCTTGGCTCGGACGCTTGAGTCGCTAGGCGTCCCTTATTGGGCGCCGAATTGTAGGTGTCTCTGCCCTGGGCGGCAACTTGTTTACGAAAGGTGCTGATATTCTCGGTAATCAGCGATAAATCTCGGGCGTCAGCTAGTGGAGAAAAGGTAATTCAGGGAACTGCTGGAGTCGTTGAGGCCAACCCTGTCTGGATCACTTTTACCTGCTTCCCTAAAGCTTTCACAAAAATAGAGTGTTAATTCTAGCAAATAAAACACAGAATTTGCGAATATAATGGTATTTATTATCACCAAAGCTCCAACAAGCGATTTCTCTAGCCTTTAAAGCTTACGGTAAACTACGGTAACCGCAGCAAGCGGGATGCAATATATATAGCGTGCGGAAACAAGCAAGCGTGCAAAAGCTATCGGAATACGGAGCCGGGTAAAAGGTGTGTTGGGTAACGCCAGACGGACAGGACAAAGAAGGCGGAGATAGAATGAGCCCCTTGGATACGCACAACGAGGTCTCGAAAAGGGTAAAGGATGAGACCACCAGGCTACGCACAGCGACGAGGTTTCGGAAAGAGGTAAGGGATGAGCTCGAGCGGAAAGAAGAATCGGAGCTACGTAAGAGATTTTACTCTTATATTTCCTATCGGTTGGGCGGTTGGCTGCTGGGCTGGTCCTTCTGGGTCGGCTGGCTGGTTGGTCCAGTAGGTTTCGAGTTCCGCGAAGGAACTGAATAGAACTTACGCACTCTCGGACGTAGGAGCTCGCGAAGCGTGGGGGAAATGGCAGAAACGGAACGGCGCACGCCAAATAAACGCTTAGGAAAGCGGCGAGTCGGCGGCTTATCCGAGCGGCTATAGATCACACGGATGATAAGCTTATTCATTCATACACCCAAAATAATTAAACAAAATAAAATAACTTCGCTACAATCTGTAATGAGACACTTACCGATCACACTTATCGTAATATAGTTACTACTGCCTAACTGCCAATTTTGGTAATTGGTCTGCCTTGATAATAACTAAAATGATACATTGTCTTAAGAAATAACAATTCCATCTAAAAATGACTTAAGCATCATTTGAATTAGTAAATTAGATGTACTACCACCACATTAAACTATATTTTTCTTAATTTATAAAACATTTGATTTTATGTGAGATTTCTTACGATCCAGTTACTAACATCTTTGAAGTCTTTTGGTCCTCTTGAAAGACTTTAGGTATATGTATATTGACACCTTAGCTGTTCTTAGTTACCTAAGAAATAGTAAAAATCTTGACACGTTTTGTTGTAAGACGGAGCATAATCAGGAAAAAAATCCCATGTTGGATTAAATTGAAAAAGCAGAAAATTAATGGAGCTATGTACTTTTGATTTGTTACTCACAAAGTCACGGCAGCAGTACTAGATCGCTTATAATAATTTTCAAACTAAATTTACTTTTAACACGTTTAACACTGGTGGCATAAAATGACATTTTTAATTCTTACTTTTTATTATACAAACGTTAGTCCTTAAAAGTCCTACTTTTAATAGGGTTTGTAGAGAAACTAATATTAATTTCTTGGTTTGACTTTATTTTGTCTATTTACTATTTAGTATATACTATAGCCATATAGAAATTCTTGTAAAACAATGATCAGAAAACCAAACACAAGTATTGTTAGCTTTTTTTAATTTTACTATATTTGCCAAGTTCTTACTGATATAATTGTCTTTGACGTAGTTTACATTGTGTTAAAACATCTTAATTTCTCAGTGTGGTATGTTTGTCTTAATTTAACTGTCTATTATCAAGATTAACCAAAACACATGCTCGCCATTCGTAATGATCGTGGGAACAAAAGAACAGTATAAGTGCAAGTCTATTGTAAATTTAATAATTAACACTTGATTGTTTTGTCGTCATTGATAACATTTACAGATATTATTTTATTTATGTACGTATATAATAATAATTTTAATAATCCTAGGCAACTCTGGTGCGTCAAAACGACCTAGCTCAATCTTCCACTAATTGCAGGTTAACCTTTCCAGTAACACCATGCACGAAACGTCTAGTTCTAGTCCAGGTAATATCAATTGTTTAAATTTACTAAACTCATTTTTAATCCTAATGCATTTTAGAAAAAGCTAAAATCGGAGTTTATAAAGGAGAAGATATTGATTTCGAAACGGCCTTAAATGTTGTAGGTAAGTAAACTTGTACTTATTCTTGATTCTGAAACCAAAAATTAACTGGTATTTTCAGGTTTTGGAAGGTATAATATTTACTTGACGTTAGTCTGTGGAATTTGTTTATTTGCTGTAAATACAACAGTATACGCAATTGGATATGTCTTACCAGCAGCTGAATGTGATTTAAATTTAAATACATTTGATAAAGGGTTATTAACTGCAGTCGGATTTGTTGGCATAATACTTAGCTTATACATATGGGGTGCTATAGCCGATACCACTGGAAGAAAGAAAGTTATATTAATCAGTCTGATAGGTGCATTTATCAGTAGCATAGCAGCAATACTAACAGCACCATTTTGGTTATTTACTATATTTCTTTTCGTAAACGGAGTTTTGTATGTAAAAATGTTCTTTATTACTACAGTCTATCACAATTAATTCATTAATTTTTTTTAACTAGTATCTCTGGCTCATCTTCAGCTCTTTATGCATATTTAGGAGAATTCCATGGCAACAATCGACGATCTGGAGCAATCGCATGGTGTACAGTATTCATGACATTTGCCTTGGCTATACTTCCAGTAACAGCATGGATTACACTTTCACAAACATTCAGTTTCCAAATCTTCGGTTTCGCATTTTTACCTTGGCGTTTTTTTATATTATTTTGCAATCTACCATCACTTATTGCTGCGATTGCGATAGCATTTTTTCCTGAAAGTCCTAAATATCTCATACTGGTAGGAGATATACCTAGGGCTATGTTTGTTTTGAGAAAAATGTACATAGTAAATTCTGGGAAGTCTGCGGATACATTTCCCATCCAAGCATATCCAAAAATAAAAATCGCTTATTTAGATGACCAACCTTCTAGGTCAGTTGTTACAATTTTAAGAACAGTTTGGCGCCAAACCACGCCACTATTTCAACGTCAACATATAAAATATACTGCACTAACTAGCATATTGCAATTTGGTGCATTTGCTATTTCCAGTGGATTACTTTTGTGGTATCCAGACATTTTAAACAAACTATCAGAAAGTTACAAAAAATATCCAAATTCAAGTATAACAGTGTGCGAAGCAATTACAACTGAAATCTCAACAACCAATAACACTTGTGAAAGCTCAAATATTGATTACACAGTGTACCAACAAAATCTAGTTATTGGAATTGCATATTGTATTGGATGCTCTTTAGTGGGATTGCTTATACATTTAGCGGGAAAGCGACTGTTATTAAGTAGTTTATGTTAATTATTAAGTTTATGTTAAATTTAACTTATTTTCTTATTTCAGTTATAAACTTTTTAATTCCTGCTATTTGCTGTGTGTTGCTGACGCTGGTAACATCTAGCTTAGCTGTTGATATTTTATTTGTGGTCGTATTGGTACCACCTGGACTATGTGTAGCTGTAATTAATGCAGCTGTCGTTGATATTTTTCCTACTCATTTTAAAACGATGGCACTTGGAGTATGTTTGTTGATGGGACGTCTGGGTAGTGTGGTTGCCAGTTCCGTTATAGGATATCTTTTAGAAATTAGCTGCAATGGTACTTTTTACTTATATGGGGCACTTACATTAGGTATGTACTATAGTTGAGTATTAGTACTGTAGCAGTTGCTTCACTTACTTTATTTGCCATCATTATAGGTTGATAAATAATTTTGAACATTTTGAGCTAAAAACAAAATTTGCTGGTAACTTACTATACGTCATATAGCCAAAACCACTTAACTTAGCTTTAATTGGTTTGAGTAAATTAAAAATCTATTTATTTTCATCTCTCTAGTTACAGTGTAAATTGGTGAAAAATTAAGACAAAAATAAAAAGAGTGTTTCTTTTAGAAAATAAAGAAAGAAGCCCTTTCTTGTTTTTGGTATCTTGCGTGTCTTTATATTATTAACAGAAATTATATGGTAGAATGTAATGACTATGTTTAATCATCAGTATAGTAGACATATTACTGAGAGGAATCTACGAATGATAATTCCATTTTACTAACATCTCAAAAATTATAAAATCTAAATATTTTATTTGAATATTACACGAAATAAAACATGCCCCGCGTTTGCCCCTTCTATCTTTTTATTGGCTTCATTCAATATTAATTAATATAAATATAAATGTTAACACGAATATTAGATTCATATGTATCTGTGAAAATTACAATCGCCATTAAAACACAACACAGCAAAAGCAATCGCTAAAAACTACGTCATCAGCTACCACATATCAAATACATACCAAATACGTACTCTGATCCACCAGTCTGGTTCATCAGATGTTGTGACTCTAATTTCGATGTTGTACAACACCATCTATATTTATTGGCGTGTCGCAATAGAGATTAAATTACATATGTAAGTCACAAAATGAAAAAAATAAAAGTAACTAAAAATTAAAAAGATAACTGAACCTAAAAAGGATAACTGAAACATAATACCACGAACTTCGATGCTGCTTTTTTCCAAAAATATACATACTAACAAATGAATTATCTTTGGTAATAAATCTTCCTTTGCTGTATAAGTTTTTCTTCTAATCACAAAACTAATTTATGTTATAGGAACCAATTTAATGAGTTTCCATCGCAAATAAATTTTGTTTTAAAAATAAAGTATTTTTAGTAAACATATAATAAAGTGTTTATGGTTTATAACAAAAGTCATTTGTCGTAAAAAATGATATTATGTGAAATTTGCAATTTTAGTAGTTTACAGTATCTATCAATTTTCTTTGTATCTACAACAAATTATTTTACTGAAAGAACACACTACGAAGAAATAAATTATCTTTGGTAACAAATTCTCACTTGCTGAATTAGTTGTGTTGTCACTTCAACAAAATAGTACTACAATTAACATATAGTAGTTCCAGCAAATTATTCTGTTTCTTTAGCTAAGAGTATTACAGCAGAAATAATTGGTATATGTAAATGATAAATTTGCTGGGGCTATATTGACACAAAATATTTGCTGCAGTTATTCGTGTTTTGATGTTAGAACATATTACTTTTTAGTGTGTAGAAGTACGAGAAGAAGAAGTATAACACCGTGTATACTTCGGTTTTAACTTCATAGTTTGGTGACCGTTGGGTTTTAATATGTAACGGTTTTTGATGTAACTCTGAACCGGGTCTTACTAATAAGAGATTATTATTTTTAGACGAACGATGTTTATATTTGCTTAAACAAAAAAAACACTAATTTCGGTGTTCACGTGATTTGTCCTGACGTACTTGTTTTATAATAATATAATCATAGGCACCCGCCTAGAATAAACGGCATGCTAGGGGAGGGGCAAGCCTAGATTAACCGGAATGCTAGGGGGGCAAGACTAGAATAAACGGCATATTATACAAGTTTCAATAAAATTCAAATTGTTCAACTTTCAGAGAGGGGGGGCAAGTGCCCCTCCTTTCCCCCCATCCGGACGCATATGAATATAATAAATTAATGGACTATTATTACAAATATTCTTTTCTATTTTTAGGTTGCACGTGCCTTTCGTTACTAATCCCAAATAGCAGTTACTCTTGAAGAACGTCTGTGATATAGCCGAATAACTAATTTCAAGCAACAATAATGTTTTTCTTATGTTAATTTATTTATTTTTATAATTATTATAACTTATAGTTGCAACCTAGGATACGTTATACATAAATATAACGCCTTTCATAGAATCTTGAAAGGATCTTTCATTGGACTTTAAATAAAATCCAATGAAGGCCCCGCAGAAGCGGGTGTAGTCCCGATCCTGCTTAAAACGTAAACTTGTGTAAAAATATTTAAAATAAAGTAAACCCTTAAATACGAAACTCGTTTGTTTTAAATTTTAACATTAAACAAGAAAAACATTGTACCTGTAAATTAGTTTATTAGAAGTCTTTTATCTTCTTACTTTTGTTTTTACTGTGTGTATATTACGATCTCTTATATTATATGATTTAATGTACTTAGATTAGAAAACCTTTTTTTTATTTTTATGTTTCTAGTTACCTTACAGATATTATCGATAGTATGCAGGCGCGGATTTATATATGGGTTAAATAGGCCATGGCCCATAGTGACCCTTTTTGAGGGGCGACAGATTTTCCTAATTGAAATATTTTAAATATTTAGTTATATTTTGTGAAGTTTTTTGACATTTAGAAATGTTAAATAAGTTGTACACTGAGAAGACTTTTTAGTTGGACAAACTAAATTGTATTTAACTCAACGAAACATTTAGTTAGCAAAACTAAATTTTTATTTAACTAAATATTTAGTTGAATTAAATAAAATGTTATTGTTCCAACTAAAACTAAATCTTAGTGTACTATTAGAGATATTATCTTTAAGAAACTTTTTAAAAATATTCAAATTAAAAATTTTATTTTTTCAAACAGTTTTAATTTATTTTTAATTACATTTTGGGCAGTTCCACGACAGCGTTTGTAACCTATGTTTTATAAAAAATAATAAAATTTATTAAATACAGAAATTTAAGAAAAATTTCGTAATTATGTTTTCAATAATCGGACAATTTTACATTGTGATTTGAATCTTTTATTTATTTTATTAAATTAAAAAATATTTCTATTTTTGATAAATAATAAGCTGTACAGGGGTGCCAGAATTAATGTAACCCAGGGGCGTCAAAGAGACTAAACCGCGCATGTTAATACGTAAGTGATGTTTTCTGGAGTAATACCACAATAGGGAGTTTTTTATTTGGTCAAACAAAATAATTTATTACTAAGTTGCTAATTTGTTGTAAATAGAAAATTAGTACAAAACCTGATATATTTCATCCTAACCTTTCTTTCAAAAATCATACTGAAAATATTAATCTAATTCTTTTTAAGAATGCTATGTACAATCTTTAGCAAATGTCTTGTCCCGAATAAAGGCGACACTGCTTTAAGATTCGAAATACCCCTTATACTGTGTATGAAAGAGATCGAATTAGATATAGAGATGAACAACTACCAGGCCAAGATAAAAGTTTTAAAATTTGCTTTGAAAACGAGCTTGTAAATCTATTGGTACTTATTTTATTCAAACCTTGCAAGTGCTGCAACGTAAATTCATGTTCCTCAGAGAAGAACTCAAACTTGATATACATTAAATGTTTTTATATGTATTTGTTTGTTTTCATCTTTGCAAAGAATAAATGATAAATCATTCTGTCTTGCTTTTTATAATTGTTGATTATTTATTATTTTTGCAATAAAAACTTATTACTAAAAATTTAGTTTTTTAGTGTTAAAAAAATAATTAAACTTTGTAAATAAACAAATCAGTCTCGCTGTAAATAAATTAATAGATTTTATAATAAAGTAGAAAAAATTTAAGATATTTATTTCTTAAAATAGAAGAAACGATAGTAGAGTAAAACGGCTGTTTAACAATCTTTTGTACTCCAGTAGAATAAGAAACTCACTTGAAAATAGAAGTTTTTATTACTCTATTGTTGTTATACAAAGCCGCTCTAGGTATATGGTAGCATTACCTTTAAAACTAGTTATTTCTGCTGTGTTGTTTGTAAACAATTGAAAAAGAAACTATGCTCAGAAACGTACGTATAGTTTCTTTTACCTGATTTGTTAAATGTGTTGCCTACTCGAGTCATGTAATCTGGTAAATACTGTACATGTATTACATTGCGACTACTTTATACATTAAAAATTTATCGTTATTTATTTTTTAATTACCGAGCAAATTTCAAAATTTAATTTAATTTAAATAAATAATTTTAATCTAAATTGTAGTACTTAATTTCTCTGGTTTTATCTGATGCTCATTGTGTGAAAGTCAATAAAAATTATTATTTTTAAATTTCAAGGTAACGCTTTAAAAAAATATTTATGAAAAAATATTTGAGATGATGCCTTTTAAAAATTTAAAACAGAAATGTTTTTAACACTTTCATACGCTAAACATACGTAGATAGAATTTTCAGCTTGAGATCACATTACTGAGATGGCATCACTCATTACATAATCCAAGCTGATTGAAAGCACCTTCGCACACTTTCAACCATTTGACCATTGACCATCGTTCAACCATTTGAGCCTATGAAATAGGCTCATTGTTTTTGATATGAAAACGTTATAACTATACCAATTCATAGTACGCAACCATCAAAAACTAAGCTTTTTTTCCGTGCCATTTATCGTTTTTCCGTTCCATCCAGTGAGTAGCAGGCAGTAGAGGAAAAAGTTGTGTTCCTTGATGAGTAGTGAGTTATCATCGATTGCTTAGTATATCAAGTACCTACATACATAATCCATTCCTCTTTTACCGCATTTTGCAGTGTCGGGGTTTCACACAAACTCTTATGGGAGTGCAACGAAGGTAATGGAGCTACTGTAGCAAGTGTACGCATTACGCTCTAGTATATCAAGTTTATATTTAATAACCATAACGATGTGGATGCGCTTTGAATTAACTTTGATTGAGATACCAGGTTGGAATTACATGAACGTGTTAAAAACATATTTTTTCCAAGACACTGTTTCAAATATTTAAAAAAAACATCTTTTATCGATTGATCTTGAAACTTAAAAATTGATTATTCAAAATGCGCTAACTTTATATTGGTATGGACTAATATTGGTATGATTCCTTTTGTCTTATTGGACTATCAAAACGAATGCTTTAAGTTATGTTTTAGTGTTTTATTTATTAATAAGTTATTAACATTCTCAAGACTAAAAAAAAGATTTGTTAAACATGTACAAAACGTTAGTTCTTTGAAAAATTGTTTTATAATAGTAAATATATCAAATATACACGTACATGTAAAGAAAGCTTGCCTAATTATTATACGTTTTAATAGTATATTGTGTAACGAGTAACGAAAGTAAATGATTTCGGCGAGTTAAACACTATACTTTTTTTACGACCTCGCCTATGACATAACAAACTTAATAAATAATGTAAACAAATACTTTATTTTGAATTAAAAATTACAAAATTATAGATCATATTTAAATTACTTATGATGTAAATATTGATTTGTTAATTGTTACTGTTACGTAAATATTAATTGTTACATTTGTACAATTATTCAAAATTATGGGGGTTTACTCTTTCTGGTGGAGTATTCCGAGAGATCTAAGATCTAAATCACTTTCTGAATCAGAAATCATGATAAAGCTACGAACAGCACAAACTAAAGTGATTTATTAATGACGCATTACAGCAATTTTATAATAATACTCATACAATGTTGATACTTTTGGATTATATTATAACATGTTTATTGTCTCTAGCATTATTTGCTGAAACTCCATGGTTATGACATAAATAAAACTGATTAGTAAAAAGTTTCACTAATTTATTTTAATCTACCTGATAATTATAAACAATACAAACATAAACAAACACGTCACGTCGCTAAGATAAATCCAAAAAATTGATAACCAGATAAAAATGATAAAAATTAAATATCTAACAATTCTAGTAATAGAGAATTACTGAGTTCAATCTGTTCATTTGTTAAAGGTACCCTGAGTTTGTTTTTGTATATCTCGAAAGCTTTTAAAATGTTTAAATCGCGATAGTTATTACAAAAATGTAGGAATTTGATATTATTTTGGGAAAACGTTGTGTTATTCTGTTCTAAAAGGTCTTTGGCGTAATTAGATGTTTTATATGTTTAGTTCCGTAACAACGCCCGTGCTCTTTATATCTTATGTCAGAATTCCCAGGTGCTTGTCCAATATATACCGAATTACAAAAAGAACAGTTTAAACGGTAAATGCCCACATTTCATGATATCGTGTGTTCAGTCTTTAGCATTGAACAAAAATGAAAAAAATGACAAAATAATATTAAATTTCTACATATTTGTAAATTAGACATTTTAGAAGCTGTCTATATGTACAAACACAAACTCAGGGTACCTTTAATAAATGAACATAGTGTGCCCAGTAATTCTCCGTAACTGAAAGTGTTTAATTTCTATTGCTTTTATCTTTTTATCTATTTTTTTGTATTGACCTTAGCGACGTGTTTGCTTATATTTATATTACCTTTGATAATAACAGCTTAGCCATCAAAACAATTGTCATTGTATATATGACTAATTTGTTTTAATCACAAGGGCTACTTTAGCGTTAGATGCGGATGCAGTATGAGTATATATTGATTGCATCAAACTTATTTTTTCACAATTGACTAAAATACATAAATATGAGGTACGTTTGGTGAAAAGAGTCAATTGCAGTTATTTGCACGCACGCGCACGCGTCTATAGCTCCATAAAGTTAATATAGGCCGAAATGACCATAATCATGATATAATAGTTATTTATGTATTAAGAGCATAAAGAAGCTTTTATCGCCAGAAGCGTTATTTCTAGGAAAAGGCTGTAGGAAAACAAGCCAGTTATGCACGCTATACATACACTATTTTATGCACAGATTAAGTTTTTATCTCAAATCTATTATTGTGTAAAAGATATAATATAAATGAGTACGTAGGTACATCAAGCCGCTGTACGTATACTTATGTGCTTATACGAAGTACGTTACTATTCCGAAATATTTAATTTCAGCTTATTTTCATTGATGATAAGTTTACAAATTATATTTATGCACAGATGCGTTATAATTAGACTATTATTGCAAGACTCATCTAAACATAAAAGTCTTTTTATGGCCCAAGAGTCTCTTTATGATCAGACGGGCAATAACGAAAATTCAATTAAATGTTAGAACTGTTTTTTGTAGAACTTGATTGGTGCTTAATATAATTTGTAAACTTCTTACCAATGAAAATATGCTGAAATTAAATCTTTTGGAACAGTAACTATAGTAACGAACTTCGTATAATCACATAAGTATACGCACAGCTGCTTGATGTACCTACCCACATAACCAAAATTAGCTAAAAGGTAACTAAAAGTTAATCTCTCAAAAATACAAAGTTACCATTTGTCAACCAAAAGTTGGTCTGTAGGTTAACTATGTCACAAATTATCTAACCATAGAGCAACCCTAAGGCATCCCCAAAGTTGTTCCCTAAGCAACCACGATTTTAATTATAATACACCTAGGTACAGGCGCCGATTAACGGGGAGGGAATAATCCCCCCCCCCAATTTAGAAATAAGTTTACATAGAATAGAAACAAATAATGTTTGTTTAATTATTATTTATTAAAACAATTATTTTTCCAAAGATTTCCTCCTTAAAATACTTCTCTGGATCCGCCCCTGCTAGGTACAATAAAAAACAGTGTTATAATTATTAAGCTTAAAAGTTTTTCAAAGAAGCACTTTTACACTTTATACTTATGGAATTTGTTGACTATCATTCCTTATTTAAAAAAAAACTACTACTACGTATCAATTTTCCGGTCTTTCTTAGCAAAATACCGGTACAGGTTTTAATCTTTGTTGTTAAATTTGAAAGATCTGGTTTTGATCTGCCTTTCTTAATAATTTGTAATTTCTCTCCAAAACTGTATGCGAAAAATTCCTTATTAATAATTTACAAACTGAACAAAAAATCGTCCCGATTCGGCTATATCGAAGGTACTCGAACCTTTCGCCGAAGCAGTTGAATTTGCAGTCGTGACGATAATGCAATTTTAAATTTGCATATAGGCAAACTAAATGGAACTATTTGTCTTTAAGAAAATACAACTTATAAATTAAAATAATAAAATGCGACAAAATACAGTCTCATTCGCAGATTTACATTACTTAAGTAACACTAAATCGAACAAATAACCAAATTATAATAAATAAACATTTGGGAACGAAGCACAATAAAAATTACGACCAAACAATGTTAACCAGCCAAACAGCATCCGTCTATTATAACACCCCGCGCTCGCTGATTCACGCCAAGGTTAAGAGAAGAGCATTTGTAATCAGTGCTTATATTAAGTGTATGTATCACATTTGAATCGGTATTACCTTTCCGTGCAAGTTTAATGAGCCTAATTTAAAATAGTACTCTAAATAATTATACTTTTTGCTGTACAGAGTTGATATTGAGCTTTAATTTGATAAATATTTCAATTTAAATAAACGATAACCATAATTTTACAAAAGTATTTTTGTTAGCATTGTTTTTATTTTTAATAAATTCTCAAGGCAAGCATTGCTTCCATGGACCGCACGCCACTGGAAATAATGCACACGCACTAAATGAACACTGACTAATTGAACTAACACTCAATACTAATTGAGAACTGATGCTACTTCTTTGAAGAGACGATACAGAATGACCAACCATCTTTGCAAATACCAATGACTTAAGCCGAGAGATACAGCGCATGACTGATAATGCACAACCCTCTACCCTTTTAATAATTTACCTTGTGTAAATCTTTTACGACCGATATTTTAAACTTTACGTAGCAATACCAGCACCAAATTTACTTTTGGTCACAAACTGAATAACTGAATACTTATTTATAACTATATTTATAACTATAACGTGTTTCAATAACGTTAGAAAAGGGTGTTCTAGCACTAAAATATATAGAAAAATATGAACCCTTAAGAAAATGACGTATCAGAAGCGTTAATCCCATATCCCATGAATTAACTTTTAGATAACCCCAAGGAAAAACCAGAGGGTTGTCAAGAAGTTAACCAAGAAAGGTAACAAAAGAATAGCAAAAATTATCTTGGCCGTGAACTTAAATAAACACATAATTGATTTATTGTGTTATGGGCTAACAAACAACTTTTTATCTTCTTTCCTTTGTTTCTTTTTTGTTACTAATTACAACAGAGCAATAAAATATTTGCTCACCAGCTAAAGTGACTTCAGTATTTGTATAGATGTATAATTATTTTTAACTGTTTATAATGGTTAATTTTAGCTAGACTTTATAAGTATCTTTTTGTTATCTTTTAAAAAGTGTTATTGAGCATGTAACTGAAAACTAACCACTATAAGTCGTTTTAAAGATATGACGCTATTAGGATGCACTTGAATGTTTGTCAAAAGTCAACCTTTTTGGTTACGATAAAGTTAACTATTTAAAACAACTGTTTTTCAAGTATAATTTGAACGTAAAGGATACTGTAGCTTTGATAATCTTCATGGATGCACAAAGGGGATATATAAGATACCACGGGTAGATCAACTTTCCAGGTTAATAAATGATCAGGTTCTGGACAATCACGGTTAATTTTGGTTATGTGGGTACGTACTCATTTAATTATATTTTTACACAATAATATATTTGACATAAAAACTTAATCTGTGCATAAAATAGTGTATGTATAGCGGGCATAACTTGCTTTTAGAGCCCTACAGCCTTTTCCTAGAAAAAACGCTTCTGGTTATAAAAGCTTCATTATGTCCTTAATACATAAATAACTATAAGAACCAATCAAGTTCTACAAAAACAGCTCTGACATTTAATTGACGTTGCTTTATTGCCCGGCGGACCATAAAGAGACAGTTATGTTTAGATGAGTCTAGCAATAATAGTCTAATTATAATGTATCTGTGCATAAAGATTATATAGAAATAGTTTATTAATTGCACGCGACAAAAATCTTCCAAAATATTTGCTTTAGGGAACTCGTGTGGAGTTAACCGAGCCAAGGTTAGATATTTGTTTATATATTGTTATACCTCGCGTTTTTTAAGGTTGACCAAAGAATCTAAACTACAGTCAATTATTACCAAAAAGTGATCAATTCCCTACATCAGAAATATTCGTTTTAGGTAGGAAGGGGTCATTGTGTTCGCATCTCAAGATCAAATTTTAACTTTTGATCCGTTTATTAATATCTTTAATTTAAGATAGCTACAAAATCTAAACCATAGTCAGCAATGCTCAAAAAGTGGCCAATTCTCGGGTTCAAAACATGTGTCTAAAATGTATGTTTTTATTATATTACACATATTTATTATAATTACACTATTAAAATAGAAAAAAGCAAATGCCAAGCATAATAAAAACGCACGGTTTTTACTTCGTATGTTACTATACTAGATAACTCTTGTTTGTGACACATGTTTTTTTGGGTTACGTCAAACTATTTGTTTTGGAGATGAGTAGATTCTTAAGTTTTTGATGCAATGCGTCTTCTTGGGTGGTCAAAAAATATTAAAGTATGATTTTTCTTTAAATATTATGAACTAGCGTAACAAACCCGCCCAGTCGGGTCTTAGCTTCAAAATGAGACCACCCACAGCTTTGAAAGTGGTCTGGGGGCCGAGAAAGGGGGCCCGGTAGCTTTGTCTCTTTGAATTAAAAAGAACGACAAAAACCCGATTCGTGACGCCAGGCGAGTCTTAGCTTGAAAATCAGACCACCACAGCTTTCAAAGTGGTCTATGGGCCGAGAAAGAGGGACCGGTAGCTTTGTCTTCATGAATTAGTATTATAGATACAAATGGTGGTGGTCAAAAAGACTAAAGTGATCATACTTTCAGTGTCATCAGTGACGGTCAGAAAATGGGTTTCATTGGCCGTCAGAACGCAAAAGACCTAGGTACATGTCAAAAAAGTTCGAGAACTTTTAGTATGTTAGATCTAAGAATCGCTAAGTCACCTAGTACTTTGCAAATTTCCGATTCTTCCATTATTATGTATTCTGGTTCAAGTTTTGGTAATATTTTCCAAAAAGTGCTGAATGTATAAGTCGATTTTTGTAATCAAGGCAAAATATGTTGACAATTTATTATTGTTATAATAACTTTGGATTTTTGAAAATTCCACTTTTTTAAATGCATACAACTTGTGCTGACAATTACCTAACAAAAGTAAATAAATAAATTAGAATTTACATTATTTTTCATAAAAATAAAGTAGAATAAAGATCATAGGTATACGGAATAACCAGATTTTTCAATAAGATTAAAATCCATACAGATGCCATGGAAGATTTAAAAAAAAATAAATATTGTTAATATTTTACCAAGCTGTAATGACATGCAAATTGTATGTGGGTTTCCCTATCACAAATAACGCAAGTGGCGAAGAATACGTTCTATAAATTATCCTTTCTTATCTTTTGGAATTGAATTTGTTTGCTTTAATGGAAATGGTATTTAATAAAAAAAATTGACTAAAGGATATAGACATTGTGAACTGGTATGTTAACTGTCGAACTATATGAACTATAAAACAGATTTTTATCTCGCAATTTCCAATTTAACTCTTTTTGAAATATACACAACTGTCCATTTACATCTACATATTACACAATAAAACCAAAACACAAACATGCGTGCGAAAAATTTATTTATTAAATAATATCAAGATAATAAACAATGTAAACCGCATACAATACAATGTTTACAAAAAATAAACATTAGAATCTTTCCCAAATACATGGATTTACAGTTTGTTTGATTTAAGTGAAACCTAAAATATTTGCACTTTTTAAACAAAGTTCAAAAATTCACATTCAAAGTTGTAACTTGAAAGAAATCTTTTCATTTCATTTGGTTCTTTCGGAGGGAAAGGAAGTTTTAAAAAATGGCGAAACTTGCAGTTGAGATTACAAAAAATAAAATTTTACATTTTGATGATGCCATGGCTCTTACAGGTATGTTTGGGAAAACTGATTGCTTCGATATTTCATTAAATTGTTTCTTTTCGTGTAGGGTTTGGGCGTTTCAATTTATTTGTATTACTAGCAACAGGAGGATCGCTTATGTGTGTTATAATGGAAACTATGGGCATGATGTATGTAATACCAGCAGCCGAATGTGATCTGCAATTAACTCTTACCATGAAAGGATACATTTCTGCTGCTAGCTTCTTAGGTGTTGTGTCTGGATCTCATTTATGGGGTTTCTTCGCAGACACGCGAGGACGGAAGAAAATTATTTTAATAAATCTAACAGTTAGCTTTGTTATGACTTTAATATCAAGTGTAGTTCCAGAAGACTGGGTATTTGTTTTACTCAGATATTTTAATGGTTTATTGTAAGTTTTTTATAAATCTATTATTATAATTTGCTCTAATTATTCTTATCTTTAATCCTTCTAGTATCAGTGGTGCATCAAGCATCGTTTACGCTCATGCAGGAGAATTTCATGACAACCATTATCGACCAAAAGTGATAACATGGATGTCATCATTTGTGGCTTTTGGAATCATGATACTGCCATCATTAGCTTGGTTAATTTTACCAGGTCAATGGAATTTCGAACTACCTTTTATAGGAGTATTGTTCAGACCATGGCGGTTGTTGGTTATAGCATATGGATTACCAAGTGTGATATTCGCTCTATGCATCGCTTATATTCCAGAAAGTCCAAAGTTTTTGTTAACCCAAGGAAAGAATGCAGAAGCACTTGATATATTGAAAAAGATATATGCAGTAAATTCAAGAAAGTCACCTGAAGAGTTCCCAGTCTCTAAGGTGTTTTGGGATGAAGATGTAAATAACTCTAAAAATGAAAGCTTTTTCAAATGTATGTGGAAACAAACGATTCCATTAGTGAAACGACCACTTGCATTGAAAACTTTTATGGTGTGTGCTCTGCAATTTGGCGTTTTTATGTCGTAAGTACAGTTGACAGTATAGTAACATAGGCAGTACGGATTTATCTAATAAATCATTGTTTTCTGTACTGAAATCTATTCAATTATTTACGCTATATGTACATATTTTCTCAGCACTTTTTGAACCATTATATATTAACAGCCAGTTATGAAACTGTTGTTAGATAAAATGCGAAAAGTCTGTTCCACTCCAAAACATATTTTTCCTATAATAGAAATTTCAAGTATAGAGTCTGGGAATTGCAAACTATAAAATTGTTGGCGTTAAAATTTTAAAAGTTTAATAAGATGTTCGGCGCTTTGTCGTTTTAAACTTTCATTCAAAGGTTTATAGTCAAAAAACAGTTAAAAAAGCCTAGTAGTACGAAAACAGATAAAGATAACTAAGTGCTAATAAGTAATTACTAATTACTAAATACTGATAATAAAGATAAAGTAATCATAAAGTAGAACTAAGTGATCAAAACATGTACTAATCTGCAAGAGTAAAGTAAGATGAATCCACATGACGTCGATTCTGACCACATGTTGGTAGTAACGAAATTCAGACAAAGAAATGAATTGATGTATAGAAGACAAAAATCGAGAAGAGATAGGACGTACAAAAACTGAATAATGAAGAAAGAAGAAAGAAGTATGTGGAAAAAATACAACATAACAAATACAACATAAAATAGATAATAATAAAGTAGACGTAAATATAAAATGGAAAAACATAAAAAAAAATCAAATACACCAAGAAAAGCAAGTAAAATAAAAAAAGGAACAAAGACCAGTTCGATGAAAAGTGTAAGAAAGATAAGAAAGAAGCAAGAATAATATGGTAAGAACAGGAAAAGAAGAACCTCCAAAAAAATACTGATAGATAAAACAAAAAATGGAAGAAAAATCAGCTGTGGTTACTACGTGGTACGTTCCCTTTTGTATGTTCTGTTAGCGAGCGGCAAACATGTTAACCGATTGCTTCGCGGCCACTTACATGGATACAACGATGGTAACCGCCGCTGAGAAAAAATAGAAAACAACAGACTACCAAACAAGAACAAAGTCGAACAGAGTGGAGGAGAAACACAATATAAGCTGGAAAAGATAAAGAATTATGGAGAAGTCGCTTTTTAAATCTTAGTATGTCGAGACACAAGACGACACGCATAAACAAGTAAACGGCCAAACAGAAAAAAGGCAGAATCATCAGAAGTATCAACATATGAAGAAATTAAACAAATCATAAACAAAATAAAACATGGTAAGACATCAGGGAGTGATGGAATAAATGGAAGGTAGCTAAAATATGGAGGCGATAAATTGTGTGAAAAATGTACAGAAAGACATGGAAGAACTAAATATACTACAAGAACTAATTAGAATAACACAAATTGCAATGCAATGGAAATGACCAGATGAATCGGAAGCTGCAGTGGCAGTGCAAAAGGAGGAAACAGGATATTTAAAAACAAACATAGAAGTGACAGGGGGATGCATTGTCGTCAATATTATATATATCTACGGTCATCAAAAAGTGGCTATCTTTTACACTGTCAAATCATCCTGACAAGAATTTATTGTAGTAAGCTTCTCGTGGGCCACTAATCGTCCATAATTTGTACATATTTTGATTACGGTACATCACATAATGCGGGTAAGAGTGTCCCACTTCTGTAAGTCGCAAACATAACTAATGTGGAAGAAGATTGAATTTAGAATGCGTTCTGGGTACTCCATTCCCCGTTTTGCAATAATGTTTTTCCTGCCTGAATCATCAGTGATGTTTGTTTCATCGTAATTTACTGTTTTCGCAAGGAGCGCCCTAGTGTAAACGGTTCACTGTACGCAAGAAATAAATATAACCTTTTTTTGTCGGAAATTTAATTATCTTTCATTTTTATAAGAACCTTAATTGACCTCCAAGCCATAGGAAGTGAGATATTCGCAAAACAACGATCTTTTTTAACCTTGACCTTATGGCCTTTAATATCTTCTAACGCCGGCGCGATCTCACCCTAGATTTTTAATATATTTATTTAAATGGCAAACTCAAGCGATTAAAACAAAAAAATAGTTCCGTGTTTTGTTAACCGAAGCCATATTTATGTCTAAAGTATCTGAACTAAAGTTTAACCACATGACAATTGATTAAGAGCATAAGACGCGACCTCACTTAAAATTAATTTATCTTAATGTATTCCTTATTCTAATTCTCAGAAAAACATCTATAGTAAAGAATAGATTTCTCTTTGTTTATCCTACCGTGCGTTACCTAATCGAACAGAGAAGGGCATTCGACTGCAACCGGCGCGGCGGCGGATAGCACCTGAAGCCCGCACATCGGCTACGAAGTAGATACGAAAAGCTTACAGTTGCCCAATTATGTTATTATGAGAAATGAGCGACGTTAGTATCTGTATCTTATATGGGCCATTGTAAACCTTAACACGTGTCAAATGCACATCTAGAATTCGACACTATATGACAACTGAAAACTGAGCCCTTCTAAGTTTTGCAAAAAGTGCATTTTAAAAACTAGCATTGTAAATGTTTTAGAAGTTGTTTATATTTGAGTGTGTTTAATTGAAAGAATGAAACAAAGTATAAAGCAAGCACTAGTGTCTGCTTAGTTGCAGTAATAACTATTAGAAGCCGATGTGTCTACTTTGACACTAATTTATTGGGTTCTAGCAGCGGCAGTTTGTATGTACCCTTTTGGAAGTTGTTTTAGTAAGCAGCAAGCAAATTAACCATTTACTTCATGGCCACTTACACACATCCAAAAAGATACGTAGTAACCACCGCTGGGTTCTAGGTAGTCATTTGCTAACATCACCTTAGATATCACCCAATTCAACATGTAGTTATTGTTACCCGTTGCTCTCAAAACAGTTAAAACTTACATATAACTAGTAATAATATTACTACATAAATCATACTATTTACAATTTCAGAACATCCGGATTGGCCATGTGGTATCCAGAAATCTTCAACAGACTAGCAACATATGAAAGAGACAATCCTGAGGATGATCAAGTGACACTCTGTGATGCCATTCGTTATCACACGAATAACGAACTTTCTCTAAATAACACAATGGTAAATTCAATCACTGCTAATCTTACAATTAAATCAATAGTATTTATTTTTCAGGACGACTTGCCTCACTGCAATGATTCAATAGAACCTGAAGTATTCACAATAGGTATAATAACAGGTGCATTTTTAGCACTAACATACATTGCAATTGGTGGCTTAATAAATATTTTGGGCAAAAAAAATTTGTTAGTTGGCTTCTTTACTATAAGCTCAACTGCTGGTTTACTCGCTCAATACATGTACGGTGCAGGCATACTTAAATCACTTATGAGTCTGGTTTCGATTTCATCTACAACCATAGGTGTTATTAATGCTGTAGCAGTAGATTTATATCCAACCAAAGTACGAGCAATGGCATTAGCAATATCTTTAATGTTTGGACGGATAGGTGCTGTAACTGGATCACATATAACTGGTTTGATATTTTATCAAATGTGCGATTATACATTCTATGTTATTGCTGCAATCAATTTAGGTAATATTTTAAATGCTTAAATTTAAAACGAATTAAACAAACATTTGTTATTATTTTCAGTATTAATCGTACTTGTGCTACTCTTACCAACTTCTCCTAGAACTCCCAAGATGATTGAAACAATCACATGAAAAGAAAACAACACATTACATACTTAAATAAATATTATTTACTATGTAAATAAATATAGTACAAAATGTATAATTTTATTTTATTAAGATGACACTTATTGTAATTTTATTAAGCTTTAAATAATTTAAATTTTTTAAAATGCTTTTGAATTTCTTCTTTAGGATAAGGTTTTGCTACTAAGCATGTTGGAATGTTTTCTGGTTGCTCAATCCATAGCTTATGTTTTATTTGATTCTCTACAAGTTTATCTTTTAAATTTACTAAACTATTTTCATTTGGCGCTTCTAGTACAACTTTATGCATATTATCTAAATCTGATAAATATGTTTTTGTATGTTCATCTTCATGGAACAGATGTGTGACTGCTGTAACAGCGTGACAAGCTTGTGCTATTAATGCTCCGGTTGGCCATCCCAATTCCCGAATCAAATCACTACGGACTACTACATATTGTACTATTCCATTACCACTCATTGTATCTTCTTACTGAAATAGAATTTTTAATTAGAGATGATAATTGTATAAAGAAAATTAATTCTAAATCATATAATTAAAACTGAATAGAGTTTACTGTACCCCGCTTTAATTTGTGAAAGTCTGCAATATTTTATTCAACTTATGGTAATGGTTACCCACTGGCATGCAGCAGTTTTTCATCGGAGAGCAGATTGCGTGCATTCGCTGAGTATAATGCATAAAAAGAATAATAGGGTACCATCCAGTTTTTAGATAAAAAAGAATTGTGAAAATAAGGAGTGCCAGACAAACTACTTTTTAAAGAATCAACAAGAAGAAAATAGCATATAACACTTTTCTTTTGGTATGAATATAGCGGTGATATTATTCAACAATAAGTGTATAATCTCACTGCACACATGGTAATACTATGCTATGCTATGTGATGGTACGCTATGAAAGCAAAGATAATAAAATGTATTCGAGTGTTCCGACTGCAGACTGCTTGTAGCAATACTATGCGATGTTGTCCAATATGGATAATAAAACATTAATTTGTGCTGTCCGAGTACATCCTCCATTTCTGTAAAAGTGGTGATGTTCTACCTAGTACAGCGTTTCTCAACCTGTGGTCCGTGGATCCCTGGGGGTCAGTGGCGTAACTACCGCCCCCGCAGACCCTGCAACGCGGGGGGGGCAACCATCCGAAGGGCGCCGGCTGCTTTCGTGAAACTAGTTTGTTGGGAATAGAAATTTTAAAACAAGTATTGGAGGTAAAAAACATTCTATGAACTATTCTACGGTAATGAACTATTATTAATTATTGTATATTTTATTTTAACAAAAAGTTACCTACATATAATTGTATACAGAGTGACTGATTTTTCATTGTCCAGGTTAAATCTGCTGAAATATTAAAGGCAGAGGAAAGAGTTCAATGAGAGACTTGTTTAACATAACCTTATCTATAAAATAGCACAAATGAATTTTTTCTTATTTTCCCGAAATTTTTTTAATTGAACGTCCTGTATATTTTTGCGGAATTAAGTTTGATAGTATTTTGTGTTTCAAGGGCAGTTACCATTTGCTGCCCGCAGTTGTTTGATACCCGAGCGAAACGAGGGCAGCGGCCAACTAAGTCGCCCGATGGGTATTATCATCTAGTAAAGCTCGTTATTTTTCACGAGAATATGTATAAGTAGAAAATTAGCTTTTTCTACTCATGACATTGAAATCACTCATTCTGCAATTGATAACGATAGTTGAAATCACATTTCAACCACTACAGGTTGAAATTTTCGGACTACCGGGATTTCGAATTTCCAACTGTTCGACATTCAATTGCTGACAAGAGAAATGTCACTTTAATGTCATGTTCTGTAACTTAAATGTCATAATTTTTTCTAAAGTGCATTAATTTACTAAAAATTCTAACTTTTTTTCAACGAGCAACAGCGAGCAACCACTCTCAACGTTGAAGTTTTATTTCAACCACTTGTCCCATAATATACTATAACTTATAATTGTTGGCGTTGCCAAGGGTGTTGTTTATATATTTATGAAACTAGGAATTTTTATGTTTGTCGGATGGTAACACCTTTTACTAAATTTACAAAAGTCAAACGGATAAATGACAATTTAAATTCAAATGTTTTTTGTTGTTGTTACTAACATAAAAACAAAAAATATCCTAACAGCACTACTTCTAAAAAATAAGTTAGTTTTAGCTAAGACTTTTGTCAGCAGTTAAGTCGGCACAAAAGAATTCGTGAATCATGCGCAGGGAAACTACGTGCAAATACTCGTTATTTGTTGTGTTGTAACATACTCGTACGCAAACATATAGTTTCTGACCTAATGATTCAAATTACTATTGAACATAACGCCGGCTCCGATTGTAAAGTAAACCATGAGCAGGCGTTATGAATTATAACGCCCGCTTATAATACCCTGTTTGTTATGTAGTTGGTATCACAGGTATAAACAACAAATAATATGCAAGTGAGACATAAAATGAATTTGAAAATACATCAGTGGATTGTGTGATTTAAATGCAAATAGCCACTTGTGATAGGTATATAATTGTAAAGAGAAATTCGTCGCAAACTTTATTCCGTAAAAGTTTACAGGACGTTCTATTTAAAAAATTGGATATTTTTCCGGAAAATAAATTGGCCGTGAAAAAACTTTTTTTCGCTATTTTATAGATCAGGTTATGCTAAACAAGTCTCTCATTAACATTTTATTCTACCTTTAATATTTCAGCAGATATAACCTGGACAATGAAAAATCAGCCACCCTGTATATGAGGGGCGCAAACGTAATCTCGCAGGGGCGCGCAATCTTACGTAGTTACGCCACTGCTGGGGGTCCGCGAAGGTTCTCCAAGGTGTCCACGAGTCATAATCAAATTTTCATAAAGAGAATATACAGTTATAACCAGATGCTCGGGACCGCCGATTTTTGCTCGTTAGCACTATAGCAGTTATCTTAGCACTATTGAGCCAAACATTTGTGATCTTGTTTGAAATAAACAAACATCAATCTTCACATTAATGTTGTAACAATGTTATAATTTTGTAATTAACGTGTTGTCGGTGTCAGTATGATTTTTGTGGCTTTATTGTTTATAGTAAATAAAATGATATAACTTTTCATTTACATGGTTATTTTTTTTTCAAATAAAAAAACATCGATATGCTTGGGGGTCCACAAAAACCTTTTAATGAAAAGGGGGTCCTTGGGTTACTAAAGATTGAGAACTGCTGATCTAGTATATACTGGAAAGTGTTTTACAACATACGAGAATACTCGTGAGATTTATCAGGGTGTCTACTTCATTAATTTTATTCTGCTTTTTTTACTTTTATTTTTCAGGATTCTATATATTTAAGTACTGAATTTTTCATTAAGATATCTCAAACGAGCACTCTATGTGAACACAGTTGTTTCCATAGCAGTTCAGCATAGCATAGCTTACAGTGCACAATGGAAACGTACACTAAGAAACTCAGTTACAAAGTGCATTTATTAATAAGTAAACATAGGCGCCGATAACGTGGTGGATCGAAGGCTGCGGCCTTCATTAAAATAATTTAGTGATGGCTGAGCCCTCATTAACATGGTTAATATGAGGGTGGTTTGAAGACTAACTTGGTTTGGCATTAAACACAAATTTTAGCGAGTTAAAATGTACTCCCGGAAGATATTCACAGCATTTATTACTTTTTCAATTGACCCTTACCAGCTAGAGAAGTTTTAAGTTGGGAGCAAATGGAAGTCAGAGGCAGTCAGGTCAGGCGAATAAAGAAGAGGAAAAACTATTGATCGTCTCACATTGAGACTACAATGTGTGTTCTTATGGACAACGGGGTTGCCAAACATCTTGCAAGCAACTTTTAAAAACACTTTCTAAATATTGTAGTTGTAACTGCATAAACCTTTATAATCCCTATTGTTCGAGCAAGTTATATTGCAGGTAGTCACTTCTTCTGACAGCGGTGGTAAAACAAAATTTCAAAATTTGGCTGTGTTCATGTAGTGTGCATATAAAGTCTGGAACTATCTTAATAAATCTTTTATTAATAATTTTGAGAAAAATCCTCGAACACGTCGATTTTTATCTTAAAGGAGACATATTTTAGTGTAATCGTTATTTGTAGATCGTCTTTTGTTTCCGAGTTATGACGGTAACGAAATTTTTTTTAAATGGAAACCCTAATTTTTTATAATGGATTTGGAAAGATAACGTAATGCTAAGATGTAAGATCAAATATGCTAAAAACAAGTATGATAATGTATTAAGAAATTTCCGAGATAATTGCTTTTAAAGTTTTAAAACAAAAATTAAAAAACAATCAAGAGTTCCAAATTTTAATAAAAAAAATAATTCTTTGAAGAACTGTCATAAGTTTAATGCTAAGTCACCTTTAAGCCTTAGAGCTTACACTCACCTTTGAATTTGCAATTCAAAATCATAATTGACTACAAGACCTAGTCAAGGGATTCATTCCATGTTACATGGATACTCGATTTTGTTTATTAAAAAAATTAAACTCTTCATTGTTATTCAATCAAAGTTCAAATCAAGAGTTCAAATTTTTTGATAAAAAATCAAGTAGCCATGTAACAATTGACTTAGCATTTTTATAGCAGTTCATAAAAGAATTTTTAATTTTCTTTATTAAAACTTGGAATTCTTGATTGTTTTTTAATTTTTGTTTTAAAGCTTTAAAAGTAATTATCTCGGAAATTGCTTTCCAAATCCATCATAAAAAATTAGGGTTTCCATTTAAAAATATTTTCGCTATCGCCATAACTCGGAAACAAAAGATGATCTGCAAATACAATTACACTAAAATATGTCCCATTTAAAATAAAAATCGACGTGTTCGAGGATTTTTCTCAAAAATATTTAATAAAAGATTTATTTTGATAGTTCCATACTTTATGAGTTAATGCCAGTACTATTACAAAACTAATAATTTTGAGTATAATTAAAAGTCAAACGTTTTATTTCGAGTTTTTGAATTTTAGGTAAATAAGAAAGTACAACACAAGTTATAGTTATTTGGTATTTATTAAATAAAGAAACATTAATACTAATAAATTATTGTATACTATCAAATTGTATATTATCAAACTATACTTTTTTAATTGTACAACTTTTATATAAAGCAGTGATAAATTGAAAACAAATAATATGAGTATAAAAAGTACAACAGCAAAAAGTTCAGCATTAGCACAAATCACTCGAAACCACTTTCATCTTCTATGTCACTTTCACTATCACTTTCCAAATTTATAAGTATTGGCTCAATATCGTCCATCAATCCATCAATTTGCCACATGTTATCTTCTGTTTTAATTACATGGTTAACATAATTGTTCCATTTTTCCGCTGTCACTTGAATGTACGCTTAATTAAATTTTGAACATCTCCTTCTTTAAATGTGGTATTTTGTTTTAGTGATATACTGTTTTACATCACCCCAAACTAATTCAATGGCATTTAACTCGCAATGGTACGGAGGTAATCTTACTATTGGAATGCCGTATTCTTTTGCACATTCTTCAAGAATGTATTTGTCGTAATTAGATTTGAAAGCCTTCACCACGTCCAATAGATCTGCTTTCAAGTAATCATCGTCAAAATATATATCTTTTGACCAAAGCCATGATCGTATTTCTTCTTTTTTCCCTAGATTGATTTGGTATCTTTTCAATTTTTCAGCAATGGTATGGTGCATTATCCATTACTACAACTGATTGAAAAACTAGCTTTAAATTTAACCGGCTAAATATGCAATGCAATAAATATCATAAGGTTATGTCATAATAAAAAACTGAATTTGACTACATTAATAATAATCGAGTATTTATCCTTCTTGACATGCTTTTTTTAACATATCATCTCAATCAATATTATTAACATAGAAAAGACTTCCGAAATACACAATATAAATATAAATATTGTGTTCAGTATTTCAACACTTTTTGTTCTAAAAATTCTATTGCTGTACTTACAATAATGGATAGTATGGAAACTGAGCTCTTTGAGCAAATAGATCTGAAGTATCAAACGTGGCTATAATGTAAAGGTTTTTGCAAATCTAAACAAAAATCAATTTTTATCACATTAATCTTGATAATATCATCAACTCTGTAGATAGGAACTTTGTCCACATGCAGACAATTAAAGTCTTTAGAAAAGCCACCTCATCATCATGCGCAAAAACAAATCTATATGAATGCTGTTTCCTTTTTTTACATTGTATCGAGTGTTTTTTTAAATTTGACGTCGAAGGCGGCTATGGGTAGTTGATTGTGAACGGATCTTGATCGTATTAATAAATGTCATTGTCAAAACGTTCAAATTACTCACGTTTAAATAATTCACAATCGACTATTCACAGCCTACGTTGACGTCAAATTTAAAAAACACTCGATATAAATGTTAATTGTAATTAACATTGCCAAACCACTAAAGTAAATACGATGTAAGCGCCATAAATTCTCGGCCCAGCAGGCTTCTACAGGTGCCAACATGTTCAAACTCAGTTGCGTCATAGTTAAACATGTAAGAGGCCTACACTATATATATTACGACTCATTAAATTTTTACCAAGAGAAGGGCACACGCTTAATCAAAACAAGATGCACTGCGAGAAAAATTTTGTACAAGTGTGTTCAAAGTTGGGGTATTTTCTGCGAGAAAAAAAATTGTGTATTATCATGGATGATGAGTCTTATTGCAAGCTACACTTCCAATCTCTACTAGATCATCACTAATCCTGGAAAAGACAGAAAAAGTTTACAAGAGTTTACACGAAAAGTGTTATTAATTGGTATAAAAGAAATCACATTCAATTTGTCGAAAAATGCTCCGATTAAAACTACTGGGCCCATATAAAGCAGAAATGATTAAAATACAGAAAAAACTGCAAATGTTTTGCTTTTTTTAAATATAACAGGAAGCAAACTTCGAAAATCATGCCTGATGATTTTGGATAATTAATAATTAGGATTTAAATGTTTATTATTACATACTATGTGGTTGTTAAATAATACAAACATTCAATAAAATAGTTCGAATTTTTTTATTATGTGGCTTTTTGTCAAAACTAATAGGCAACAATTTTTTTCTGGGACAAGCTTTATTTATAAAATAAGTAAAAATATTAACAATATGCCATTTTTCTTTTATTTTGAATAACATTACAAAATTTATAAAAATATTAATATTAGTAAATACCTATAACACTAACACATACATATTATAGTATAGAAAATAACATTGCATACGATAAAACAATAAGAGAAAATTATTTTAACAAATTTTTACACAACAATTAAACCCATTTACGCTACTGCATCTAACCATTCTGACACCTTATGTTTCGAAGAAATTTCTGACGTCAACTTCTCTTCAACTACAGGTTTATCATCATCCCATATTGCATTCATTGATGCACCGACATTACCTTCTAGATATTTTTTCAAATGAAGATATTCCTTTTCAAACAATTCTAACATTGTATTTTCTTTCATAAGAGATTTCAACTTATTCTCTTGGGGGAATCGATGGGAAACAGAATGCATAACATTACTTAAATTACAAATACTAGTTGCTTCTAGTACTCTTGGATTGTAAGGTATTTTATTACTCCATTCTACCAATTCATCTGTAGCTTCTGTATTATGAGATGCTCTTTGTAATAGACTTTGTTTGAATACATCACCAACTGAATTTAATGTATACAAATTAATGTCTGCAGAATCACTACACTTGTGTAATTTCATTCCTATTGTTGGTAATGATAGTCTCTGTTCGATATGTTTGGAAATATCTACCATCTTTGTTAAACTCGCTTTAATAAAAGTATCTTTTGTATTAGGAATGTAATGTGGGGTGCTCAACAAGTCAGATGAACTATAAAAAAGAACTTTATCATTCCAACGTTGCCCTGATAAACAAACAACATCTCCTTCAGGATTGTCTATAGAAGTTGAAATAAATGGTGAAGTAGGTAACATGTGTAGTGCTCTATCAATTTCTTTCATTGAGCGTACATCATAATTTATAACGTTATGTAAGGAAGACACATACAATGTATTAGTATTTTGTGAAAATGTGCAGAGATCATCACATTTAAGCCAAGTTGTTCTCAAACAAGTCTTTTTAATGGTTAATGAACGTAGATCTAATAAATATACACAACAACGATTCATAAAACTTATTGTATTGCAGTCCCAATAATTGACTTGAGCCAAGTGATCGCTAACATTTAAGAAATTTGTTGTAAAATCATATGTAGCCACCGAGGACTTTGTATTATAGTCTTTAACTTTTAATCTATGATTAGCATCTATAATTCCTAGTTCGTTTTTTTTACCATTGTTAAATGCCATATCTACATACGTAGAATCAACTGTTTTTAATTTCCATACGAGATTACTTTGTAAATTATCTGATAAATTAAATAATGATATCTTACACTTTTGTCGTACTGCAAGACATGCATAATTTTTAGAAACTATTGATTTAATATTATAAACAGGAGTGTTCTCCTTTAATTTAATATGAACATTTACATCAGGTTCGTTTATATTTGTCACTTGTATCGATTGTTTAAATCCTGCTTTCGCCAAGTATTCATCATTATTATAACTTAATAAATCTAAAGTTCCACCAATATAAGACCATCCATCATTTTCAGAATTTTTAAACGCTCCTTGTGCTACATCAATAATATATTGAGGTAAACTAGTAAATTTATTTTCTTTTATTGCTTTCTTAAAATTTTTCTTATTATCTTTAGAATATAATTTTCTATAATATGCCAACCGAGTATCCACTTTTGGTTTTGAGTGGAATAATTTCTTGTATTCGTCATAACTTGTCACTGGAAGAGGATCGAAAAGTGGTTTTGGTAGTTCAATATTAAGCGGTAAATGATTTTCAAGTTTATTTGGGGCATTAATTAAATATCCATGTGGAAAGTGTCTGATATTTGCCCATCCCATACCATTACAATTCTCTTCCTTTAAACCATTCGTAAAATCATTGTCGCTTGATTCCATTGTGGAATTAATAATCGCCTAACACTTTCTAAAATAGAGAAAAACTTAACTTTACACAAGTACTTTATACTTAATAAACTGACTACTCACTATTTTGGTTTCTGCTGTATAGATATTTCATAAGATAAACAACAGGTAAGCATTTAAAAACTTTTCCCTTTTATTTAAACATAAATAATAATATATAATTGATGTAAAAATAAAATGAAAG
The DNA here is from genome assembly GCA_929113105.1 of Agrypnus murinus. NCBI lineage: Eukaryota > Metazoa > Arthropoda > Insecta > Coleoptera > Elateridae > Agrypnus > Agrypnus murinus. The sequence continues at coordinate 40,732,253 of OV816024.1, read as the reverse complement.
TTTTAAACATTTTAAAAGAAACACCTAATAACTGGCACGGAACACTACGAATACCATGCTGAAATACACGGATCTCATAACCTCAAAATTAAGATGTACTTTTTAGAGGTTAATAATAAATATCCTATTTTGCTAACAAATAATAAAAGTACTTTCAGTGCTACTTACATTATTCGCAACTATTTACACTTTCTTTTACAAATGAACTTAAAACAACAACCGTATAAATTTACAACATAAACACTGCAATCTACAGGGTGTTATGTTGCTTGTGTAAATGTAGGTACCATGGAGTGTACTGCCTATTGCGGACCCAGTGTTGGGCACAATTATAAATCTTACTTGCAGTTTTGTAACAGATAGGCATTCTTTTGTTTATCTAGGGAAATATACAGATACTATCAGAAAAAGGCACCTAGATATAGATACATCACCCATTCCATGTTACAGATGGGGACATTTTGCAACAGTAAATTCGTTATAGAAAAAAGTACAAGCAATAGGGAAGACGCACGTATTTTTTTAATTTTTGTATTCGTTCGTTTTGGTTAGAAAAATATTTCCAGATAAGCGAAATTTCTAAAAACGCTCAATTTATTTGGAAAAATTAAATTTAAAAATTCTCTTCATATAAAACCTAATTTGGCCTTGAGCTACTTCCCTCAAAGCTATTTGATGTAAAAAAGTAGGTACCGCTGGGAATGAGAAAATAGTATATTATATACCAAGGGACTAAAGTGCCTCTTTTAATCCCGAAGGTGCAGTTTGTTGCCCGAGACGTAGTCGAGGGCAACAATCACCTGAGGGATTAAAAGGCACTTTAGTTCCGTGGTATATACGCTATTTTTTGCACTCCGTTTTGCCTAATACATTGAGTTAAAGTTATATTATATAAGAAAAGAGTTAAAAATGTACAATCTAATTGTATAGTTGTTAAATAAATGCAATTACAATTACAAAACCGATTGGAAATGCTAAGTATAGTATTGCCAGACGATTCAATATTAAAATAAAATTTGATCCGGTACAAATTCCTCTATCCGTACATCTACGAACAACCTGACATCCCGATTGTACTCGAAGAAGTGAAGGTTGATAATCTAACAGCTTCCACATTATTTCATAAACCTGAAGATTGACTATTTAGTTTTGTTAATTGTGCTTATGTCTATGTCATTGTACATATAAATCACAATAATTAGCTCATATTGTATTTTGAATTTGGTTAAACTAGTATTTTGAATAAACTAGTTGGCATAGTAACATTAATTTGTTTGTTTACTTTTAATCCCTCCAGAAACGTTAATTGTGAACATGCCGCAAACACACCTAACCTTACTATTGTAATTTTGTGTAAATGTGTGACTACGGGGAACTCAACTGAGGAGACGAATCGGCAATGGGCGTTCCAAACATTTGCGTACCCAATGGCCTGTATTTTAAAAAATTTTCGTTAGAGGGCGCTTCGGTCCTTGACAACGCTCAGACCACGCTGGCCATTGTTGACAGTTCGCTGGAGTGCCATATGGGTCGCAATGTTTCATAAAAATTAGCCAGATTTGCGATAAAATTTGCGATAAATCGCATAATCTGTCAACACTGTCAGCGTTGTCCAGAATCGTAGCGCCATCTAGAAGTAACGTTCAAACTTGAATTAACGTTCAAGGTCGGGGACGCTTTAATTGACTCGTTTCGTCTCCTCAGTTGAGTCCCCCGTATGTGTGACATATATGTTTTGTGGTATGTTCACAATGACTGTTTCGCGGCCAACTTCGACGTTAAATTAACATTTGTTTTACTTTTAATCCCTCCGGGATTAAAAGTAATTCTAATCCCTCCGGGACTAAAAGTGACACTTTAGTCTTTCAAACGGAAGATTAAAATGGCACTTTTAGTCTACGGAGTGCAAAAAGCAACATTGACTATCTACCCTCCGTTAGAAGGCACTGATGAAATACAATAAATTGAATTTTGAATTTATATTAACAGAAATATTTTATACCACTTTAATTATGGCAGTTAATTACACAATAGCATAACGTACATTATTATATAAATTACTCGTTAATAAGTAGAAGATATTTGAACTTGAAAATAGAACATTTTTCAAACTGACGGGTAATACAGGACTCTTAACTGTTACAATAGCACCATCAGTGGGTCGTCTTTGGAACTGTAAGATATAACAAAGTTTCATCCATTAGAGGACGCCAGTATTGCATTTTACACACGGCCTACTAGATTTATATAAGCTTTGCTTATAAAGCGAAGCTTATATGAATCTAGTAGGCCGTGATTTTAAATTTATTTAAATTTTCAAGGTTTTCAAAAACTAATTACTTAAGATGGCAGATTTTTAAATTTTTTTGATTCCTTACCTAGAGATGTCGCATCGTTCGTTTTAGGTCCATTGCAAGGAGGCGGCATAAAACCAAATTGTTTCGTCAAATTTGCCACACAAATGGGAATAGAGATTATAGAAAATAGTTTTGATATTGTGGAGATTTGCACGTGAATATAAAATATCAAGTAGCCGCATAACGGAGTCTAACTTTCTAATGTTTTTACAAATTTATAATAACAATTAAATTGTTTCGCATCATTTCCATATTATCCAAGGTTCATAAATGTCTAAGCAAGCTTAGAAAAGTAGGACGTCTCATAAATTTCCACTATTGAATGAGCATGAAAATGGCGGGGAATTTAGAATTAACGCGTATCGTAATGCTATGAATTTTTATTTTGTTCATTAAAAATAAAATACCTTCAAAACAACTGTTAAATACAGAACAGTACATTATGATGTTTCCTTTTTATTAAGAAGTATACAAATTTATTTACAAACTTATTCAAAAACAAAACTAACTTCAAAAAGTTCTAAACGCACTTCTTGAACCATGATTGAAGTTTCTTTTTCTGCAGATGTATTTGGCGTTAAAACATTACGCATTTATACTATGTTTAATTTTGATTATTTCCTTTATACACATAACAATACCTACTTATCATGGTTACTGTCACTTTAATAATGAAAAAAATTGAAATCTCAAAATTTAACAGCGATTCAATTTCTGTCAAAGTTTTATCGCTCCTGACTAATTTTGAACTCGTTATAAAAAGTGCTTAGACAAGTGAATGTGCAGACAATGGAAACATATTTAAAAATTGTAATTTCTTTATTAACTGTACTAATGTAAATAGCAATAGATTATTTCATTCTACTTCGTTTTTGACCAATCGCAAGGCTTTATTTTTTGGATTACAGCGATAATTCGATAATTTTTTATTGTCCTTTTCGACTGTTTTTATCTTCGTGACAACGCTGAAAACTAGTGTCACATGTGTCCCATTTTTTACTTTCATGTCAAATACTAATCTTTATGTTAATAAGTAGATGCTTAAATAAACAACTGTATCATGAAATAATCTTACCGAATTACATGCTCGTGCTTCTGAAATTATCTGTTGTAATACTCAAGTTGATTAAAACGCAACACTCGTGTCATTTTTTGACAAATTTCCCTCCGTTGCACGTCGGGAAATTAAAACGTCAAAAAATGACACTCGTGGTTGCTAATCAACGTTCGTATTACAAATCGATAATTTCGAAGCACTCGTGTAATTACAAGTGATAATTTACAAACAATATCTATTTATGCAGGACATAATCACGCCGAATATAAAAGAGCCTGATTAAAGGACCCCGCAATAATCTTATGGAAATTGGGTTTCGGTCAAATTTTCTGAATTTTTGATATGTTGTATATTTTGTCATCCTGAACAAAAGTCTCCATGGGCACAAAGCTCCAAATTCAATCTTTTGGCAGCTACGGAGCTCCAAAGCTCCACAGATCCGTTACAAAACTATTCATTTTTAATACTATTTATAGATGTCAAAAGCATATTTTAATTATTTAAATATATAAGTTTATGTTTTTGAGGTAGCTGAATTCAATTCTAATGTCAGATTGGAAAAATTGACAGTTTGCAGCTGTCAATTTTTCAAATCTGACATCAAATTTGAATTCAGCGACCTCAAAAACATAAACTCATGATGTAAAAAGAGAATATTTACTTTTTTATCCTACTTTGACAGTGAATTGACAGCTGTCAACTGTCAATTTTTCAAATCTGACATCAGATTTGAATTCAGCGACCTCAAAAACATAAACTTATATATTTAAATAATTAAAATATGCTTTTGACATTTATAAATAGTATTAAAAATGAATAGTTTTGTAACGGATCTGTGGAGCTTTGGAGCTCCGTAGCTGCCAAAATATTTAATTTGGAGCTTTGTGCCCATGGAGACTTTTGTTCAGGATGACAAAATATACAACATATCAGAAATTCAGAAAATTTGACGGAAACCCAATTTCCTTAAGATTATTGCGGGGTCCTTTGACGATTTTTTGTTAAAAAGTCTTGCTCTAAAGAAATACGTCTCGAAAATCTTTCCGCCTAAAATCTCTCGTGCTACGCACTCGGGATTTTGTTGCGCGGATAAATTTACTAGACGTATTTCTGAGCAAAACATTCTAACACAAACCGTCAAAATTTATGCGCCTATTTTACATGCACTTGGAATATTACTGTTGATAATATTTACATAAAGGGAATGATATTTAATTTTAATGACGATTATTTGTTATTACATTAATGGATCTACAATCTTTGCAAGTTATCATTGGCATATACATACTTTCTTTCAACAAAAAACTAAATATTTTGTCAACTTGGGATGATTCTTTACAAATGCGCAGCACAAGGTACTATAGCGATTTTACACTGTGGTTGGTGTGTTAGGGCTATATTTATTAATTCTTGTAGAAGGAAATAAAACGCAGATTTACTTCTATGAATTATTTATTTGACTCTTAAGTTTTATTGATACGCGTTGCCTAGTACCATTTCGTATCTATGCAAAAATATATGAGTTGTGAGTCGTTCACAACATTACCCCGCCCGGTCTGAAACGTGGGTATTACATACATGAAAAAGAAAAAATACGGAATGGTATTTTGGAGAAAAAATGGAGTATTTTAAAGTAACTTGAACAAAGTTGTAAAATTCTCCAGCTACAAAAACTCCACTAGGTAGTATAGGTAGTTACAATAAAAAACTTAAGATAAATAACACTACGGAACTTGCGACGGCAACTCTTGGAACCTTTAAACAGAAAGAAAAAAACAGAAAAGTGTTCAAATTTTTAAAGTCAACAGGTAAAAGGTTTTCAAAAGATGCCCTCGCGTAGCATTTGAAATCAGTTTATTGTTGTCTTAACATTATAAAGTAACTAATCTAAAAAATATGCAGGCTTTAGCCTATCTAAAGAGATAGGGCCAGTGTGATTTTCTAAAGTGGCGTATTTAACTGTCCGTTCTAACACTTTATAGGGACCTAAATAACTGTCTTTCAAGCCTAGAGTGTGCGTGTCATTACGAACGTATACGTGTGTGCAGTTGGTCAAGTCGCTGGGAACGAAGGACTGACTGGAATACGTTTTTGTAAAAAAATACTTCTGCTTCCTCATACGACGTTTGAGATTGGCTATGAAATTAGGGAGGTTCATGTCGTTAGCCAGTTGTTCTTCTTCGAAGAAATCACCAGGTAGTCGTAAAGGTGTAGCATACAAGATTTCTGCAGGAGAAACATTAACTTGTGATTTCAGGGTTGCACGTAAGCTCAAGAGAATCCAAGGGAGATTCGTTAACCAGGAGGAAGTTCCTGTGGTTTGAATGGATTGCTTGAGTGTCCGATTAAAACGTTCGATAACGCCTTTACTAATCGGATGGAAGGCCGTGCATTTGACGTGTTTAATTCCTAACATGGCCATGAAGTTGATCCATGCATGCGAAAGGAAAATTCTTGCATTGTCCGTGGTGAGGTACTTGGGAATTCCAAAGCGGGACACCCACGTGTCGACAAATGCAGTGATTACTGACTCCACGGAAGAACCCTTCAGAGGAATGGCTTCCGGCCACCGACTGTAGCGGTCAATAATGTAAGGAGGAATTTATAACCTCCCGAAGAAGGAAGGTGTACTAGGTCGAGATGGACTTTAGTAAAACGTTCATCTGGTTCTACAATAGATTGTAGAGGGGTTTTCGTATGTCGCCGAATTTTATGTCTCTCACATTCAGCACAAGATATGACCCACTTCTGAATATCGTGGTGCATAGATGGCCACAGATATCGCTGTGTAATCAATCTTTTAGTAGCACGGATGCCAGGATGTGCGATGTTGTGTAATTGTTGGAATAAGGAATACCTGAATTTGAGCGGGATATAGGGTCGTGGTTGTCCTGTACTAACATCTACTCAGAGGTTTGATTTGTTGGCAGTTTGAAGGGAAATGAATTGAAAATTACTACAAGATCGGAGCTGGTTTAACTCGGGATCTTGTTCTTGAGATAGAGCGACTTCGTCGTAATTGAGATCAGATCCAGGGACGTTAATAAGATTAACTCTTGTCAGAGTGTCCGCCGGAATATTCTCTTGACCTTTGATATATTGGAGGTCAGTCGTGAATTGAGAAATAAACTCTAGTTGTCTAAACTCACGTGGTAAATATTGATCACCATTATTCTTGATCGCTGTACACAAAGGTTTGTGATCCGTAAAGATTTGAAAGTCTCTGCACTCAACGTAGTAACGAAACTTCTTTAAAGCAAAGTATATTGCGAGAAGTTCTCGAGAAAAAATACTGTACTTTTGCTCTGTGGTGGTTAACTTCCGGGAACAGAAAGCTAGTGGTTTCCACATGCTATCTTCAAACTGTTGTAATACTCCAGCTATAGTGGAAGACGAACTGTCGGCAGCTATACTGATAGGGTTATTAATTCGCGGATGTACCAATAAAGTAGCGGTAATCAAAGCATTCTTCGCGTGCCTAAAGGCTTCTATTTGCTTATGATTTAACTGGACAGGCTTTAGCGAATCTTTACCAGGAATAACTATAGAGTTTAACGGTGCCAAAATTTTCGCACAGTTTGGTACAAATTTATGGTAATACGAAATTAATCCAATAAAATCGCGGAGTGCTTTCTGACTTGAAGGCAATGGGTAATCAATTATAGCTTGGACTTTGGAAGCCATTGGTTTGATACCGCGTGTATTAACATGATGTCCTAAAAAATCGAGCTCATTGACTCCAAAGAGACACTTTGGTAGGTTAATAATTAGGCCATTGTCTTTTAATCGGGAAAACACTTGGTGTAAATGTTCAATATGTTGCTGCGAATCAGCACTAAACGACGTCCATGAAACGACTCCAAGTGCTGGCTGCATTCCGTAATCCGAAACACATCCGTTTGAACTCAAAGAGTCCCAGAGGTGTGATAATAGCAGTCTTGTGAATGTCCTCTGCCGCTATTGGTATTGCGAAGTAGGCCTTTTTGAGGTCTAGCTTCGAGAATATGGTTGCACCAGCAAGTTTTCTTGTAAAGTCCGTTAAAAAAGGAATCGGGTAACGGTCTGGTACTGTCACTGAATTAAGTTTTCTATAATCGCCAACCAAGCGATAACTGTCTTTTGGGGCAAGGGGGCTGTGATGTCTTGGTCGTCACCAGGAGGTAGTGCCTCTGCTGTGCCCACTGCTCGCTTCCAGACGATGTGAATTGGCGTAGCGTAGCTAGACGATGACCGTTGTACTACGTCAGCGTCCAAAAGCTCATTAAGATGATCTTCTAGAAAAGAAAGATGATTAGGGTTCAGTTTGCGACAGCGTGCTTTAACTGGAGGGCCGGTAGTGTCAATGTGATGGACTACAGTATGTTTTACGGGTTGATGGTAATCGAATTTACGTAAAAGTTCCGGGAAGTGTGTGTTTAGCATCTTGCTATAAACATCAAGATTGCTAGACATGTTGTTAACAGTACCTGAAGAGTGTACGTTAATGTTTGAAGGTAAGGGAAGAAGAGGGGAAGAAACCGCAGGAGCAACGATTGACTCGGAAGGAGGAGTCAAAACATTAGCCTGTGCGGAAAATATTTTGCGTTTAATGCCAGTCTTAACTTGGTGGGTTGTGGAACCTCGATTGCTAATTCGGGCGGGCTGAACATCTGCTGTGCAAATGACCCGTTGAGAAGAGCAGTTAGTCTTAACTGGGGGGGGTTGTGAAACTTCGACTGCGATTTCAGGCGGGCTGGACATCTGCCGTGCAAATGACCCGCTGAGAAGAGCAGTCAGTGAGAGGATCCACTTTTGGTGCTGGAAAGTGACAACCTTGGCTGCGGTTTCGTGCGAGCTTGACATCTGCCGTGCAAATGACTCGTCGAGAAAAGCAGTCAATAGTTAGGTTGTGCCACTGCAAAAAATCCAGGCCTACTATGGCTGTAGATATGTTAGCAACATAAAATTTCCAGGGGCATGGCGGTAGGCCAGGAATTGGGAAATGTAACCTCAAAGTTGCAATACCTGTCACAGGTGTTGACGTATTGTTCACTGCCATAAATGAAAGGTTGGCAGGCGTGATAGTGTGGTTACAGGAAACTGCAACGTGGGTGGGTAGAATGGAGTAATCCGCCCCACTGTCAACCACAAAATTAATTTTGTAGGTTAGGTCCTGTAAAAATATTAAATTAGAAATTGGTGGGATTGAAACAACCCTACATGGCCCTCCCTTGAGGCCAGGAGAGTGTGAAGTTAGTTTTTTTCTTGGAATAAACAATTTCCTGTACAATTACGTGCATTATTTTGAAATCGTCTATGATAATAACACGGTTGTAATTGGGAATTAGTATTGCCCGAAGACGTGGCAGGTCGTTGCTTGAAATGTCGTTTGAAATGCTGAGGATTTCGAAGGTTCTGAGAGATGCTGGAAGTCATAGTGGATTGTCGTTTGTGCATGGTAGAAAGCTCATTTGAAATGGTTGTAAGATTGGTCGTCAAACTGTCCAGCTTAGCTTCTAATGCAGGAGTAGTTGAAGGTTGCGGTGTTTTCTGCATAGAATAAATTAAATCTAATCTCTCCACAAAAGATATTAATGGTAAGTCATTGAAATTTAAGGATTGAATTTTAAGTTTTGGTGGTAGCTTAGCTATTAAAAAATCTTTGGTCAACTCCTCAGTTAGATCAAGATCGATAGATAACTTCTGAATGTTAAAAAGCAATTCTTTGACACTACCAGAGAACTGAAGAGTCTCCAAAAGATTATTAATGCGAGATTCTCGTGGACCTAGAATAGATTTTATTACTGCCCGTTTCAATGTAGTATATGGTCTTTGTCTCGGGGGTTTAATGGTTAGGTCGCGATGAGCTCCTAAAACGTCGAAAGGTAAATTTAGGGTTAATAAGTTATATTTGGTTAGTTCATCGTTGATCAACATAGAGTAAAGTATCGTTCTACCAAAATAAAATATAGGTCGATATCGTTACTCGTAAAAACTGGAAATGGAACTTTGACAGTCGCCATTTTAAATATTAAATATTAAAGTAAATAAATTTTGAAACTTATCGGATCAGAAAGAAGTACTAGTTCTGGTTCCAACGGTCACTTCCAGCCAGCCACGACAAGTCACGCAAGCGAAGCAGGTAGGTAGCAGGATCTTACGATGACAGAAGTCGAGTAGCAGCAGATGACAGATGACGCAGGGATAACTAGATGTGGTTCACCTGGAGAATTCAATGCAGCAGGCAAAGACCAATACTGCCAAATTCTTCTTCAGGAACGTGGGGGTCATCATATATAGCGATTTAACACTGTGGTTGGTGTGTTAGGGCTATATTTATTAATTCTTGTAGAAGGAAATAAAACGCAGATTTACTTCTATGAATTATTTATTTGACTCTTAAGTTTTATTGATAAGCGTTGCCTAGTACCATTTCGTATCTATGCAAAAATATATGAGTTGTGAGTCGTTCACAACAGTACAAACGTAGCCAATAGGTTGAGTTGTCGTATTCTTGCTTGCACATCCGAGTGCTGTCCTGACATATTGGCAGCGTTGTTATAACTCTAGCCACAGCAGTTTGAAAAGTCAATTCCCATTATGTTCAAAAAGGCATAAAAAGCATCAACAAGCTGTTGGCCTATATGACCTGTGTTCGACAAAAATATCAGGAATCGTTCCACTGGAGACCCAATCTTACTGACGTACGTCAAATCAACAGTTACTTGGTCGATGTGGCTGATATCAGGTGTTGAGTCGATTATTATCGAATAATATTTAGCATTTTTATTTCATCTACAATTTTATCCCGTACTTGTTGTACCATCTGAACGATTAATTCATCGATAATGTGATGGGAAAGGTAGGAAGGAATACCTTTACCCCAAATTGTACAATATGGTCCGCCATGAATATGTCGAATTGGGCAATTAACTTTATTACGCCCAAGCAATTTCCATTCGACACGTTGACAATTGTTTCGCTATGTCCGCGTATTGCTAGGCTACGTGAGGGCAACATTTTGATCGTTTCTACAACCCTCAGTAACACAGTGCGCCAGTAAGGAACTTCTTTGTCAAGTTGCTCTATCAAGAGACTGTCAATGCGGCTAGAAATTCTCCCGCGTGCAATGAAGGCGGACACGCATTGACGGTGTTCTTGACTAGTTTAATGATCGTCAATTCTTTTGGGATTCCTCCAGTCACTCAATATAACTGTAGCAAATTTTGTGGAGCCCTCATAAACTACACTTACCACGGGTTACCACATTAACCACACTCGCTTGCATGTTTCCCCGTTGAGATGACGTCTTGAGAACAGAGACTTTGTGCAATGTCTTGTCGTACCATCAGCGTACTTTCGCGTTAATTGCAAAAATTCACTGTCATCATTTTGATTTACTTCACATAGAGCTATTTTATCTCAAACAGCCTCGGTGATCTTCCATTTAGCTGGATCAGGTTCATCTTCTTTCTAGAGCTTCCCTGTGTGCACTTAATAAGAAGAGCGGTGAAATTAAACCAATTGCTGTGGGAAATACTTTCAGAAGACTTGCCGCTAAAGTTGTTTGTATGAATACTCAAGAAAAACTCGGGCAATATTTTAGACCGAAACAACTGGAGTTTGCTAGAAAAGGAGGTTGTGAAGCAGTTGTACACGTACTCGGTACTTATATTTCTGAAAATAAAAACACCAATAAAATCATCCTAAAGGTTGCTTTTGCTAACGCTTTTAATTCAGTCGAGAGAGACATGATGTTGGATGAAATTTTACAACATGTACCTAAATTTGTACCCATTCATGTTCCAGTGTTACGCTGAGCCATCCTTGCTTTTCTGCGGAAAAGACACCATTCTGCAGTGGGAGCTCAACAGGGAGACTCGACAGGTCCGATGGCATTCGATTTAGCTATTCAATCTATAATTGAGTATCTTAAATCTGAATTGAATACCTGGTATTTAGATGACGAAACACTGGGAGATTTACCTCAAGATGTCTTGTCGGACTTTCAACTCATAATTAAACATTGCAAACAGTTGGGATTGAAAATAGACCAGTCAAAGTGCGAGATTTACTTTTGTTCTTATAAGGATGACACGATCAAAAGGGAATTCAAAGAAAATATCACCTGGAATAAAACTATTATCTGACGATACCCTTTCTTTGTTAGGTGCTTTAATTCAGGATCCTGCCTGTCTGCCACTACTAGCTAGCAAAATTGAGGAACTTGAGGTTTTGTTCACACCTCTAAAACTATAAACCTATAAAACTGAACCAGATTGAGTGGAGGAAAAAGGTTAAGCAAAACTTGAAAACCCTTTGAATGACCTCTATAAGGTTTTGAATTGATAATGAGTCAAACATTTTGTTCAAGATCAGAATTTGTTCAACGAAGTTCGAACAATAAATGATACCGAAGTTTATGCCACCCAGTTTATGTTAAGAAATAAGGTTAGGTAAAACTTGAAAACCTCTACAAGGTTTAGAATTGTTAATTAATGAATCGAAAGTTTTGCCCAAAATAAAAATTAGTTCTACGACGTTCAGACAGAATTAGTGATATTGAACTATAGATTCATGAATGTGTCAGCGGATTTAAATTAAAAAATAAGGTTGGGCAAAAAATTGTTAGTGAGGCTAAAGTTTTGCCCAAAATCAGAATTAGTTTTACGATTTTCAGACAGAATTAGAGATATTGAACTTTACATTTAAGAATGAGTCGCCGTGTTTAAATCAAGACATAAGGTTGGGCAAAACTTGAGAACCCTTTGAATGCCCTCTACAAGGTTTAGAATTGTTAGTTAGTGAGTCTAAAGTTTTGTCCACGATCAGAATTACTTCTACGACTTTCAAACAGAATCCGAGATATTGAACTTTACATTTATGAACGAGTCACCGTGTTTAGATCAAAAAATAAGGTTGGTCAAAATTATGGCCTCTTTTATTTTATTGCAATCGCTTATGGGGGTGCCACACCATAGAAATTCGACTTTTGACTCACGAGTTAAGGGGGGGGCTGGGCAAAATAAAAGAACTATTGGTCAAAACTGGGCACAGCTTGGGCAAGATTATGCAATAGTTTTTTTCTCGAAATTCTTATATGGGGGTGTCAACTTCACGCAGGTTACTTTGTGCCATTTGCGCTACAATTTCAAGAAAACCGTGCCCGAAAGCCTACCTAATTCGAAATAAGCATTGCAATTCAAAGAGGGAACGCTGCTTGGGAACATTTCCTCCTTCGGTGGCTATGGGGGAGTTTTTTATTTACTTTTTTTTCACGCAGTAATTTGTTAAAGCAGTTATTTATTATTTTTTATTTGGAAAAAGCAGTCATGTAACATTTAAATATTCGACTGTAATTACACGAGAGGTCTTTTTTTGTCCGGATAAAATTGATTTTTTTAACGATAATTTGGTTGCTTGGTAAATTGACGATACAGACCACCTACGATAAAAAAACGAGTCCGAAGGACGAGTTTTTTTATCTGGTGGTTTGTAGAGTCAGTTTACCAAAAAGAAACCAAATTAGAGTTTAAAAAATCAATTTTATCCCGGAGAAAAAAACCTCGAGCGTAATTCGATGAGATAATTTAATGAGTAATAAAAAGGAATAACTAGGTAATTATGAAGAAGTCAAGAACACATTTATTAACTTGAAAATGACAATTATTAAAAACAATAATCAGGTTCGAGAAAGTTAGCCATGGAAGTTTAAACACATTTTATCCAGATGCAAAGTTAGGGCTAACTTTATCCGATGTCAAAGTGACAAATGTATCGCGGCTTATGGGATTTTTTATACATGAATTAAATTATCGACATAAATTTTTGACATTTACATAATATACCTAAAATTCAATTAAACATATGTAGTAAGCTTGTGTCAATGCTACTGTTATGAGTTTATTCTTCTGTGTGTGTTGTGCACGACCTTCTAGATTTCACGAGACGAAGTCTCTTATCCGGCCTGGGCACTTTTACGATTTCCCATATAAACTTTGTTTCTGAGAAAACGCAAAATTTCGCCGTTTTGGCGCTAGCTGACACGCTGATGTTTATTTGTCACTTGAAGATATATAGGTTAGATAACCCTTACAAATGTCAAGCATTGCATGTTTACGTAGATATTTTGCGAATTAATTAAATAAATTCATATAATTAAATTAATTATGTTATTAAAATTATTTTACAAGTTCAATAACATTATTGAAATTACAATTTTCTAACTTCCCGTGAGCTGGATTTAGGATATTGAGATAGTGAGCAGTAAGTACATTATCTGTTCACGTTTTTGCAATGTTTCTGTTTGCCAAACAAGGTTTTAGCAATTTTTAAAGAATTATATTACTAAGTTCCTGCTTGTGGTCGTGGCAAACCAAAAACTGTGAATAAGCAATTGGAGTTAGAAATACCTAGTGATGTTAGAATATTAGACGGATTACATTCTCCAGATAAATGTTCTACAATATGTATTACAAGTTCGATTATTTGGTTGATTAAAAGTGTAAATCTTCTAGTGGAGTATTTTAAGGCACCTCTGTTTTGAAGATTTACAAATGCTATCAGTGAATTTGAACACGAGGCAGCTAACAGAGAATCTAATAGGCTATTGACATTCAATCCTTTCTTCAGTTTTTTGCAATGTATCCTGCCAGAAGGGTTACAGATGCTGAAAGAATTCGCAATCGAGATGCATAGATAAGGTTTGGAGTTCTTTTATTAATTCTGTTATATTTTTAGGACGTTCGATGTAGAAATTGACTCTTTCAGGTATCTGTAATTGTTGATCTGTCGAAATAAAGAAGTATATATTGTTTTGCTGTTGAGTGTTGGTGTCCATAACCCCAACGTAAGATTTGAAACCATTTTTCTCGTAAGGTAGGTATAATTTGAAGAAAACTCATGAAATGATATTGTAGGATCAGTACTATTACACATTGCATTGCGGCAGTTATACTTTTTTCTGCTAGTGTTTGCCATTACTAAAGTGAACGAAAAAACAGCAACAAAACTACGAAAATTTAAATAAATAAGGAAATAACGTAATTATATGAAAAAATAAAGAAAACTGCCTTAAAAGATTAGGAAAATATAATTTATTGACGATACGCGCAAAACCGACAAAAAGTATAAAAGCGCGCGAAATTAGCGTAGTTTAAAATTGGCGTTTACGTGTTATATATCCGTTTCCGCATTTTCGTGTTTGGTGGCGCCAGCGGAGAAACACTTGAACTAATGGAGTGCGCAGGCCGGATAAGAGACTTCGTCTCGTGAAATCTAGAAGGTCGTGGTGTTGTGTTTATTGTAAAATGTGCGATGTGGAGCAAACCTGACACAAACTTTAATAAAGAAAAAATTACTACGTACATTTTGTTACGTAAATATAATAAAAAGTTGTATAAAAATTATAATTTCGTAGGTGTATATTATATTAATGTGATCGTGTTTACATAAAATGAATGCCCATTATCAAATTAATGTTACATTTTCAATATTTTTGTTCATTGTTATTATTAAACCTAAGATTTATTATAAACGGAATGTCAAATCTGGTAACTTCAAATGTGGCCAAAATTAGTTTTACTCATTATTTAGAATATAAGTCGCTATTAGAAAGTAATATTGAGTAAAAGAATTAAAATCTTCATTTATTGAATCGATACTCCATCTGTCTAATTCATTTCAAGTTATCGATTTACATTGCTTTAAATGGGTAAAATACAAACAACGGTTAATTAAATTAATAAAAACCCATATTTATATGGGATGAACATAAATCATTAATATGACCTACAGTGCTTGTTATATTACAATATGAACAGTGTCATCAATTTCATTTCTACGAAAAATACAATAATTACATCGAAATTTCCAGCGAAACCTACAATGCTTAGTTAATTGTATTTTAACATAATTTATCTTTGTTCTTTTGTTGTTAAATTATAATATGTTGTTCGGAAAGGATCAAATATTATACTGTTAAATTCTGAACACTTTGTCTGCAATACATTATGATTTTAACCGTTGTTTGTTCTTATGGAGAAATAACATGCAAATCGGCCACATTAAAATTGGTAATTGTTTAATGCATTTATATCTAATATTCTAACTAATTTAGTAATGACGTTTATGAAAATGCAAGAATTTCCTCAATTGACGACATATGCGTCTTCCCTATTTTCAATTTCAATTTTGTTATAAGTACATGTTGACAGTTTTTGCCATATCCATTAATAGCCATTGGAATGATTTAAATTCATTTAAATATAGAAAAGTTATAAAAGGAAAATAGCGTTACGAACATAGGACAGATTTTTCCCATCATTTTCAAAAAATTCAAGGCTTAAAATATCTTAGTCTAATTACAGTATTAGTTGTTTTTTTTATTATTTTAATTCATATTACGAATATAAAATAAAAATCATCGGTGCAAATACGAATTCCTTTATCAATAAATAAAAAATTAGAAAAACAACTCTATCTTTGCCAAAAATTAAAGCATGCTTCTACACGGAAAGATATTTAAATATTCATTTAGTGAGCATTTTATATAAAAAATTAATTCATAATGCTTAAAGGGGGTGTAGTGCAAAAAAATAAATTCTAGAATAAAAAAATCTAAGAACAACAGTGAAAACCGCACATTTTTAAGATAACTAGTAACCGAGATAGAGCTGCTAGAAGTTGTCAGAGTTCGTTCGTGACGTCACACCGACACGGAGCCGTGAAACCTCAATAGTATTACATGCATTTTAGATGCAGGCGCTCTTCGCGTTGATCATTTTTCTTTAACAATGGCGTTTAGGATTGAACCAAAATATACACACGCTCAATTAAGGCAAATAGAGAAATACAAAAAAAAAGAGAAGATGAAAATCAGTGGAATATTACAAGATTAAACAATCTAAATTGAAATTGGAGTAAGTGAAGAAAACGTGCATTATTCTTCACGAATCATTTGTAAATGTAGTTTTACACTAAGATAGTTTAAATGTGATAAGGCACAGCTTACTTTTAAAGTGTAAAACGGAAGAAGAAAGACAACGATACTATAATTGTTGCGGCATTTAGCTTGTCGCAATTTTGTCTGTTGCAACCAAATCTTAACAAACCCTTTTCTTTTGGTTAATTGGTTTAGTTGGATTTCAGTTGTACGATTTATTTTCATATTTGCTTTTGAAATGCCAAACGTCATTTATCACTGAAAATGTTCCTAATTTTAATAATAAAAATGCGGAAACAAAAAAAAGATTTTTGATGACAAGCGATTTCGACAAACAACGGTTTTTTTTGTTATTGCACTTTTATTGTTAAAATTCGGAACATTTTTTTAATGAAAATAATGTCTACATACGAAAAGTGTTAATTTAACGAAAAAAATTTGACGCTATCTCCATTAATAAACAAGAACGCATATTTCACTATTTTTTCATATAAATCTTAAATAAAACACTTTTTTGGCCGAAATTCAATAGGATGACAACCGTAAGGCTTCTTTCTAACCCCTACAAAAATCTCATAGATATATGAGATATACTTTCTGAGAAAAAAATATTTAACTTTCAATGAAATTATCCCTAAAAACGGGTACCTGTTATTATGTATCGTCCGATAAAAATAAAAGTATATCAGTTAGAAATATGATATTTTACTGTTGTATGTAGAAATAAATTTATTATTTGGTCGTTTTTAATAGTATATTATATACCAAGGTTGTGAAGAGTTTTTTCTAGAGCCGAGCATTATTAGATCCCGAGATGCGCAGCATCGAGGGATATAAGATGAGAGGCTCTAGAAAACACTTCACAACCGTGGTGTACATATTATTTTTTTCACTACTAGTACTTTTATTCCTTTTATTCTTCTCACATAAAAAACGTACTATCGCGATCACGGATTTTTTCCTGGATGCCAGTGTATAATGGGATGAATTTTTGCCCCGTGTTACACTAAAATCTAGATTATTGACTAGTAGTCAATAATAAAAAATTATTTACCACTAGGCAAGAAGGCTAACTTCACAAGGTGACAACAGACTAGATAATAGTATGTTTTAAAGCTAGTAGTGAAAAAAATATTTAATTTGGTTCAGTGGTTCTGGAGCAATAAGGTATCAAAGTCAGAGCACTCGAGAAAAAAATGGATAGTAGTCGAGGCAGTCGTGTCGGTGTGACGTCACACACTAAACTCCCTATACTTTAGAAGCCGATATCTACGAAACT
Source organism: Agrypnus murinus (assembly GCA_929113105.1). Classification (NCBI taxonomy): domain Eukaryota; kingdom Metazoa; phylum Arthropoda; class Insecta; order Coleoptera; family Elateridae; genus Agrypnus; species Agrypnus murinus. The sequence goes on along the minus strand of OV816024.1, from coordinate 40,714,638 downwards.
ACTATCACTAGAAAAGTGCGGCTTTCATTTTCATTCTTAGAATTTTGTATTCTAGATGATATTAAAAAATAATTTTTTGCATTACACCCCCTTTAAGCACTTTAAATTTTTCTTTATATTTCGAATTTCACATTGCAGAAATAAAAAAAGTGTCATTTTTTACTTAAAAAATAGTGTAAAAATCTTAAATTTTTGTGTTTTGCTGGTTGACTTTTTCGTTTGTAGATACTTTGTTTTATTGTAATCACTCCGAAAATAAGAACTTCCTAGTCAATTTTTTGTATTGAAAATAGTCATCTAACTAGGCATCTTTAGGCCCTTTTCTTTTCAAATACATAGTATCGACAACGATTGATCTCGCAGCTGGAGAAAAAGCAGTAGAACGATGTTGGCGACATTGAACGTTTCCAGATTTCACATTCCGTCTTACAATAAATTTAGGTTTAATCTTAGAATATAAAACTACAGGAAGGAGCATAACTATTCAGCTCAATGAGCTTTAAAAGCGTCGGATATGACGTCGCACTGGCCGCCATTGGACACCGCCTAAATCTGCATTTCTCTCAAACTCCGACAAATACGAAGAAGGGAATTACATTTCATAAGTAAGTATTCGTTTGTTTAAAATATTAAATATAAAATTTATATTCTAAGATTCATTTCGAGACAGTGAGAACCGCCAATGGAAATACCTCATTACAAAACCGGAAACACCTACTCCGCCATATTGAGACCCCATCCCGGTCGTATGTTGCAGAAGATTATGTTCCTTCCTACAGTTTTATGTTCTAATGAAAATAGATATAAAAAAGAAATTAGGACTTTAAAAACTGTTATGAAAAGTTGGGTCTCAATTTACTAAAAAGAATGAGAACCGCTGTATTAACTTTTTGGCTTCTAATATAACTTTTAGAACCAAATTATTAATTTAATGTGCAGTTAAGCATTAGTTAAAACTACCAAAAGTTATTTACATTGCGAGATGCATAAGTAAACTCTTCTGCCAAGAAGACACTTTAAGGACGGAGGCGGATAGCCGAGGTCCGTAAAGGTCTCCAAGGCGAAGAAAAGAGCTTACGCATCGTAAGCTGTAATGATTAATCTTTCTCCTTCTCCCCCAATATTTAATTGATAATAATGAAAAAAATTAATTAATTAAAATCGCGGTTGAACATTATGAGGTGGCTGGTTGTGAGAACCTTGGAAACAACCTAGCGACGCGTCAGCATTTACAAACATCGGAGTTATAATAGTATAACTGAGTATAAGAAAATATTTAATAAACAATTACTTTCCTTTTTTAAAATACCCACCGTAAACGTGATATTTACATAAAGAGGTGTTGGATAAATTAATATTACACATAAGAAATGACAATTATTCACATGACGTATCAAGGTCCGTAGATGCAAAGCAAGCTTTGAAGTAGGTCATCGAAATTCCGCCATTTTCGCGCTCAGTAAAAGTTGCAATACGGCTTCTATCGAAGCCGACACGATCGTCATATAAGGCACATGACGTTCTAAAACGTTGAATTAACGCTTAGTACTCAAATGCAAACAAGTCGAGTTGTCGATTATTCCTGTTTTCATGTGAATTATCGTGTTCCGCCATTTTCGTGATACTGCATAGTGGAAGTGTATGAGATGACCTATATTTCAAAGTTTGCTTTGAATCTACGGACCTTGATGACGTATAACCTAAATATTAACGACTGTAGTCTGACTACAAACCATCTTCGTTGCAAAATTATTGTCAGTGAGCGCCACTTAACGTACGTATCTGTAATGTTTGGATTCTAATCTCAACAATGAACTGGAAATGAGACGGCCGTATATAAGCGAAACTTAAATAAATCTAGTAGGCCGTGGAATCTATACTTATTGGCGCGTTACAATTTCAGGACTACATATTTGTAATAACAAACGCAAATTACACATTTTAGAAGCCTTTGAGATATACAAACACAAACTCAGAGTACCTTTAATGAATGACCAACTTGAGCTCAATAATTCTCCGTTACTGGAAGTATTAGATATTTAATTCTGATTATTATTATTATTTTATCTAGTTGCCTATTTTTGTATCTACCTTAGCGACGTATTTGTTTATAATTATATTACCTTTGATAATGACAGCATAGCTGTCAAAACAATATTGTCAGGTTATATTTTAATAAAACTGTGAAAATTTTACTAATCTTTATTTATTTCATGATTATGGAGTTCCACAAAGTAAGGCTGGAAACAATAAACAAGATTATTTCGTCTTCGTTAGAAGAACAAGGCAAGCTATACAAGAAACTTATGATCAAACACGGAATCGCAAGTCAGAATGTTTGGTTTAACCAAGAATGTCTGAAACGTCAGGTTATTCCTAACTACGTAAACATCACTACCAGAACCAAGAATTTGATTACCCAAAAGTGATTAGGAATGCCAAAAGAAGAGTAAAATAGATGCAAACTCAGGATTTTATCAAGTAAAGCTAAGTGAAGATAGTAAGCCTTTAACTACTTTTATTACACCTTTTGGAAGGTTTATGTATAAAAGATGTCCATTTGGACTTAATTGTGCACCTGAATACTTTAGTAAAAGAATAGCAGAGGTTTTAGAGGGAATTCCTAATATGTAGTTTTTCACGTAGATGATGTCTTGGTTTTTGGAAAAGATGTTGAGGAGCACAATAAGATTTTGAGACAGGTTTTGAAACGTTATTGTGAGAATGGCATCACGATAAATAAAGAGAAAAGTACATTCAGAGTAAACAAAATTAATTATTTAGGGCACATAGTAAGTGCTGAGGGAATTAGCATAGAACCAAGTAGAATAGAAACAATAAAGACATTTAAAGAACCAAAGAATAAAGTTGAACTGCTAAGGTTTTTAGGTTTAGTAAACTTTGTAGGTAGATATATTCCAAATAAAAGTAATGAGTTAGAACCACTTAATAGTTTATTAAGGGCTAACCAACCATTTACTTGGGATACTGACCAACAGTTAGCGTTCAATGAGATAAAAGAATTACTTCAAAAAGCTCCCTGTTTAGCACATTTTGATTGTACGAAGAAAATCATTGTTAGTGCAGACAGTTCATCATATGGCATTGGGTGTGCCTTAATGCAGGAGAATAATGATGGAGACAGAGAAATTGTAGGGTACGCGTCGAGAACACTAACGTCTACTGAACGTATGTATGCTCAAATTGAGAAAGAGGCGTTAGCATTAACGTGGGCAGTGGAGAAGTTTGAAGAGTATGTGTTAGGTATTCCTATTATTTTGGAAACCGACCACAAACCCTTAGTTCAAATTCTAATAAAAAAGAATATAGATGAACTGACTCCACGACTACAAAGATTTAGAATTAGGTTAATGAAGTATAACTATTCAGTTAATTATATTCCAGGAAGCAATTAGTAGTGGCAGAATGTCTTTCTAGAAATCCTCAAGAAACAAATGAGGATGCAATAGGTGAAGAATTAGGAGAAGCTGTTGAAGCTCATGTTAACATGATAATAAGCAACATTTCTATTGCACAAAATATCTTGTATAGAATTAAATATTTTCAAAATTTAGATCCTATTTGTAAAAAATTAAAAGAATTTTGCATTAATGGTTGGCCAGATAGAACAAAATTAGCAAAAGAGTTACAGTCTTACTATCAGTACAGATTTGACATTTCATTTAATAAAGGATATATATTAAAAGGCTATAGAATTATAATACCTCCACCTTTGCAATTGTATGTATTGCAGCAACTACACAAAGGACACTTGGGAATAAATAAATGCAGAGCCAGAGCTCAAGAATCAGTTTGGTGGTTAGGTTTAAGTACACAATTATACACTCTTATTGAATTTTGTCCGGCTTGTATAGAGAATAGAAAAAATTTAAAAGAACCATTTTTTAAGGAGAAAATCCCTGATCAACCTTGGGAAAAATTAGGTATAGATTTACTTAAAGCTCAGGGTAAATGGTATTTAATTATTGTTGATTATTACTCACAATATTTTGAATTACTCCCTTTGAATTTCTTAACTGAGGAATGTGTAATACAAAATTGTAAATCTGTTTTTGCAAGATTCGGCATTCCAAATATTGTAAGAACTGACAATGGACCACAATTTCAATCTAAATTTAGAGAATTTGCCAAAAGTTATGGGTTTATTTTTATAACTAGCAGTCCATATTACAGTCAATCTAATGGTTGTGCTGAAGCAGCAGTAAAAATTGCAAAGAATTTAATTAAAAAGTCTGAAGACATATACGAGGGATTATTAGCGTACAGAGCAGCTCCCTTAGAACAAGGATTCTCTCCTTCTGAATTATTAATGTGTAGAAAAGTTAGAACTACGGTCCCCTCTTTAAATTTAAAGAAATCGTTTAATAGAAGTCAATATCATTCTAGATTAGAGTTACGTAAAGAAAAACAAAAACAGAATTATAATAAGAGACACAATGCAAAAAACTTTCTATTTTGAAAGAAGGGGATAGAGTGTGGGTTCAAGATCTAAGAAAGTATGGAAAAGTTGTTGAAACACCAGTCACATTAAAATGTCCAAGATCTTATTTAGTCAAATGTGATACTAATACTTATTGTAGGAATAGGTGGCATCTGGTTCCAGCATCCTTTCCGCATGAAGATAGACAGTTGATAGAGACAGTTCTATAACTCAAATAAAATAGTAGAGAATTCAGAAAGTGAATTAAGTAGATTAGAAAAAAATTTAACTAATGATCATTTAGAAATTAATGATATAATAATGAATCAAGATGATGTAAGTGTTAGTTTACATAATAAAGAAATATCTGAGCCTGAAAAGTGTGCAAATGTTAAGAATAAAAATGTAGGAGTAGAAGAGATTCAGAAACATGCATCTATTGAAACTAACAAGAGAATTAGAAAGTCACCTAGTTGGCTTAGAGATTATGTTAGATAATTAGATTAAGAAACTTAAGGAAGGGGATGTTGAGGAATCTAGTGGTAGTGACTAAGATAGTAGCTAAGATAAATAGATGTGATCTGGTATGTCATATTTGTAGGAATTTGTAATAAACCTTGTTACAGAAGTCATAGTGTATTAATAGCCTCCCTAAACACTTTCCAAGTAAAAATAGACCATAACTTCAAGTGAAATTTCATGTAAGTAACAATCAACAAACAGCGAACCAATTCAACGATATTAATTAAAGATATATCAGAGGTTGACAATTTTGACAGATACTTGCAGTGTGAAGTTGTCACATTCCACGCATTACCCATCCAACCCTTAAAAACTAAATAACCTTATAATTTATTAAAGTACAGTGTACTTTTATAGATAGCCATAAACGACTCCTACTGATAGGCGAGTATTGAAACAACGCACACTTTTGTTATGGGACTATTTATTGGCCAATTAGAGAAGAAAGGGGCGTGTACAAAACTTCAAAATATAGCCGCCAAAGACATGACTATTATTTCGCCATAAAAAGTGGCTACCGTTTAGGTACATATTTTGCATTACGTATTATTTCGTTAAATATATGGTATTTTCATAGGTATGTAGCAGGACATAATTAAAATGCAGATTTAAATCAAAACAGTGTAATGGTAAAATTAATCTTTTTTGCAAATTATTGCAATTATTTTTGCAAACCAGTAATACTGCTTTCATTTATAACTAGATTCATAATATTAATAATTTTTAACTTGTGTTTAATTTGGACATCCTTTACAAATGTCAAAGTCATTAGGAAATTTATCACTGATAATAGAATATAGTAGATATTTGTTTCGAGGACCGTTTAAGAACTGAATTGCATCAAGTAGAAAATGAAAATCAAAATTTTATTTAGAAAAATTTGCTACATATCCACTTGAGTAGAAGCTTAAATAAGAATTAATTTAAAACTAACCAACTCAACCAAGCAAATGTTCAAAGTGTTGTCCATCATGTTCCAAACAGATTCTATTGCGTCTCATAAAGGATAAAGGAACCCTGTTTAAAGTTTCACGTGTTATTTCCCTACAAACTGCACGTATCTTCTCTTTCATGGCCTCCATGTCTTGAAAAGGTGTTTCGTATACTTTACTCTTAAGAACTCTGTGGTTTAAATAGCGCAAGGCGTGGTTCGACGGTCGGCCCTTATTGGCTGAATGTACATCGCATAACATAAGTGTGCGTTCTTTCAATACTCGCTACTGATAGACGTTAATAAACGTATTACAGACGCAAATTAGAAAAACTAAAATTTATAACTGACAGCTGCTGAATTTTGTCACTAAAGTAAAAAGAGACAAAACAATATTTCTGTTTCAGACAGCTTAGTTTTGGTCTAGAAAGAGATAGATTTTGACATCTGTGTCCTAACTCTAAAATAACACAAGGAGACATTTAATAGCGCTAGCGCCTCTTTGATGTTCAACTAAGCCTGACATTTCTAAAATATTTAGAAAGTTATTAAAAATCATGATTTTTTGATTTTTTATTTAAATCGATGATTTTTGACTTTTTAATAAAAAATCAAATTCTGCCCAAGCCTGCAGCTCGGATATTACGCTTTCAAGCAACAAGCAATACATTGTGGCATTTTATGATTTCTAATTTTATAGAAATCTCAATAAAAATGAAACAAACTTTACTCTCCTTTTTTTATTATGTTTACATGATAGTGTTGTTGCTATTGTTTAGTACCAAAACATCCCTAAAGAAGAGATTAAAACGAATTGTTTTTAAAGGCATCTTATATATTTATATTTCTATTATGTATACGTTACACATCATGATCATGAAAATTTAGTACGAATCCAAAATTTAAATTGTTGAAAAGTCGATGGCAAGCAATAATGTACACATAGTACAGCCAGTACAGCGCTCATTGTGTGCATGGCTAAAGTCACGTCCGCATTGCACTTGATAAATATTTAAAAATCCAGACAATTACTATTAAAAAAAGAACATGCCAGAATTATTAACAGATTCTCCTTCCTTTATAAACACAGTTAAGTAAGTATATATCAATAAAATTATAATTGTTTGTATTTAAAAAATATATTTTAAGGTTATTTTAATTACTATCAAAAATGCATGAAAAAAATTTTACCATTACATTATTACGGTTTTATTAAATATAAAATACAATTTATTATAGGAGTACTGGCTTAACTGTAGTACATTTCTCGGCAGACTGGGTTGATCAATGTGCACAAGTTGATGAAGTTTTAGATGCCCTTTCTAAGCAATCCGATTATTCCAATGCAAAGTTTTGTAAATGTCTTGCCGAAGATTTATCAGAAATTTCATTAAAATACAAAATAGAAGCTGTGCCTACTGTTATCCTATTTCAATCTGGAAAGGTACTGGATAGAGTCGATGGAGCTGATGCAACAAAAATAACTGCCAAAGTAAAACAACATTACAGTAATAGTTCAATTAAGATTCCACAAATTAATGAAAATGTAGTTCCTTTAGAAGAAAGACTTAAAAAACTAATCAATAAACATAAAGTAATGCTTTTTATGAAAGGGGACCGAAATACTCCACGATGTGGCTTTAGTAGGCAAACTGTGACTATTTTAAATGAAACAGGGTAAAGTATTATTTTTTGTACAGCGTGTTTCACTGCATTTGAAATAACTTCTCTTTAATAATCATATTGATATATACTATTCTTAACGTAATGAATCTCTATGGTAACCTTATTATGATATTAAACATTTACGAAAATTGAATTGGGTTGTAAAGATTATTATTTCTGCCGTTGTTGAAATTAAAAAGAAAAAGAGAAAAACAGGTGATCTGATTAACTCGATTGCATTTTTGTAAACGTCTGTTATTTGAGGTTTCGAATCGAAACATCATCATGTTTCGTCTGAAACATCTGAAGACTGTCGGCAATATCTTAATATTAATGATTGTAACAATTAAACAAATGGCATTTTAATATCGTAGTGACCTGACAAAGGAAGAAAAATTGGATTATTGGCAGCAACAAATAGATAATTTTTTGCTAAATTAATTCATAGTTTATTTTAACCGTAATTTATTGACAAATTTTTAAATTATTTACATTAAAAAATTACCAAACATCATCGACCACACCAAGATGGATGATTGTTTTTTTAATTCAATGTATAATAATATGGAATGGAAGAGTTCACTGTCGCAAGCCGTACTTGGCAACACTGCATAGTCATGAAATACAAATAACGTACAATAATAATTACAAAAAGTTTCATAATATTTATTAATGTATACCTACCTGACAACTCTTTCAACAGTTACTGGACATGCACTTTGAAATAAACACCCAGAAAAATCACCAAACATTTTTTGGAACCACATATAGACTCCTCGAGATAAAATCAAATTCTCCTACACTTTAGTAACAACAAACACAAATTCATAAGTAATACCCCTCAATAAAAAAAAAACTGGAAGTAAGTTGAAAAGAAAAAAATTATTAGTACTTATATAAAAATTTACATTTAATCCCGATTCTCAGTATCCGATATAATCTCCATTACTTGCTACTAAAGTGTTTAAACGGCTTGACAATGAATCAACTAAGTTCTGTGCATGAGGAACCGTAATTCTTTCCATATTGATTGCAACAAATAGTTAAAAGACTTCACTGATGCCCTGAGTTTTTCAGTTTCTAGAGTCGGTTATCCAGATAATAGGTAGTAGTAATTATTGTTATTATTATTATTTGTTGCTGGACAATCCTTTCTGTCTGACTTTTGCATTTCAGCCACAAAGATATTTATGTTTAGCTGTACAAGGCTATACAAAATGGATAGCATCATGTACATGCAAAGAAGTATTGCTCTAACTATACAGGGTGGCAGGGGTCAGAACGCGTTAATTTTAAGGGGCGATAGAAGACATCAAAAGGAACAAAATAGTCTGAATAAATCTTTTTCTATGTTAATTAGCTTTAGAATAATTTAAAAAAAACCATTGCTATATCTGGCAACCTTGCTTAAGTATAATCGCATCTACAGCTGGGTCTTGACCCTGGTTTAGAAAATCAAACAAACAAACTTATGATGACGGCTGTTGTCTAACAATAATAAACATCCGAAGCTGATTAGTCGGGTGACTAATTCTACGAAAATTGTAATTGGCACTGTTCTTCCGTAAACAAAATTTGTACGTGCTTAAAAACACGCTGATTCATAACAAACCAACTGTAAAAATAAGACAATAATTGACCTACATTTTATATTTATTAATTTCCAAAATATTTTTAAAATTTCTTGACGTATTTGTTTTTTTATTAAACAATACTATCTTTTGTAAAAAGATTCTGATTAAGGCACCTAATAACCATAAAATTAAAGATTTTAATAATGTAGCCAAAACAAGGCGTCATCAAAATCCTCAACCTAATTATCTAATTTAAATTAGATAAATCTTCTCTTTAAAAGATATTCTCTTATAAAATCATAAAAACTGTTATTAAATAAACCAAGTCATGCTTTATTAACAAATTATTTTCAGTTCTATAAACTCAGCATTATCTCACTCTAAAAGGGTATTATTTACACAGCTGTGATCAGGCATTGACCCAAATATTCTTTATTAAATTGTAAGATTGTAAACAAAACATGCTTTATTCCAAGTTCAACAAACTTCCTACATCTGCATTTTGTGCGAATGTGGAACAAATTTTATCATAAACTTTACAGGGTTGTCACGTTTCTTAATTGAGTAAAATTAATTTTTTATTGTAAAAAGAATTCATTTTACGCGGAACCGACATACGATACTAGAAAATATTATTAAGGTTTGTTGTTGTGATAGATGAGATGCATCTGCCGACAAAGCCCCATAATTAAGGTACTATTATTAACGTGGCAAAATGATTTACGTTTCCAACTTTATTTTTTTCTGAAAAAGTACGTTCTGGAAAATGTTGTATAAGACTTTTTTGTTCCTTTTGATGTCTTCTATCACCCCTTAAAATTAACGCATTCTAACCCCTGCCACCCTGTATATATATTTATCAATGATTAGAAGTATTAATGCGCGTAGAGATGTACAAGAAAGGATTATAATCATGGGATATCGCGCAACAGAGAAGAAAGAAAAAATAAGTTGCAGCCGTCTACACGTGTTTCACATTAGTGATCATCAGGACGGCATAGCAGATGGAATAAATATAAAAGTGTCTTCAGGCCGATACTGCAAATGTGTGGTTGGCTGCTATCAGTGAAATCTTGTGTTGCTACGTCTTTCTGAGTTAGTTGCTTTTATATTTATGATGATTACTAATAAGTGTGAAACACGTGTAGACGGCTGCAACTTATTTTTTCTTATAATCCTTTTTTGTATATATTTATATACAGTACGAGTATAGAGTTTGGAACTATCGAAATAAATATTTTATTAAATGTTTTTGAAGAAATCCTGGAATACGGCAATTTTTATCTTAAATCCGACATATTTTAATGTAATTGTTATTTGTAGATTGTCTTTTGTTTTTGAGTTATGGTGATAGCGAAAATTTTTCTAAATGGAAACCCGGGTTTTTTATTATAGATTTGGAAAGATAATGAAATTCTAAGACCAAATATGATACTGTATCAAGAAATTTTCCAGATAATTGCTTTTCAAGTTTTAAAACAAAAAAATCGAATAACAAACAAGAGTTCCAAGTTTTAATAAAGAAAATTAAAAAATTCTATGAAGAACTGTCATAATTTTAATGCTCACTCAATTGTTACATGACTACTTGAATGTTTTATCAAAAAATCTGAACTCTTGATTTCGACTTTGATTGAATAACAATCAAGAGTTCCAAGTTTTTGATAAAAAAAAATCAAGTAGCCATGTAATAATCGAATTATAAAACTTGGAACTCTTGATTGTTATTCAATTTTTGCTTTAAAACTTTAAAAGCAATTATCTCGAAATTTTCTTAATATAGTATGATACTTTTTCAACATATTTGGCCTTAGAATTTTATTATCTTTCGTAATCCTTCATAAAAAAGTACGGTTTCCATTTAAAAAATATTTCGCTATCGCCATAGCTCAAAAACAAAAGACAATCTACAAATAACAATTACACTAAAGTATGTCTCATTTAAGAACAAAATCGACGTGTTTGAGGATTTTTTTTCAAACATTTAATAAAAGATTTATTTCGATAGTTCCAGACTTTATAGTCTGTATAGTATGAGCAAAAAGTAACTCCATCAAAGGTGCCTTTGGGATTTTGAACCCATATTTATTCTAACACCAGAGAATTTTAATTGCATGAATGAAAACTTCATTGTCAAAGAACTCTGATTATTTTCTATAATTTTCTGGTGTTATAATACACATGGCTTTAAAATTCCAAAGGCACCTTTGACAGAGTTACGTTTTGCTCATACGTTAGTAATAAATATTGTGAAACTTAATAATTATTTAGTTGCATTTAATGTTTAAAGACAATTCAATGTTTTACAGAATTATCAAATACTTTTGTAGTATTTGTAGCTACTGAATATGAGGCCAATAAACTATAGGCGTTTATGCAAATTATATCGAATATATAACGATACACTGAAAGCGTTAGAAAATTGTATCGCTGGTGTGCTACCGGATTTCGAAAATTGCTCGTTGTATACCCATTTGATCTAACGGATTCATGAATCGAGATCTATAGTCAGTAAATAGAAATGTACCAGTAAACATAACCTAAAATTAAAATTGTTTCATAGATGTGTGTGGTTTTTTGCATATACTTTCATTCTCCACAGCGAATAATGAATACCGTGTCAGGCATATGTTCTGTCTGTGGTATACAAAGAGACTTAAACAAAATCGAAAAAACATTTTAGTAAACAAAACAAATAATTTGTAAATTAAAAGTAATTAAAAGTAAACACATATGAATTTTGTAGGTTATGTTGTTATTAAAGAAGCACCGTAAAGTTAAGAAGCCGTTAAGAAGTTAAAATTGGTAACACAGTAGATACCGTACAATCTAATTTTTGTAAATGCCTATTGTTAGTAGAAATGTTTCACGTGTTAAAAAAGTATTTCTATAATTCTAAATCTTGTATTAGTACTCAGAATATTGCGAACAGTCAAAATGGGGAACCCAACGTACTATTTTTAAAATTTTATTTAGAAGATTTCCTACAGTTAAGAAGTACCGAATCTTTAGAAATTAAGGGGCAAAATTACTATGGAATATATTTAATCATAACTCTGAACATATGCATTTATCCATACATCAATTACATTTCATTTTATTAATAACAAAATCATATTAAACAAACTTCTGTTTTATACAGATCCAAAAATTAGTCTAAACATACCAATATTAATGAGTGCAACAAGGAAAGCATAAGCAATATGGGTAGCACAACAAAGATATAATGCAATCATGGCTAGGTAATATTTACTGTTGATATAAAAAGTCAAAAACTTATATAGTTTCGAAAAAACGTGATTATAAATTAGAGCGTTGCGTTTACGCAACGTTAATTTTTTTTATGTTCTGATATATTATTTAATATTTTTTTGTATTATTAAACAGTTTCAGTTAATGTTAATAAAAATATTAAAACACAAAAAAAATTAATTTGTAGTTTTTCTTTATAATAGTGGTTTTAAATGGGTTAATAAAACGAAATATCTTCCAGACACTTTTATAAAAGTAGACGAATACTCAACTAATGCAATTTATTTCATGCAAGTTGGAACTCAAAAATAATTAGCGTTTACATCTAACCATATACATGTGTCGATATAAATTGCCGACACATGAAACATATATGTCCGACAGAAATTCTCCACCGTTTACATTAACTACAGTTAGTGTCTGACATATATATCAAGCAATAAGTGTCAGATCTAAACGTACCTTAAAGATTTCTCCCCAATAACAAGCAATGATAGATAAAATATTTATGACAGATGTTTTTGCTTGCTTGCTTGTTATTAGAGAGAAATCTTCCTTGTTGCACACATTCGTTTTTGGATGTTTAGATTGTTTTTCGGATAATCTGCATAGTAATAATTGGCATTTGGCACATAGCCATTTTATTCAAATTATCACTTATAATACCATTAGTAGTCAAAGTTATGTCGACTATTTTTGTGGTGGTTTCACGAATGTCTATCATGCTTGCATTTAAATACCACGAGTGCGCAGCACGAGTGGTATTCGCAAGCATGATAGACATGAGTGTTAAACACCACAAAAATAGTCTACTTAACTTTGACTACTTATGGTATTCGAGAGACTATTCAACGAACACGCTTTAAAAAATCAAATTGTTTCTCATAAATGTAGCAATGTTACATTTAATAATTGTACGTTCAATACTCAAAAATAAATGTTGTTAAATATTTGTGTTTTATTAAAATTGTCGATTGTTATCACTAGTGAAAATTGTCGACAATTTTCACTAGTGAGAATTGTCGATACAATTCATTTTCATTGGATTAAAAATATCAAATGCTGCATTTTAATTGGTCAATTTTTAATAAATGACATGTGAGTTGAATAGTCAAAATTATTCAAATAAGCAAAAAAAGTTCAAATTCAAACTGAAGTAACTCTTGCAACAGCACAATGTTGTATGTGTGCATGTTGTGATTATGCTACACATCTTTTATCTTTTCCATAAATAATTATGTCAAAATTTTCCAATTTTAAAATGCATGTAGGATTTCTGATTCTGTCAAGTGACAGTTCAAATAAAAGTGTTACACCTTGTACACATGAATTCTCTAGATTGCTTTTTATTTATTCTGTAATTCCATTTTATCATTTTTAGGACTGAATATGATACTTTTGATATATTAACTGATGAAGAAGTGAGACAAGGTTTAAAAACGTATTCTGACTGGCCAACGTATCCGCAATTATATGTTAAAGGAGAACTTATTGGTGGATTAGATATCATTAAAGAAATGCAAGCAGCTGGAGAATTATTGGCAACTTTGAATGAATAATCTGGCATCTTTAACTCTAAAATTCTATTATTACTTTTAGTATTAACTGATAAATTTTTAATATTTAATAAACTTGTAAAACCATGCCAATTATATTTAATAAATCCAATTGCTAATTAGAATTGTCTTTTCTTCATTACATTAGTTTTAAGCAGGGCTCAACTTTTATCTATACTTATCTGCTCATATAGTGCTGAAGTATAGTCGAGTCAAACTAAACATTTGAAATGGAAAATGGAAGTACATAAGATTTTTTTCCTCCAGCATGCAGGGGGGGTCTAGAAAAGCTTAACTTGAAGTTTACACCTCAAATTCATATGAGCTTTTTCCGCCATTTTGAAAAGAAGGGATGAAGTGTTATTTTGAAATTATCTCTGTAACCGTAGGTCCGACAAAAAATTTGTACAAAGCATTTTTGTCGGCAATACGATTGTCTACAACTTTTATTAAAAACTTTTTTGCGTAATATAAAAAATGAAAAAGTTGTGAGGGAAAACAAAAATAAAAATTGTGGTGGCCGATTTACCTTTCGCCGGTTTCCTGGAGAACACATTACATTTATTGTCTTTGAAAAGATTTTTTTCTTCCAGCATGCAGGAGGGCTCTAGAAAAGCTTAAACTTGAAGTTTTCGTCCTCAAATTTATATGAGCTGTTTCTGCCATTTTGAAAAGAAGGGTGAAGTGTTATTTTGAAATTATCTCTGTAACAGTAGGACCGACAAAAAATTTGTATAAAGCATTTTTGTCGGCAATACGATTGTCTACAACTTTTATTGGCAACTTTTTCGCGTAATATAAAAAATGAAAAAGTTGTAGAATATCGTATTGCCGGCAAAAACTCTTTATACAAATTTTTTGTCGGACCTACGGTTACAGAGATAATTTCAAAATAACACTTCATCCCTTCTTTTTCCAATGTTTTTTCCTCATAACTTTTTCATTTTTTATATTACGCGAAAAAGTTTCAAATAAAAGTTGTAGACAATCGTATTTCCGACAAAAATGCTTAGTACAAATTTTTTGTCGGACCTACTGTTACAGAGATAATTTCAAAATAAAACTTGACACTTCTTTTCAAAATGGCGGAAAAAGCTCATATGAATTTGAGGTCGAAAACTTCAAGTTAAGCTTTTCTAGACCCCCCCCTGCATACTGGAAGAAAAAAATCTTTTCAAAGACAATAAATGTAATGTGTTCTCCAGGTAACCGGTGAAAGGTAAATCGGTCACCACAATTTTTATTTTTGTATTCCCTCACAACTTTTTCATTTTTTATATTACGCGAAAAAGTTTCAAATAAAAGTTGTAGACAATCGTATTGTCGACAAAAATACTTTTTACAAATTTTTTGTCGGACCTACGGTTACATAATATAAATAAAAAATAAAATATCTCATAAAAGTTACTACTTGCGTTTTATTAACTCTTACAAGAGATATATGTAGCCCTAACACTACCATAGTGTAACACCTCGCTACAGTACCTACTCTCGAGAAACTCTAAAAAAAAACTTGATAAAAAGATTATTAAACCTATAGGGTGCGGCTTCTTTCGTCATTCAATCAACCAACAAACAATATACAGTGTGTAAAAAGTTCGATAAGTACTACATCTCTGCAGGACGGTATTCTACAAAGAAAATTGAGTTAAAAGCTATATTTTCTTCTCCGATGGCTACTTCAAGAGACATAAGCAGTTTTAGATTTTTAAATCTGGCAACAGTGTAGGTTCTTCAATGCTATTTGATCTTGGCCTACTAGATGTTGTACTGCATAATGGTTAACTAAGTGACATAGTAGGCTTCTAGACAGATTTTAAAATTTACTATCGATAATGATAATATAAAATAATTTGGAATCAAAAGTACCAAGTTTTTAATAGTAAAATTTGAACTGCATAATCTTATATTATGCTGTTGTCAAATTTGTAAAAAGTACGATCACTTGTATTCATACGTATAGAATTCTTGTGATTTAAGCGGTTAATACTTCGAAGACTGTTGAAAAGATTTATGTATGATTTAATGTTGTTAATTTAATCCAAATATCTACTACTAAAAGTCTGGAAACTTAAAAATAACAAAATCTTGGCCGATACTTTAACTTTATAAAATATAATAAAAATCAAATGATTAATTATAGTTTCAATACGCAAAGTTTTAAAAAGTCATTCAGGAATTTGTTAAATAACGTTTTATCTAACCCAGATTTTTGTAAGTATACTCGGAACAAAGTATAACAAGGATTTTCTTTAGATGTATTTTTATAGATTTTTTGAGGTATATCAAAATCCTTGGGTAATGGGTCAATTCTGACCCTGGATTCGTTCTCAGCACACCAAAAAGCATGGTAGGGTATGGTACCTCACCTTTCAACTACTTTTTTGTGGGCCTGTATAATCATTCATAAAACAAAACTGTAATGTTCACAATATTGAAAAATATATTTATGTTAAAATGTTGAACATTTTGTTAAAATAATTTAGCAATGATCCCATCGAGATCCCAAGCTATGGCACACATATTTGAAAAATATGCAACTCTATGTCCAATTTTTTCAGAATTTTTAATCATATGTTTTTTGAGAAATTCGGGATCAAAGATTTCAGGGACCCAATTTTTTTTACATTAAAGTATGCCATGCAACCTATCATTGTAAAGCCCAAATAATGGACTTTAAGACAGTTTTTGTTTCATTCCTTCATCTTATTTTTATCAAAAGTTATAAAAGAAAATGTAAACACCAACATGCCCAAAATCACTCATTTTTGTACTTTAGAAGGGCACAATTCAAGGACCGCTTGAGTTAAAAATATATTTTTTCTACTCATGACATTGAAATCATTCATTTTGCAATTGATAACGATGGTTGAAATCGCATTTCAACCACTAGAGGTTGAAATTTTCGGACTACCGGGATTTAGAATTTCAAACTGTTCGACATTCAATTGCTGACAAGAGAAATGTCACTTTAATGTCATGTTTTGTTACTTAAATGTCATAATATTTTCTAAAGTGTATTAATTTACAAAAAATTGGGAGAAAAAATAGTATATGCAACGCGTGGCTGATAAAATTTCAATGTCTCAAATTACTTTTTTCAACTCACTATAGCTCGTTGAAAAAGACCACTCTCAACGTTGAAATTTTATTTCAACCACTTGTTCCATAATATACTATTAGATTTTTACTTATCTTTAGGAGTAGAAAAGTTGTGCCAAATTTGAAAAATCAAAGAGGGTGATGGTCAAAACTTCAAAAAAATCGGATTACTTGATGTGCAATTACCCTATAGTAAATATTGATATGTAAGCAACGTTTGTGAAGTTTTCGTCAGCTGTCTCAAGCTGAACTATAGCATCTTGAATGCTCAATTATAAGTGTTGGTTTCTAAAGGAATGTGGTCTGCTAATAAAAGGGTTTGTATGTGAAAGGGGTCCACAAATAAGTCCAATATTATGAGTATCTTCAAAGAAACAACTGTATAGTTATCTTTTGTTAAACGTTTATTATGAAGCTACAATGCATACATATTACTGTGTGAAAAATGTTATTTTATTTAAAAAAGATCAATGCAAATTACTGTAAATACGTGTAAGTTAAATAAAGAAAATAGTAACAATAAATTAACAACGTCCTCTATCTTCTACCCTCTTCCTAGGAGCAGCTCTGATAATATTATCAACTCTCAAAATCAATTCTGCTGCTTCAGAAGCTGACAATAATACTTGACGTTTTACAACAAAAGATTCAGTAATTCCCAATGCCTTAACATCTCCAACCACAGCTCTTTCCATATCCAAGCCTGCCGTATTGTTACCACTGACATGTGCTGCTCTTAATTCACTGATCAATTGAGCAGAATCATATCCAGCATTATCTGCAATAGTAGTTGGTAATTGCTGCAAAGCTCTAGCAAAAGCTTCCATAGCAACAGCTTCTTTGCCGGGAGTTTTTACAGCAGCATTACTAACAGCGACAGCCATCAACATTTCACTGCAGCCTCCACCAAACACAATCCTAGATTCTTTAACAGTAGCAGCTAATACACAAAGAGCATCATGAAGAGATCTTTCAGCCTCGTCAACAATTTGTTGAGTTGCGCCACGAATAACCACCGTGCATGCTTCACCCAATGCAACACCTCCAAACCGAAGTAAGATATCTTCACCAATCATAACTTGTTCAATTACGTCACATTTGCCTAATTTGACTAATTCTGGATTATCAAACGTCGAAACAATTTCTCCACCGGTTACAAGAGCTAATCTTTCAATTCCATCAAAATCAGCATGTTCAATGGCCATAACACCAGCATCAGCAAATAATTGTTCAGGGTAGTTGTAAATTAATTGCCTATTGATAAATACATTACAGTTATGTTTTAAAATCTTGTTAACTTTATCTTTCATTTTTTCCTTCTCAGCACTTTCAAGTTCTGCAATTTTAGCCATCGAATCTACTTTTATATGCGAACCAAAGACTTTAATTTTGTCAGTATCCATAGGAGTATTTGCAATCAAAATACGTGCATTTTCAACAAGTTTTGGTTGATGTACACCAACCTTTTTATCTAATAAGAATCCGTCATCTAAAAACGAATCTTCTAAAATACCACCTTTTTTCTTAATGATCTGAATAGATTGTAAATCACCGGTGCCTTTTAATCTCAAAACAGCATCAACAGCAAGTTTGGCAAAGTGTTCTTTATGTTGTGAAAGGATTTTAGAACTAAGCGTGGTGCGGGCTATATTCATTAAGTCTTCTCTGAATTTTTCTGAGTTGGTGCTGTTATCTGCTGAAGTATCTAGTAAAGCTTTACGAGCAACATCCACTGCTTTCCTCCAACCACCTATAATTGTTTGGGGATGAATTTTTTGATCAATTAACTTTTCTGCTTCTTTTAACAGTTCAGAAGCTGTAAATAAAAGTAAAAAAAATAAATTTATGAGTGCACAAATTCTACAATTTGATTTATATGATTTAAGAGCATTCTTAAATGCAGCCTTGGTGCAAAAATATGTTTAACTCACTTTTCCATGAATTTCCCATTTTTGTGTGCAAAAAGTGTATAAGACATTGTTTATTGTTTCTAACCTTACTTTGTTACCTTACATAATATTTATTAAAAAATTCTATAAAATTATTATAAGACATTCTTCGTTTGGTAACGAAGTCATTGGAATACATTTCACTATAACAGCATACACAAAAATAATAATTAATGTTGTTTATTGTTTCCAGCCTTACTTTGTGGAACTCCATAATCATGAAATAAATAAATATTACTAAAAAGTTTCACAGTATTTATTAAAATATAACCTGACAATATTGTTTCGACAGCTAAGCTGTCATTATCAAAGGTAATATAAATATAAACAAACACGTCGCTAAGGTAGATACCTATATAAAGATTTAAAATTTAATTTAGATATAAAAATAGGTAACTATACTGAGGCCGCCGAATAGATATAGCACAAAAAAAATCAAGGCAGCACAGATTGTTCTGATTGGTTTTATGTGAAAGTGACATTTACAATAAAACATTTTTGAATATGAATTGTTAATTCATTATAAATAATGTCACTTCGAGAGATGCTAGTATAAATAATAACCATACATTTTAAAAAATTGCAGTTTTATTAATTTAATAAAAATGTTATTAAAAGTTCGTGAGTAAGACAGTTTGACAGTAAACGAATTGATATCTTTTTGGTACAAGTAAACATGCCTTTCAATTTGAGCGGTATATTTGAATGCTACCAATAGAAAGGTTTTGTTAAAAAGAGGGGGTAGTTGTAGGCAGTTATAATTACTATATCTGTTCAGCGTCCCGAGTATAGATAAAAAGATAAATAATCAGAATTAAATATCTAACACTTCCAGTAATGGAGAATTACTGAGCTCAAGTTGTTCATTCATTAAAGGTACCCTGAGTTTGTGTTTGTATATCTCAAAGGCTTCTAAATGTCGAATTTGCATTTGTTATTACAAATATGTAGGAATTTAATATTATTTTGAGGAGTCATTGTCTGATTTTGTTCTAAAAGGTGTTTGGCATAATTAGATTTTTCAGGATGTTTATTTTTGTAATGACGTACATGTTCTTTATATCTTATGTCAAAATTTCTAAGTGTTTGCCCAATATATATATCGAATCACAAAAAGAACAATTTAAACGGTAAATGCCCGATTTCATGATATCATGTGTTCTGTCTTTAGCATTAAATAAAAATGAAAAAGTGTTAGTGTTGGTTTTAAATGTTATTTTATAATTGTTGGTTTTTCTTAGTATATGTGCAATTTCTTCTGATATTTTGCCAAAATATGGTATAGATATATAATTTGTGTCTTCTGTTTGATTGTCAATGGGATATATTCTTTTGATAGCTATCCTATAATCTTTTTGTTTAATTAAAGTGTCAATCATGTTCGGATTGTAATGATTTGCATGTGCTAGTTGTTTAATGGTTGATATCTCTTTGCTAAAATCTGATTTTGTTAGTGGAATAGTTAAAGCTCTGTGTACTAATAATCTGTATGCTGCTATTTTATGTGTATTGTGGTGATAAGATTCATTTGGTATTGTTATGTCTGTTTGTGTTGGTTTTCTGTATATGGAAAATTCAAAAAGATTGTCTGCGATAATCTTGATATTTAAGTCTAGAAAGTTTATACCCCTGTTTTGTTCTGTTTCTAGTGTAAATTTTATGTTAGGTGGATACTATTAATAAGAATTAAGAATTCATTGATAACCTCAAAAGAACTGTCAAAACAAGCTAAAATGTCATCAACATAACGAAACCAGAAGATAATGAGTCGTATTCGCATCTCTCTGTTAAATTAACAGCATGCTTAATTACCATGGTTACCAATTCTAATCTTTTCCCACCTATTAAAATTAGATAAAGCTATCTTTATTCTGGTTGATTTTAAACGAAAATTTAGTTAAAGACACCTTTAATCGTGGCTCATAAATACGGCCCATTGTGTTTAGAGAGGTTTACTTCAAATATTCGATCTTCGAACTTGTCCATAAATATGTTAGCTAATAGAGGACTTAGAGAATTACCCATAGGTAAACCATCTTTTTGTAAATAAATTATGTTATTAAAAGTGAAATAATTTTGACTTATACAAAGGTCAAATAATTGAATTAACTCTAACCTTTTAACTAATTCTATATTACTATTGATCAAGAAACTATCTAATAAAGGAATACATCCTTGTGGGGGTATTCTGGAGAACATGTTCCAAATATCAAAACTAACAAGTTTTGAATGTGGTGGAAGATGTATGTTTTGCAGCTTATCTACTAATTCTAATGAATTTCTAACAGAGTATTTCGATTTGTAACCTATCGTGTTAATAATCTGGTTTAGTTTTTTGGATAAAATGTGATTAGGTGCATTGATGTATGATACAACTGGTCTTATTGGCATATTCTGTTTATGTGTTTTGACTAGTCCATATAGTTTAGGTGGTTGTGGGTTTTTATTAATGATTTGTTGCTTTTCTAATTCTGAAAAGCAGATATTGCAGTTTTCTAAACCTTGTTTTATTTCTTTTTGGAATTTTGTGGTTGGGTTTTTGTTTAAAGTTTCTAAATTTTCTTTATTAATAAATTCATTAACTTTTTGTATGTAAATATCTTTTGAAAGAATTACCAAAGTGTTACCCTTATCTGCTTTAACAGAAATTAGATTGTTCTCTGTGATTTTGTGTTTTATAGATTGAAGAAGTGATATGTTAGATGTGTTGTACATTTTGTCCTGTTTCAAAGACATCTCTTTCAACAAATTTGAAATTTGGAATTTTGCATAGTTATTATGACCTTTCTTAAGTATAGTTTCACATTCAACGGCCAAAATTTCTTTAATTTTGTTGGTAAATTTTGGAAAAGGACAAAATTTGAAACCTTTGTTAAGAAATTGTGTTTCTCTGTCATTGAATGTTATATTCGATAAGTTTATGAAACGAGGATAAAAGTTTGCAGTGTTCTGACAATTCTGATAACAAACAAAGCCAAATTTTAGCAAAGAGATATCAACCATTAAACAACTAGCACATGCAAATCATTACAATCCGAACATGATTGACACTTTAATTAAACAAAAAGATTATAGGTTAGCTATCAAAAGAATATATCCCATTGATAATCAAAGAGAAGACACAAATTACATATCTATACCATATTTTGGCAAAATATCAGAAAAAATTGCACATATACTAAGAAAAACCAACAATTATAAAATAACATTTAAAAACAACACTAACACTTTTTCATTTTTATTTAATGCTAAAGACAGAACACATGATATCATGAAATCGGGGATTTACCGTTTAAATTGTTCTTTTTGTAGTTCAGTATATATTGGGCAACCACTTAGAAATTTTGACATAAGATATAAAGAACACGTGCGTCATTACAAAAATAAACATCCTGAAAAATCTAATTATGCCAAACACCTTTTAGAACAAAATCGCACGATGACTCCTCAAAATAATATTAAATTCCTACATATTTGTAATAACAAACGCAAATTACACATTTTAGAAGCCTTTGAGATATACAAACACAAACTCAGGGTACCTTTAATGAATGAACAACTTGAGCTCAGTAATTCTCCGTTACTGGAAGTGTTAGATATTTAATTCTGATCATTTATCTTTTTATCTAGTTACCTATTTTTGTATCTACCTTAGCAACGTGTTTGTTTATATTTGTATTACCTTTGATAATGACAGCTTAGCTGTCGAAACAATATTGTCAGGTTATATTTTAATAAATACTGTGAAACTTTTTACCAATCTTTATTTCATAATAATTAATGTGTTTGGAAAAGCTCCAATCATTTAAAGTTTAAACTGATTTTTCTCAAAACTGTAAATTTTGAGTTAACACCTTTTTACACCAAGGGGTTCAAATATTTTTCTACATACACTAACAAGTGATGAAGAATTAACTGAGTTGCAGGCGGCTAAAACTTACTTTAATTAACGTCGTTTTAAAACTTCACTTGAAGTATCATTCTTCAAATTGTTGCAACTTTAATTCTTATCATTGTTCTATTGAACTTTCATGTAATGTTCACACAAGAATCCAACACACTTTAATAATTTGGTAATTATTCGATATACGGACCCCTATCATACATGCATACTTACGGAAATACCAAACGCTACGGGTTTTCGTTCGAAAAACGTCATAAAAACAGGTAAAAATTATAAAATATTCTTATCAGATGACACAAACACCATTTTTAAGCCATTTTCACGTAAATACAGCCAACTTTTTTACTAACTGTAACCTAACATCATAACTAGTGATGTAAATGAAAAAACCAAAAGGTTTTTTTTTAAAAAAAACCATACGTGTTTGTTTTTTTCTGAATCTGTTTTTTTTTCAGATATAGACATAATTTCGAATATTATGTCCATATCAGTCTATATGTCTATATATTATGTTCCTTATTGTCCATTTTCTTGTCTGAGAGGATTGTCAGCAATAATATAACAAGTGGTAAGATTATTATCAATGACATGTACGTGTGAAACCAAACTGCAGTTCAAGGAGCCTATATAGGGCGATTTGAATACGGTGCTCCAGTTTCACAAGTAGAATCATCGATTATTAATCGTACTACGAGTTATATTCGATGAGAGAAAATTTGAATCAAATTATGTTCTTAGAAACAGATCAAAATAAGGTAATATGATCACTTGTTTTTTACTATTGGTGTGATAGCTTTGTAATTAAGCAAATTAATAAGTTCCGATGGTTGATTTAACATCATGTGTGATATATAATACTACTAGTGGTCCCAATTTTGCCAATAATTTTCAATGTCATAACACAAGTAGTTGATCGAGATGGAAATTGTGATGAGTGCAAAGCACAACTCGCACTTACCGTCTGAATCACTACAAGTATAATCTAATATGATGGCCAAGATTACCAAAAAAACTGGGACCAAAAGTGAAATTCATGTGAGAATCGCACAGCGATGCCGACAACCAATAGATAAATTCAAATTTGAATTGTATCCATGACAATCACACAATTTTATATGCTACCAAGGAGTAATTTTTTGGAAATTATACTTGTAACATATATAGCTACATAAAACATGGAGTCTCTGTACATAAAACTTGAATCAATAATTTATTGAAATAATAGGTGCCCTTTTTTATATTTTGGGACACTGATTCTAGAAATAAAAACCAATTAATCATAATGCATTTTTTGCTGTGGGTCGTGCGATTCTCTTACCGAATATAGCCTCGTGCATTGATTCTGCCTGGAAATTTTGATTTCGTGCATTTCTGCAACGTAATTAAGACGTTGCAGAAATGTCACTCAAAAAATTTCCGGCAATAATCAATGCACTTGGTATATTATAAGTGAGAATCGCACGACGATGCCGAGAACCAAAAGAAAAATAATAATAAATATAAGTGAAAATTTAACAAATTATCACTTATAATATACCAAGTGCATTTATTGCCAGAAATTTTTTGAGTGACATTTCTGCAACGTCAAAATTTCCAGGCGAATCAATGCACGAGGCTATATTCGGTAAGAGAATTGCAGGACGCACAGAAAAAAATGCATTATGATTAATTGGTTTTTATTTCTAAAATCAGTGTTTTATGTACAGAGACTCCATGTTTTATGTAGCTATATATGTTACAAGTATAATTTCCAAAAAATTACTCCTTGGTAGCATATACACCGTGTCCGCGTAAGTTGGCTACATATGGAAAACTTTGTTATTATTGATTTTATGAAAAACAGTTATTCTTCATAAAAAGTTCTGCATGTTCTAAAACCCAAAATTCAACCATCAGATATTAAATTATATCAGTCGTATCATAAAATAATAATTATCATTTTTGTTCAAGAGTAAAGTACCTTCATTTTTATCTTCCATACCTAATGTTGCTGGCATTTCTACCTTTTCATAAACAAATACTTTCAACATTAAAACTTTACAGCAATATCTAAACAAAGTATTACGTTTTGATGTTCACTGACAAGTGCCTCCTAGATTAATAATGTATTAATCTTCAAACTTAAACTTTCAATGTTATCGCAGAGAAAATAAGAAGTTATAAAAGTAAACAATATTGAATATTTAAAAATTATTTTTAATCCATAACATCTTTTCTTATTAAAACTTTTCGATATGGTCAAAAATGAAGGTACTTTACTCTTGAACAAAAATGATATAATTATTATTATTATGATAGGACTGATATAATTTAATATCCGATGGTTGAATTTTGGGTTTTAGAACATGCAGAACTTTTTATGAAGAATAACTGTTTTTCATAAAATCAATAATAACAAAGTTTTCCATATGTAGCCAACTTACGCAGACACGGTGTATATATAAATTTCCGGAAAATTGTGTGATTGTCATGATTACAATTCAAATTTGAATTTTTCTATTGGTTGTCGGCATTTTCGTGCGATTCTCTCTGTAATTATCACCAATGGTGATTATTGTTGTAATCAGCATTGTTAATTGGTTTGACTAAATTTATGACATTTGATTAGTTGATAAATAATGTGTTGAATTGTCACTAGTAATATCCCGAGTGCATGTCAAATTGTCGATAATTTAATTTTCTCGAGTGCGCGAATGCGCACGAGAAAATTAAAAGACAATTTGACATGCACGAGAGGACATTTTGGCAGACTATTTCCCGAGAAAAATTTAAATGGTACAAAGAAACTTACTTCTGTGTTAAAAAAAGGTTTTTTCTTTGAATTATTGCACCGTCGGTGACGATCATGTTGGTCTAGAATCGGTATCTAGTGCAAATTATCGATAATTTGCACTAGTGCAGTATTATCGCTGAAATTTGATCGTTGCTAGGTTAACGTAAAACATTACAGCGTTTTGGTTGGCTTAAATTTTTCGAGGGAAATAGTCACTGTAATATAATTCAACGTTTTAAAAAAATAGCTACTAAATATGTAACTTTTGCAGTAAAACTAAATGACAGTAAATATATTGACCTATGCCCTGATCTTGCTATAAGATTTTCATCTTTTTTTTTATCTATTGATTTACTAAATATAATAATCCTCACCATCAGTTCAAATCTTAAATTGAAGGTTATAGGTCATTCATACATGTATATTTGAAAAGTAATCGGTTGGTCTCTTGTTTCCCTAATCATTACAAGAAGTTTTTATTATTAAGCACCCGTCTGCTGAAAAAAAACCAGAAAGTGTTTTTTTTTTTAAAAAAAACATGTTTTTTTCAGTCAGAAAATTGTAACCTCAAAATAGGCATTTTAACATTGTTTTTCTTATTAATTACCGGCGACCGATGTTTTTCGGATTATTGTTTTTTTAAGTTATCCTCTACAACACAATATAATTGGTTTACCTGGATTCAGAAGGGTACGTATATCGAATAATTAATAATAATTTCAATAAACTTGTTTTCAATTGTCGATGTTTTTCTTTTTATAACGAAATCTACATTTTCGATGACGTTTTGAGGTTAGGTTGTTCTACAGTAATAAGTAGATTTGGGCAAGATCTTGCTGATCGGGTAGTTAAGTAGATAATTCTGTATGATGTTACATATAAAATGACAAAGACAACACTCATCTTAATTTATAATAAGTATGACCATATGAATTTGTGTATTCAGCAACAAAATCAACAAGGTCACCATCAGGGTGGTAATTTATCATATGATCTGAACTACTTAGTGTTTTTGAACGTTGAGATGTACTAATTAATATTTTTAAATTTTACATAAAACTTTTACAAGTAAAATTACCTAATACGGTCACAGATGTAGTTCCATCACCTACTTCATCATCTTGCACTTTTGACATATCAACTAATATCTTCGCTGCCGGGTTATCTACACCTACAGATTTCAAGATTGTAGCACCATCATTTGTTACTTCAACCTGTCCTGCATTACGACCAGCTGAAACCAAGATTTTATCCATTCCTTTTGGACCTAATGTGCTTTTTACTAAATCACCAATAGCAATAGCACCAATGAAGCTCGACATACGAGCAATTTCTGCTTTCTCTTCTTCAGCATCTAGTTTGAGTACTCGAACTGGATTTAAGGACACCTATGAAACAAAGATTTACAATTAGAATCGTTCTATACAATTTAAAAATCATGCAGCACGTGGGTATACAACCGGGATAATGTAATCCTAACCACACCTGACTTTTCAATTTGCATTAAACAATTTCTAAGCATATTTGTTGCTTAATGTGAAATAGTATATGTAAATAATACTAAAAATACATAATACAAACCATTGTAACGATATTATATTACGATATTCAAAACAATAAATTATTTGGAAAATTCGAGCACAATTCAACAAACTGTCAAAAAGCTAATAATGGGAAACAAGAGAGAAGCTTGGTTAAACAAAGAAAAACACATATTATAGTCCAGTATGCGTCACTCACATATGGTGCTGTCATCTATGTTGGAAACTCACAGAACTAACAACTAGCATTAATTATGAATCATTCTTCAGTGGCGCGCACGTGATGTCTTATATCCAATACTACTAAAGTTGATTTGTATGTGTGTCCGAGCCCCATTCTCGCGTTCTATAAGGGCTGGAGAGATGGGCTTGGGCTCATTCGACGCGTAATTTGCCGAGGATAATGCACGAAAATTTTTTAAATTAGGTTATGTTTTAAAATTTTTTAAAGTAGGTCATGTTAGAGATGGGTTGGGCTCATTCGACTCCAATATTAATAAAGTTGATTTGTATGTGTGTCCGAGCCCCATTCTCGCGTTCTATAAGGGCTGGAGAGATGGGCTTGGGCTCATTCGACGCGTAATTTGCCGAGGATAATGCACGAAAATTTTTTAAATTAGGTTATGTTTTAAATTTTTTTAAATTAGGTTATGTTTTAAAAAATCGATAAATGCTGATTCTATCGTACTATTTAGTGCTATTGAGTGTTATTTGGTACTAATATGTGCTCTATCGATAGAGAATCGATTGGAGATTTATGTAGGTCATGTAAATACTGACCTACTTTAAAAAAAATCGATAAATGCTATTTCTATCATACTTAAGTGCTTAGGCCCGTAGGGCCCATTATCCTAGTGAGAGATCTAGTATCAAAGGCTGCAATATCCATTTTTTTTAATTTTCTGGAAGAACAAAAAACTATTCTGAACTTCAGTATGGAAATATTAATGCAAATAATATATTAAATAAAGCAGCAATATTGAAAATCATATCAGTTATCAGAATTTTGAAAGTCAAACACATATAAAAGTCGCAGCGGCAAGTTTTACAAATTTATACAGTTACAAAATCTTTTAGCGGTAAAATTTTATTTCTTTTTGTTTATATATTTTGTATTTTCTTTTGTATAGACTGTTTTTCTCTTTAATATATTTTTTTGCTTTTTTTATGTGTGTTAATTTAAAATTTAATTGTCAACATTAGTCCAATAAGCAAAAAAAGTAGGTTCATAATGCAATATTCTACAGAATTGATTTTCTTGTTGGAAAATGTTCGGGGGTGTCCCCTGAATGTAACGTTAAGTTGGCGGGACGGGAGCGGTTGAGCGTTAGCCGCCATCTTGGACAACACGTTTTATCAAACATCTCGTGAACCGTACATCGTACGACAAAAATAGTAGAGATCGTCTTCGTAGATAATAACATTTTCTACAACTCTTATTCAAAACTTTTTTCTGTATAGTTCATAGGTTTATACATATAGCGCGCCAAACTTTTTTCAACATGGTTATTGCTAAATATATAGTTAACGGTTGATGATACATCAAAAATGGTAATAACCAAATTTGTAGAACACAAAATTTCCAATAAGATTTAATTGAAATCTTTTCTATAAAATTGATACTTTAAGAGCTATACCTTGGTAAACTATTGCACCGCGTGAATTATCAGTGAAAATGTTGCTCGTAGTACACGGAAAACATTTCATAACACATAAAACGGCGAAAAGTGTTCAGAAAAATGACAATACTGTGTAGTGAATCTATTAATATTATAAATAGTGTGATAAGTAGTAGGAATAATAGTGTAAGAAGTACTCATAATTTATAGATCTTTTTTACTTGCATGGGTAGAACGTATTATCATAAAGAATTGTGAATGTAGCAAGATACAATTGTTTGTACATCACGTACATCATAAAAATTAATAATAATAATGATAATAATAGCCATACATCATAGCCATACAAGTGGCTCAAGTGGTATTGTATATTTAAAAACAAAACATAGAAAACACCAATTGTCGCTTGTGCAAAAAAGAAGAAGAAAGCATACAACATGTAATATCAGCGTGCACATACCTGGCGTCCACTTACTGCACACAGCGGCATGATGCCATGGGCAAAGTCATTCACCAGAACCTAAAAGGGAAGTGGAATTTTAATACCAACTTCATACCCTATTACAATACTTACCTGAATCTGTTTTGAAAAATGATGAATGTAAGATTCTTTGGAACACAGCAATAATAGCTGACAGACCTGTTCAGAGTAGGTATGGCGTGCCTTGAGTCCAGCCCCTCCCTTTTTATGCAAATGACCCGCGATCTAATTAATATTCAAATGAGGCGTGGTCTAATTAAATGCGCGAATTAAATGCGCGAATTAAATTAATTGATCTAATTAAATTAATTCGCGGTATCATTTACATATCTCCTCTCTCATTTACATATATGATTTCTCATATGCATGCGCGAATTAAATTAATTCACGGTATCATTTACATATCTCCTCTCTCATTTCTCATATGCATGCGCGAATTAAATTAATTCACGGTATCATTTACATATCTCCTCTCTCATTTACATATATGATTTCTCATATGCATGCGCGAATTAAATTAATTCACGGTATCATTTACATATCTCCTCTCTCATTCCTCATATGCATGTGCGAATTAAATTAATTCACTGTATCATTTACATATCTCCTCTCTCATTCCTCATATGCATGCGTGAATTAAATTAATTCAATGTATCATTTACATATCTTCTCTCTCATTCCTCATATGCATGCGCGAATTAAATTAATTGTACATCTCATTTTTATATATTATTTGTCATCTCTCTCTCATAAATTTATTTTAAAATAAATCAGTCCTATTTGATATTTATCTACAGGTCATCATGTAATTCTGCGAAAATAATTTAATATGTAGAAACGTAATAATAAAAATTTATTTTCAACTATACAAAAGTAACTCTAAAGCTACTGTCAATCAACTGTCGGATTAGCTCTGGTGCATTAGACCTGTTTAAATATACGGCATAAACATTTAGTTTGAAAGAAAACAATTAGGGTCGTTATGATTTCATAAAATTTTATTCAAGTGAATCTTCTTAAGAATATAGATCACTGTAAAGCATTATTTTTAAAATTCAAAAAACATTATCTATAGCTAAAACTGTTTAAGAAATAACTTTCAAACTAAATGTTTTTGCATGAAAATACACACAAACTAATTAGCCATGTTGTTTTCAACATTCTTTAAAACTGCTTTCAACTATAAATAAACAAACGTTCTTACGAATGATTGAAAGGAATTTAGATTTTATAAATAATTTGTTAAGAGATCAAAGCTAGTGTCAATCACTTGTCGGATTATCTCTGTTGCAGTTTTAAAAGTTAATGAAGCGTACATCAAATCTCTATGATTCATTTGAAAGCAGAAATACTAAACAAGTGACTGAGATTCCCTGAAGTTTCTTTATAATTAGCTCATGCACAATAACACAAAGGGAGTCACTTGTTTAGTATTTCTGCTTTCAAATGAATCATAGAGATTTGATGTACGCTTCATTAACTTTTAAAACAATAATTGTTACTTAAGACAAAGTGTTTTTATAATAACAGATTTCTTTGTGTTATTTTAAACGTTGTTCGTCGAGCAGTGAGTCAGTCACGTGGTTACTTAAATTAGTATAAAGCTTAGAAATTTTTATATCTCAAATCAGTACGAAAGTGTTTCCATAGAGAAAACAACTATTATCAACACAGCTATCCAGAGTTTAACAGTGTATATTTAATTTAATCAGGTAAGTTATTATGATTTTATGTTTAACGATCTTTCCACTACTGTTTACCTGCTATATCTATAATATGTAAATGTTCTACATTTATTTATGTAAACTAATCATTTGAACTTTTAGATTACATCTCATTATCCGGTGTTCGAGGTCGATCATCAAAGTATAATTTCATGCTTCTTTGAAATTCATTAAACAGCTATCCAGAGTTTAACAGTGTATATTTAATTTAATCAGGTAAGTTATTATGATTTTATGTTTAACGATCTTTCCACTACTGTTTACCTGCTATATCTATAATATGTAAATGTTCTACATTTGTTTATGTAAACTAATCATTTGAACTTTTAGATTACATCTCATTATCCTGTGTTCGAGGTCGATTATCAAAGTATAATTTCCTGCTTCTTTGAAATTCATTAAGTAAGTGATTTTTATATTTTAACTATGTTATGAAAAATAACTATTTTGAACTTTTACATTAAGAATTATAATTTATTTTATTTAAAATTCATTAAGTAAGTGGTTTTATGTTTTAACTATATTTCTACCTCTATACCTGGTGCTCAGGGGGTACTTACCTATCCGAACACAGCTGACCAGGTCTAAAATACGGTGTGTGAGACCGCACACCCTGTGTTCATTCCTGTTTCCCTTCTATACCTAATGTTCTGTAAGCCTCCCTAATGAGACTGCATTTATTATTTTTGAAATTTGTTTCAGATTGACTACAGTTCCTATATACATACATCTTATCCAGAATGTCTTCTCTCTATAAAGTAATCAACGAAAGTGTGTCCACCATAAAGAAATTTGGCACCCTGAAACATCGACTGGTGTTTAAAGTAGCCGATGCACCAGCCGGTGAAGACCATCTAGACTTTTTTAAATCGGCTATTAACCAAATTCTGCAGGATGTGTTAAGTCGAGCACAACCAACTGATAAAGTAGGGGCCACGTTTGAATTTGACAGTTTCAAACAAAAACTTCCCTGCTACATGAGCTTCAAAAAAGCCGATGAAATTACCTTCAACGATGTCTGGGGGATTCTAGAGTCCATTTTACAGAGCGATCCTGAAGCCCTGAGTTCGGACACCTTCAGGTTGATAGCTACAATCGTGACACCACCTGCAGGGCGAGGACGTAGTCGTGCTGGGATTTATAGCTCCTTCGTTGAAGAGTGTAGCAAACGTAGAGGGATTGTCAGTATTAAAAACAACGACAACCTCTGCCTACCCTTGGCTTTGGTTGTTGCTAAGTCTCACATAGATAAAGCCCTCAACTACAACGCCTTTCGAAGAAACCAAGGGGCTCAAAAGGTTGCTGCAGAAAAATTAATGCAGGAGGCTGGAGTAGCCTTCATTCCACCGGAGGGAGCAGGGGTCAACGAGTTAAGACTCTTCCAGCAGTACCTTACCAACTATAAGATCACCGTGTACAGCTACGGTACAAAGGGTCGCGATGTGATCTTCGAAGGTGCTGCTGATGCTGAGAAGAAGATCAATCTCCTGTACCATGAAGGCCATTACAACGTCATTACCTTTCTGACTTCAGCCTTTGCCTGTATCTACTTTTGCGAGCATTGTCACACCCCGCACGACCATAAAAACAAGCATAGGTGCGAGAAGTCCTGTATAGGCTGCGGTAGTTCTCCGCCATGTGTAAGGCAAGCCATGTTGATCAGATGTCAGGACTGCAGACGTGATTTCAAAAGTCAGCAATGTTTTGACAAACACAGAGGTAAAATGTGTCAGAGCGTTAAAAAGTGTGAAGACTGTTTTAGGATCATAAACCTCAAAACCAGAACAGAAGCTCATGTATGCGGAGAAATCTACTGTAAGATGTGCCAAAGCCATAAGCCGGAGAATCATTTTTGCTACATACGATCATCAGGTAAAATGGCTGAGAAGCAAGACGTTCTCTTCGTGTTCTTTGACTTGGAGACCCTTCAAGAAAAGGAAATTGCACCCGATGTGAAACTGCACGAAGCAAATTTATGCGTTTTCCAGCAGGTTTGCCCTGAATGCTATGATTCTCCGGGTATGTTGATATGTAAAAGATGCGGTGTGCGGGAACAAATCCTAAAAGAAAAATGTATAGAGGGTTTTATGACGTATCTGTTAGAGGTAAGGAAGAAGTTTAAGAAAGTCATAGCAATTGCTCATAACGGGCAAGCTTTTGACACCCAATTCATTTTAAACCATGTTATTACAAACACCTCAATAAAACCAGAACTCATCATGCGTGGTACAAAAATTCTCCTACTTGAATTAGATAATCTAAAATTCATAGATTCGCTGAACTTTTTTCCTATGGCTCTGGCAGAGTTGCCTAAAGCCTTCGATCTACCGGCTCCCAAAGGATACTTCCCGCACCTATTCAACATGGAAGCCAACGCCAACTATGTCGGCCCGTTACCCGACGTCAAATTCTACAGCCCGGGTACTATGAAGCCAAAAGCTCGTGAAGAGTTCCTAAAGTGGTACGATGCAAACAGGGACACAGAGTTCGATATGCAACGTGACCTAGTCGAGTATTGCAGAACCGACGTTGATATTTTAAAGAGAGCCTGTATCCACTTTAGGAATCTCTTTATTAAAGAATGTGATGTTGACCCGTTCACGGAAGCCATCACCATAGCCTCTGCCTGCAACCTTATGTACCGGAGGAAATTCTTTAAAGAAAGTACCATAGGGATCATTCCGAGAGGTGGTTACAGCCGAGCAGACAATCACTCCGAAATAGCTCTGCAATGGTTGCTGTGGGAGGGACAACAGCGTGGTGTACAAATTCAACATGCAGGCAGACAGCGAGAAGTTATCGTGGGCGGTCAAAAGGTAGACGGGTTGTATGAAAGACAAATATTCCAATTCCATGGTTGCTTCTACCACGGCTGTCCTACTTGCTACATTACTAGGCGTGATGAACCTCTACATAACGACCCTGCTGATACCATGAATATGCGGTTCGAGAAAACTCAGGCTACAACAGAAAAATTCAAATCCATGGGTTATGAGGTTACTGAACAATGGGAGTGCGACTTCAGGAAAAAGTTAACACCTGAGATGAAACAGCTAGAGAAGCATCCAATACTCTTAAACACACCTCTCAATCCGCGTGATGCTTTTTACGGCGGACGTACAGGGGCAGCAAAATTAAAGCATGTTGCAAAAGATGGGGAAAAGATCAGGTATGTCGACGTATGCTCCCTTTACCCCTGGGTATGCAAGTACGCCAAATTCCCAGTTGGCCATCCGGAAGTTTACGTAGGCAATGAAGCATGTCAGCAGTTTATTCAGGATAAAGGGGGCATAGAACAGATCAACGGTGTAATAAAATGCACCGTGTTACCTCCGCAAAATCTATACCATCCGGTCTTACCCGTCAAGATGCATAACAAACTGTTGTTCCCGTTATGCCGCACTTGCACTGAAGACTTAAGCCAAACCGACTGTCAGCATGGCGTAGAGGATCGAGTCATCAACGGAACCTGGGCCTTGGACGAGCTGTTAATGGCCATACGTAAGGGTTACATAGTGCAGGACATACAAGAGATCTGGTCGTACGATGTAACCCAGTATAATAAATCGTACAAGTCAGGGGGCTTGTTTTCGGGCTTCATCGACAAGTTCCTGAAGATGAAGCAGGAAGCCAGCGGTTGGCCATCTTCAATAACTACCAACGACGACAACAACGAGGATGGTATCAATGGAGCCCGGAAACAGTACGTTGATGACTACTTCGAGAACGAGGGAGTCTCCTTGGATTCGTTGAAGATCGTCAAGAACCCTGGTTTGAGATCGTTGGCCAAACTGATGCTGAATTCCTTCTGGGGTAAGTACACTAACCTTATGTAGTTTTCTTTACTTAATATTTTTGTATTCTAGGGAAATTTGGTCAGCGCGAGAACCAGCCAAAAACGTCGATTATCAACGAGCCCAAGGAGTTCTTCGACCTGTTGTCCAACCCTAGCGTAGAAGTCAACAATGTG
Source organism: Agrypnus murinus (assembly GCA_929113105.1). Lineage (NCBI taxonomy): Eukaryota > Metazoa > Arthropoda > Insecta > Coleoptera > Elateridae > Agrypnus > Agrypnus murinus. The sequence goes on along the minus strand of OV816024.1, from coordinate 40,679,634 downwards.
CAGGAGATAAATGACGAGGTGATTGCGGTTAACTGGCAACATAAGGAGGAAGCAGCAGATCTTCTATCGTCAGTCAACGTGGTCATCGTGGCATTTGTCACTGCACAGGCTACGTCTATAAACATTTAAACCTATTGTATATATATTGAGGAAATTTTACTATTGTAGTTTGTAATGTGTATATATTTTATTTTTCTATAATCGCTATACAAAGTAGGCATTTGCGCTCGCTTTTGACAACGCAAAGTTGACGTTTTCCGAGGAGTGTCACTTTGCCGCTTTAGAGCGACAAAGTAGCCAAAACGCTCGCTCTCTGAATTTGTCTCGAAAATCAAATAACCCTTGACCATTGCAACTAGGAGCAACGAGTAAACAAGTGTCAGTCTGGTACAAATTTTCGTTGTAAGAAAATGGAATTGATTGAAGAAGATAACGCTAGCGATTTTTCGTGTACACCTCCAGACATTGCATCTGTAGCAAGAGATGCTACTCTAAATTTGCTTCCAAGAAAATCAAGACACAAATATGAAAAGCAATACGACCTTTTTGTAATGTGGTGCAAAACCAAGAAGGTTGGAAAATACACGGAGAACGTAATGATGGCCTATTTCTCCGAAAAAGCTAAAACTATGAAACCTTCTACCTTGTGGTCTATTTACTCGATGCTTAGAACATCATTAACAGTGAAGAACAACGTCGATATTAGTCAGTACCATAAATTGATTGCCTATTTGAAGCAAAATTCTGTCGGTCACAAACCCAAAAAATCGAAAACTTTTACCAAAGATGAAGTACTAAAGTTTCTGCGTGACGCACCTGATGAAATATATTTGTCAAAAAAGGTAATACAACAATAATTATTACACTATTTTCATTTTTATTAAATTAATTTGGTGACAGGTGATTCTAATTATGGGAACATTCGGAGCGTGCAGACGTGACGAATTAGTCAAAATGACCATTAACGACGTGGAAGACAAAGGGACTCTACTGATAGTGAAGGTTCCTGATACCAAAACAAAGCAGAGTCGGATGTTTACTGTTATTAACAGCGACGAAGAGTCGGTGGATTTTTTATCGCTTTACAGAAAATACATTGCGTTGAGACCTTCGGATGACGACACTCCTTCTCGGCTCTTCTTAAGATATTTTAAGGGAAAATGCACCAAACAAGTAATAGGCATGAACGTTATTGGTAACACACCCAGCGAAATCGCGCACTATTTAAATTTACCAGACTTTAAGTTGTACACTGGTCATACCTTTCGCCGTACTTCAGCGACACTTTTGGTTAACGGCGGAGCTGATTTAATGCAACTCAAACGTCACGGCGGTTGGAAAAGCTCCACTGTGGCAGAAACGTATGTCGAAGAAAGCATTACTAACAAAATCGAAGCAGCCCAAAAAATCATAGCAAGTAGCGGAACAACTGATAAAGTTGGATCAAAAACCACAGAATACACACTTCCAGGCAAACATGGATTAATTTTTAAAAAGTGTTCGAATTGTACTTTTAATGTGAATATTATAAATAATAATAATTAATTTGTGACAAATTTTTTTACATTGTTTTTGGGTAAATGGTCAGGTTGCGATTATAGAAAAAATCTTGTGTGTGTTTCGAGCGCAATGGCCATTGTCGATTTCGAAATAATGCCACGCTCCTTCGTCGCGCGGCAACAATTTCTCAATCGACAATATCCAACTTTGCGCTCTTAATACACAAATAGCTATTTCACGGTCATCTATGTATATTTTACGATTGTAGTCTGTAATGTGTATATATTTATTATCACTTTGTATATTAGTTTTGTATTGTATATAATTATATCTGTTAAGAATTTTTGACAGTTCTTTAACGTCATATCTTTTACAACTAAATATGTTTCAATCTTGTATTTTTCTGTACATGAAATTCAGATGTTTTATAGAATTATAGAATTGATATTTTAAATTGTCTTTTTTCATGTATTATGTTATCAATTATTTTGTATTGTTATAACATGTATTATATTATTCGTGAATAATAGATGTAATATGATTTATTTCTTGTCTTTTTTATTTCTGTAATAGGGAGAAGAAGTGCATACGTCATACCGTGCCTGATGTCATAATTCTTTCCTCGCAACGCGCATGTACTTCAATAAGGCACATTATATTTTCATTTCTGATTATTGATAGTGTTAAAAAGGATGTTTACAAGCTATAAAAACACTTACCCAATGGCTTTCACCCATTGTTGTTTCAATATTTTATTTGTGATAGTACCTATCTATTATTTTAACCTCACAAAGTAGCGTCACGTTTTCTCTTCCAACTGTCAACAGTGTCAAAACTGTCAAACAAACGGTTTACAGCGAAGTAGAGCGATGCGAACATGCGCGTTGCGAGGAAAGAATTATGACGTCAGGCACGGTATGACGTATGCACTTCTTCTCCCTATTTAAGGTAAAAATAAAAACAAATATTTTATACAAGAACTTTTATTTGCGCTTTTATTTAGTTCATATTGATATATAATACTAAATTATATCTAGAAGAAAATACATTTCATGCTGATATATAATACTAAATTATATCTAAAATAATACATAAGTATACTAATAATAATAATACTATAAAGGAGCTAGTGAGTGAGTAGATCTTCCTTCTTTATCCAGGACTTTTCATTTAAACCGAGCCATTTCACGTAAATGTCACCATTGTTGCTGCGTTTAAGTATTTTTTCAACTAGGTATACATCAGGTTGATTGGTTTTCTGCAGCTCGAACTCGTAGAAAGCACCTCGGACGGGAACTCCGTGTAGATCTTCCAACAAGTATGTGATAGGTTTTGTAAATTGAACTTTAACTACTTTGAATAATTCTGTTGACCAGTTAGGTGTATATCCCTTAGAAAAGACTCCTTTGAATTTGCTTATACGTACGATGTCATTCAAATCCAACCTACGTTTACTGATAGTTTTTACATTAGCATTATACACAGACAGCTGTGTCGTAGGTTTAACAGATGCAGGAGGCACCCCTATTGTTCTATGTTTAGTATTATTATAGCTATCAACTACTCGTTGTAATATATCTACCCATTTAAATTTCCCTCTGTAGCTAAACTCCTTATACAGCCTTTGCTTAATTGTACGAATAACTCGTTCGACTATTGAAGCCTTAATCACGGAATACGTAGAGTAATGATTTATGTTGTATTTATTCATTAACTTTTTAAAATGTTTATTATAAAACTCTTTCCCGAGATCAGACTGTAAATTTTTAGGTATGACTGAATCCTTAAAGATACTACAGACCTGCTTTGTCACCTCTTCTCAGGTTTTAGTTTTCAATGGACGTACATACAAGTATTTCGAATAACAGTTTATCATCATCAGTATGTAACGATAACCCTTATTTACTTTAGCGTAGGGAATAAACTCCGCTAAATCTATTTGAAACAAATCATAATAACCCTTTATTTATAGTACTACGTCTTTGAAATTTTTTTCTAGCAGATCTATGTATTTCATCGACAACGGTTTGTTTTGCGTTCATCTCTGTTAATAACTGCAGATACTCAAATTATAAGTTATGTAAGACTGAACTATTAAATAGAATGTAAAGTAATATATCCTACGACTATTGCGGGGTTCTTTGACTAATTAACAAATTTTGTAGGTCTACGAGCGGTGATCTATCAAAATTTTTAGATCTAGAATCTGCTTTAGCTAGAAGCCATAAAGTTGCCTTAGATAGTTCTATACAAAGCTTGGTCAGAGTTTTAATACTATCGCGTAGCGCGTCGTGACTGTTGTTAGATATCTCGCTATCCATATACCATTTTGTAACTGCATCCTCTGCATCTACGGGGTCCGCTAAATTGATTAATCTTGGTTTCTTACAGTCAATAGTTTTATTTTCTAGTATTAAAGCATGTTTCTTTGTTACCAGATCTGAATCATTAATAGCGTGGCCTGCGTTTGTAATTCTTTTGTTTTCTAAATCGAAATTCTGATCTTCTGTTAGCTTAAATCCTACCCCGGGTGGACCTGGAACTGTTACAGCACCTCCAACTATTGAACGCCCAAACAAATCTATAGTAGCATTCATACTGCTAATGGTAACGAACTGACTACTTACAACCGTGATGAAATCTTTTATTCTATAATACCTTCTTCTTTTAACTCGGAAATAATTGAAATTATTTCGTTTTCATTCAGAGGACTACTGTTACCGGCTTCTTTTACAGCAAATAACAAACGAAGTCGGTCGACAAGTTCGTTAGCTTTATTCCAGTAGACGTATTCGACTTTGCAACCGCTTAATTTTTTAAAATTTGACGATGATGATGATAGTCTAATGTAACGTTTGTTTATCAATCTTATCTACTTTAGATAATGACATAATGTCGCAACAATTGTAAGGTTAAGAATTTATTAAAACTTGTGAAACTTTTACCAATTTTTTTATTTTTATTATATTTAATAAGTAAACTGCTTTCACATGCATTCTAATAAAACTAGAATTTTTAAAGCCATTGTTTGAAGCAAAACTATGTAATTATTTCTATTTGTCAAAATAGCACAGTTTCATAATAGCCCAGTCAAACTGTATGAAAAAAGGGCTTAACTTGGAAAATGGAAGTACATGGAATTTTTTATTTCCAGCATGCAGGGGGGGTTTAGAAAAGCTTAACTTGAAGTTTTCGACCTCAAATTCATATGAGCTTTTTTCGCCATTTTGAAAAGAAGGGATGAAGTGTTGTTTTGAAATTATCTCTGTAATCGTAGGTCCGACAAAAAATTTGTACAAAGCATTTTTGTCGATAATACGATTGTCTACAACTTTTATTTCAAACTTTTTCGCGTAATATAAAAAATGAAAAAGTTGCGAGAGAAAAACATTGGAAAAATAAGTGATGAAGTGTTGTTTTGGAATTATCTCTGTAACCGTAAGTCTCACAACAAATTTGTACAAAGCATTTTTGTTGACAATACGATTGTCTACAATTTTTATTTCAAACTTTTTCGCGTAATATAAAAAATGAAAAGGTTGTGAGGGAAAAACGTTGAAAATAGAGGGGGTGGAAATTGTTGCTTATTTTGTAGAAGGTATAACTATTTCATTACACAGGTCAACAAGGTTTTGTTGTTGGGAAGCTGTGGGTCATTTCCGAAGTAATTTTGTTTCAGAATCGGCCCATCACGTAAGAATTTTGAGATATTTGACGTTAAAAAAAATGCGTTTTTTTTTGTTATTTTTGAGGTTATGTACAGGATGCGACAAATTTTTGTGGCTTTCATTGCTATTTGCACCATTTAGTACTACTCTCACCCTTCAAAATGAGCTATTAGCCGATGACCTAAGATTTTTTCTCACAACGTCATGAGCATTCACATCACTCCGTTTAACCATACATGTTTCTACTTAATTATTTCTCTTGACTACTCAACTCACATGTCATTTATTAAAAATTGACCAATTAAAATGCAGCATTTGATATTTTTAATCCAATGAAAATGAATTTTATCGACAATTCTCACTAGTGAAAATTGTCGACAATTTTCACTAGTGATAACAATCGACAATTTTAATAAAACACAAATATTTAACAACATTTATTTTTGAGTATTGAACGTACAATTATTAAATGTAACATTGCTACATTTATGAAAAACAATTTGATTTTTTAAAGCGTGTTCGTTGAATAGTCTCTCGAATACCATAAGTAGTCAAAGTTAAGTAGACTATTTTTGTGGTGCTTAACACTCATGTCTATCATGCTTGCGAATACCACTCGTGCTGCGCACTCGTGTTATTTAAATGCAAGCATGATAGACATTCGTGAAACCACCACAAAAATAGTCGACATAACTTTGACTACTAATGGTATTATAAGAGAAAATTTGTTGTCGGACCTACGGTTACAGAGATAATTTCAAAACAACATTTCAGCCCTTCTTTTCAAAATGGCGGAAAAAGCTCATATGAATTTGAGGTCGAAAACTTCAAGTTAAGCTTTTCTAGACCCTCCCTGCATGCTGGAAATAAAAAATCCCATGTACTTCCATTTCCCATTTCAAATGTTTAGTTTGACTGGACTAACTTTTGGCTCAGATTATCCAACCACAACTTCCCTAAATAAATCCTAAAGCTGGTTTTGAGACAAATTAACAAACATTTGAAGTAAGTGTTTGTCAAACGGTATGACAGGTCAGCAGATTGAAATTTGACGTTTTCTATTTTGAAGGATTAAGAGGCGGATCAAAATTAATCGGATATTTCAGTTTCGTTTCAGCATGAATCCCACTTTTTTATCAAGTATCAAGTATTAAGATAAATGGTAACTCTCCAATATCCTCTTTGTTAATTTTTAGAATACACGTTAATAAGCAAAATTGGGGAAGGGTCGTTTTCGGAAGTATTAAAGTGTGAACACAAAAGAACTGGTAAATGTTACGCTGCAAAACGGTTAAAAAAGGTTTTTAAAAGGTAAGAGATTTGGAATATTTAGAACAACTTTTATTTTTTACATAATTTCTAGTGCCTATGAAGTAGCTAACTGTGCCGAAATAATTGCTATGAACAAACTCTCCAGGCATCCAAATATTGTATACATGGTGGAATTTCACTAGTATGTTAGAAAGTAAACCTGTGCAATATTAATATGATACCACAACTTGTTTAAATTACTCTTGCAGTGATCCGACGAGTGGACGATTGATCTTTGTTTTTGAATTAATGGATATGAGTATGTACGATTTCATGAAATTAAAAAAGAGGTAAGAAATTCGTTAGCTTAAGAACATGTATACATGTATACATAAGTGATAATGGCTTTTAGACGCATACCAGAAGCAAAAGTTAGATTTTACTTGTATCAAATACTAAAAGGATTAGATCATCTCCATAGTCATGGTTTATTTCATAGAGATATTAAACCTGAAAATATTTTAGTTAAATTGCACAATCCGCGAGTCGAGTGTTCTCCAAATCAGCTTCAGGTAGGAAATTTGATGCATCAAAAAATAATATAAGGCAATGCCTTAAATACCTTGCTTTTCGTGGATTTCTAATAAAACGTGAGCAATTCATTCTCTCCAAATATGACAATCAATTGCAAAAGTTACCTTGTAGTATTATTGTCTTACGCCATATTATTTTTGATGGCTCATTTCTTAGTTTACAGCATTTCTTTTGTCTCATATATCGCACTATCTCTAGGGTGAATTAGTTAAATTAGCAGATTTAGGTTCAATACGTGGCATATACAGCAAACCACCCTATACAGAATATATATCTACTAGATGGTATAGATCGCCCGAGTGTTTACTAACAGTTGGATATTACGGACCTAAAATGGATGTATGGGCTACAGGATGCGTTTTTTACGAAATGTTAACGTAATTAGTAGTGCCTCAGATAAATATTTTTTTATAAATTTTTATGTTGTAGGTTGAAGCCTTTATTCCCAGGGCAAGACGAAATTGATCAGCTTGCACGAATTCATGAGCTCCTTGGTACGCCCAGCGAAAGAATATTGCGTAAGTTAAAAAAGAAGTAAGTGCAGTCTTGTAAAATATTTGGTTACAATAACTTTCTGCTACTATACGAAGTGCGAATTGAATGCAGTAGATTATCAAAGATAAATTATATTTTTTCATTAATAAAAAGCCTATGATGACTTTTAAACTAAATGCCCTTGTCGAGCCTAACGACACTTTCTCGGAGCAACAGGAAATATGGCCCATCGAACATATTTTTATTTTAACAAGGTTTCCAAACTAGTTTAGTAATATTAAAAGAAAATAACCCCTTACCTGGAATTAATTATCCTGAAAAGAAGACTTAACTTAATATATGCATGGTACTCCGATTTCTTCCTCGACTTACCTCCTCCACCTGCCCCCTACTTAGGTAACCGACTTTCAATTAAGAACAAAGAATGTTTAAAAACAAAAGTTATAAAAGATTATAAAATGCACAATTTTGATTATTTTTGAATTATTTGTAAGGTAGAGAAAAATACGATCACAGGTCACATGTCCCCCTCTAACATGCAACACAATTACATACGCCCATAGTTGAGGCGGCCGAACTTTCCAATTAGAAAGATTTTGCCGCCACAAGTGGGATTCGAACCCAGGACCCTTCGAACACGACACTCGCCTACAGGCGATCCTAAATAAATTGTTGCGTCGCAAAAAGTATTTGAGGAAGCTCAACTTTGTAACTAGCAGTGTTTTCTAATTAATAGTCCAGTATGCCCGCCTTCGCTGTAAGATGTCTAGATGATTACTAATGCTGGTAATACTGTCTTTTACACTTTTTAATCAATCAGGATATCTGGTAATGGAGATTTGTAGATAGCAGTTATTATTAAATTTAATCATTCCTATCAACAGTTAAATATACGCTGCTACTACTTTGAAAAAGAGTCTTTTGGGGACGGATAATATATCCACAGTAAATCTTTTAAACGTGGACGTACTAAATATTTCTAAAAATTTCAGAATGGCAGAGTAGGTACGCCGAAGTACTCAGACAAATAAATTTAAATAGTATTTAAATAAATATTCTGGTGGCTTTATACGAGGAAAAGTTTAGGGTAAACGTAGTTTCAGAAGAAGAAATATGTTATGACTGTGCGAATTCCGTAATTACAGTTCCAATCAACTATTCCGAACAGCAGAGTCAAAAATAGTGTCATCATGATGAACGTGATGAAGTTATCGGAGTAGACGCGTCTGCTGCGACGAACGTGAATCACTGTCACGCAAGCTCCTTTCATTCTGATATGGTCTATTTCTAATATCAGTAATTCTCTAAAAATAATAATAATTCCTGTTGTGGTCAAGAAGTAAAGGTGTCAAAAATGTCGTAGCGACACGAGTATTTGTTGTTTGTAGTTATTTCTAGTCTAGGATATATGTTTTGATGATGCGTGGAAATCTCTGACAACAGCAAAATGAAACAAGCATCCTTTCTACCAACATTCTAAAACCAAGTGCATATCTGTTCATTTTTCTTCTGCGATGAGTCCGGACTGAGCTTTACCCAATTCTATTTCTCTCTCTATTACTTACTGCCTAGGCAGTTAAAGTGACACATAGTGTGTTAAAATACTACTTTTACTGACTTCATACTAGAAGAAAGATTAATGGACAGCTATGTTTAGAACTTCGCCAAAAGTTATTTTACAAGAAGCGTTGGAAGAACTGACGGAAGCGTCTCTAAGGTCCGTCAGCCGAGTGTATGCCCAGGGCCCCGGGGGCTAGTCAAGCCCAGATTAACCTCTTTGGCACCCTGAAGCTCTTCTACGACTGTCGCCTTTTATGATATATCATCAATCAATCAATCAATGCAATAGTATACTATGGCAGCGTTGTCCGGTCGAACTGTCCTTCTATAGAGAAGTGTGTAGTATAGCCTTGTTATTTTTAAACAGTAGCACTAATATACGAGGCTTGTTCAACTGAAACCCATCTTTGGTCGGATTAGCCTTGGAAACAATTTTAATCACTCAACTGACGTTTTGCAACGTTAGTAGTGTTTGTAACCGTCACACTGATTAGTTACTTGCGTTTACATTCAAATTCAAATTCCCCACTACCAAAGAAGTTGAAAGCACATGCACAATCTTCTGCAGGCAAGGTGATGTTGACATTGTTTTTCGACCATGAGGGACCCTTGCTTATAAAGTTTAAAGAACCTAGAGTGCATATAAATGCAAACCTGTACAATGAAACTCTGAACAAGCTCCATCAAGCAATAAGACAAAAACGTCCAGGAAAGCCTTCACGTGGTGTCATGCTGCTTCACGACAATGCTCGGTCTCATGTCGCCCACGTAGTAAAAGAAAATCTGCAACAAAAGAAATGGAGAATTTTAAAGCATCCACCCTATAGCCCAGATTTATCGCCTTGCGATTTTCATATCTTTGGGCCACTGAAAAAGGCATTAAAAGGTAACCGTTTTCAGTCGGACGCAGAAGTACAAAACGCTGTGAAAGAATTCTTAAAGCAGCAGCCACAAGAATTCTGTAAGCAGGGTATACATCGGTTGGTGAAACAATGGGATATGTGCCATAATTGTGGTGGTAGTTATTTGTAAATTTATTTGTCAATAAAGTTTTTATGGGACAAAGATGCGTTTCAATTGAACAAGCCTCGTAACTATAGGGTATAGCCTATATACTATAGTATATAGTATAGCCTCGTTATTTTTAAACAGTAGCGATAATATAACGGCGTTGTTCGGTCGTTGTTCGATCTGTCCTGCTTTAGAGAAGTGTAGAGTATAGCCCCTTTATTTTCAAATAGTAGCGATGCTATAACGGCGGCGTCCGTTTGAACTGTCCTGCTTTAGAGAAGTGCAAAAGCACCAGAACGATGTTGGCGATATTGAATATTACCAGGATTGACATTCTGTCTTACAATAAAGTTTAGGTTTAATAATAATAATGCACAAAAATATTCACAATTTAACATTCATTTGACAGCGGACATTCATGTTCTGTAAAAACGATCATAATAATCTAATATATACCGCCGTAATTGTAATTTTTAAACGATTTTTTGAAAGCGATTGTGGCTCGGTTAGTTGCGTGCGGGACTACCGACCAAGAGACCCGGGTTCGAACCCCGGCCAATATATCATCGGATTTTTAAAAATCGCATCTCCCTTGGAAGGCAATGGCAAACCACCGAGGTATACTTTTCCCAGGAAATTTCCCTGAAATTAATAAAAAAATCCAAGTACTATGTACTTGGGGTGGTTCGAAGTCCACCTTAAGCTGTAGGTCCCCTATACTTGTAATCACTGAACACGCACAACACAAGTATAGGAGGGAAATGCCAACGCTCTGCAACAGAGCACGGCACGTAGAAGAAGAAGAAACGATTTTTTATTAAATTTCCGTAACAACATGACGTTTACGTTCCGTAACGTATGTATATTAGTAATTTTTTCTTTGTTAAAGTCCTGATTTCAGGTTTGCTACTGGATGTCGCTACTATTTCAAATAGATAGGCTAGAGTGTAGAGCAACATCAGGCACCACTACGCGGTGGGAAGGGAAGTTTGAGCATAAAGCATACAACAAAGTGCGGCAACTTTTGACTTTTTTCAATTCGTTAAGCGCAGTTGGACTGAATTTGCTGCGTCTTTCTCCGACCATTTTAAGGTTTGGAGAACCGGCCTTATTGGCTAATTAACTAAACTCTGGCCGCGATAGCTATTCTGAGAATGTAAATAGTGATCAGCTGAGCGCTCAAAGGTGCATTCATATAATAACGCGTCACCGCTAGTAAATCGGTAACGCACAATTAACTTAGGTCACAAAGCATGGCATTGCTGCATCTACGAACGTATTTAAATTTTAGTTTTTTCTTTAAAATTTTGGAAAACGTGTAACCGTGTAACATGAGAATTATACTGGGCGTTTATCCGCATTTCCGCACTTCAGTAAATGTCATTAGTCATTAAGCGCACCCACCAATAGCGTTGCATTTAGTTTGTTTACAGTTTACGATTAGCCATCGTAACATTCGTAAGTAAAGTAAATAGAAACATTTCAAGCAAGTTCTATAATTTAATAGAAAATCATAAAAATAGGAATTTCAGATTTCCAATTCAATTTTATTATTCCGGCGGTTCAGTCCCAGGCGTTTCTACGAATTTACAATTCTACAAACCGTGTCTGGCGCTGGCGCCCCCCAAAAATGTGGCGTCTGAAGCCCGAACTTCGTAGACTTCAATGTTAATCCAGGCCTGGGGCTAGTGGATCTGCACACCGAGCTACCTTATTTTAATCAACAACACAATATACAGTGTTATTAAATTAAAATGCAACTGAAATTTAAATGTGCAATATTCTCTATGTTGCATTTGAAAATAATCTAGTAAAAGTATTATGCACATATAGGCAACCTGTTATATAGCACGCTATTTTATACATACTGCATAGTAAATAAATAGCGCTCCCCAGCCAGCACACTGACGTCATAATGTCGCCGTTTTTTTGGCAGTAACGACGTCAAATTGTCGTAAAACTGACATCATTATACCACAGCTCAAAGACGTCAATATAAGACGTCCTGAAAACCTCCTATACTAGGTCTAAGACAGAAATTATAAATAAATGGTTGAATATTGGAAATAACATTTATTATATACTACAGTCAAAACATCTGTATATTGTGACCACCTGCTTAATATGATCAGTATTCTTTGGCCCCTGTTAAAATAATATCTTTTTAATGAAACTTGTACGTATTGCATTGTACGTCCAAAAGACGTACATTTTGAAGACGTCTACGTGCGTCCCATTATATGACGTCTTATGGATATCATTTATTAGTCATATGACGTCATCGACCAATAATGACTTAAAAATAACGTCATTTTAACCTCAGTGAGCTGGCTGGGTCTACATCTTATTACGCATTAATAATATAGACTGAGATGAGAGACTTAATAAAGCTTACTTTTTAAATTAAGCGCACCAAATTTCCAAACGTTACGAAAAAGAAATTTCAAAGCGCATTTTAAACGTTTTCATAAACGGACAAACGGTGAGACGTTTGTAACCAAATAGTCTGGCGACGCTGCCGCCGGTGGGACTGAAATTAGTGATGGGGGTAGTGAAAAAATGCCGTTCGCCCGGCTCATCTAGCAACACTGTATTGTATATGTCCCTTGCATTAAAAATTAAAGATTTTATCTATTTTAAAATAAAGAAAACGGATTGGTAAATATGGTAATAGAGTTTCACAAGTTTATTATAATATATACTTGACAATTGTTTCAACAGTTAAGCTGTTTTATCAAAGGTAATAAAAATATTAACAAACACTCGCTAAGGTCAGTCAAGGATCCACGGAGGGGAATCCCTCCCAATTTTTTATATTGTTATAAAACAAATAATGTTTGCTTAATTATTATTTATTTAAAACAATTCGAGGATCTAACACTTCTTAGTAACTGAGAATTACTGAACTTTATCTGTTCAGTCGTTCAAGGTACGCCGACTTTGTGTTTGTATATCTCAAAAGCTTCTAAAATGTCTAATTTGCGTTTGGAATTATAAAAATGTAGGAATTTAGTATTATTTTGGGGAGTTATTAAAACTTGTGAAACTATTTCCAATCTGTTTTCTTTATTTCATGGTTATGGAGTTTCACTATGTAAGGCTCGAAACAATAAACAATTTTATTTATTTATTCAGTTTTTATATACTGGGGGCCCCACTTCATATTTGTGGCCGGGGCCTCAACTCCAAAGGGCGGCTCTGAGAACTGAAAATATAACTTTATAATGTAAACTTTTTTTCAAGTTGAGGAACCTTCCCATAAATAGGAGTTGATAACAATAACGATGGATTATTTGAATAGGTACGGCAGAGTTACCATTAAATCCTGCTGCTGAGATTTATGATAAATGATAATTTATGAATATTTGACAATCAAACAGAAGACACAAATTACATATCTATACCATATTTTGGCAAAATATCAGAAAAAATTGCACATATACTAAGAAAAACCAACAATTATAAAATAACATTTAAAACCAACACTAACACTTTTTCATTTTTATTTAATGCTAAAGACAGAACACATGATATCATGAAATCGGGCATTTACCGTTTAAATTGTTCTTTTTGTAGTTCGGTATATATTGGACAAACACTTCGAAATTTTGACATAAGATATAAAGAACACGTACGTCATTACAAGAATAAACATCCTGAAAAATCGAATTACGCCAAACACCTTTTAGAACAAAATCACACAATGACTCCTCAAAATAATATTAAATTCCTACATTTTTGTAATAACAAACGCAAATTAGACATTTTAGAAGCCTTTGAGATATACAAACACAAACTCAGGGTACCTTTAATGAATGAACAACTTGAGCTCAGTAATTCTCCGTTACTGGAAGTATTAGATGTTTAATTATGATTTTTATTATTAATTTTTATTATTATTATTATTATTTTATCTAGTTACCTATTTTGTATCTACCTTAGCGACGTGTTTGTTTATAATTATATTACCTTTGATAATGACAGCATAGCTGTCGAAACAATATTGTCAGGTATATTTTAATAAAACTGTGAAACTTTTAATAATCTTTATTTATTTCATGATTATGGAGTTCCACAAAATAAGGCTGGAAACAATAAACAATATGAATATTTTACTAACTGGTTGCGAAACTACTTAGCCATAAAAATCTAAGCACGCTAATATAATTATGTACATGAGATAAGTCACAAATTTTAAAAATATCAAATACAATGAATACTTTAGTAAAGCGTTATGATCGTAGATAAAACTTTGTAAGATACACATGTAAAAAGTCTCTTTATTGCACTCACATCCTTTAAGACACTCGCTCCTACCTCGCTCGTGTGTTAAACCGTTCGCGCAATATAAATAATAGCTTTTTACACTTGTATCTTAAATATCTATTTTGTCGATGTCCGTAAAATACAAAATGACAGAAGGATTTTTGGATCCTGTTGATTTAATTTACTTTGATTTTAACTAAATCACTCTGTACCTTTCCTGGGTATAGAAAAGCACACTATTATCCCGAACAGATATTCGAATTATGTAAATGGTTAAGTAATTAAAGCCTTTATCTAAAATGGAATGGAGTGTGCAATAGAAGCAGACAAGATGACGCAATGAACACTTGACCAGGAGTCATTCTGGTATGTGCTGATGCGAGTTCTACAAATAAATCATGAACATATGGGCGCATGTCACTCTGATATGCTATTACGTGCTTGGAATATGACACTCACGCAGGAACGAGTCTTCAAAGAGGCACACATGGAGGAGATGGTGCTATATGTAGTTACTCATGCAAAGTTTGAAGTTATCACGTACGAATATAAAGAGTAGCTGATTCAGAACATATCTAAGGCTTACTTATAGTCTTAAACCCAGCTGCTACAAGCGTATTTTCAGCTTCAATCTAAAATCAACCATAATTGCATAAACATTTTGTAGGTTTTTTTTTTCTCTTAGTTTTTATTTCTTACTCTACCCTTTACTAAGTCCTGATAATGTTAATTATAACGTATAAAATAAAAAAGTTATATAGTAGGGTTTATCAAAAGAAGCATAACTTCGCAACACCCGTATCAAATTTAGATATACATATTTCGAAACCTTTGAATATCAAATTATATTTTCATTTTGCAAACTTTTCGAAAGTTGTAAGAACAAAATGCAGGTCTATTTTTCAAAAACATTGTGCTATAAATTTTGAAATTTAATACTGATGAATTTATTATATAATTGTTTTAGGTCACGTAATTTCAGTCATTTTCCCAAACAAATTGGAATTGGTTTTAAATCAGTAACAGAAAAAATAAGCCTTGATGCTATAGCAGTCTTGCAATTAATGATACAATATGATCCTGATGTAAGGGTCAATGTAAAACGTCTTTTAGATCATCGATTCTTCAGAACATTAAGGTTCACCAGCACACCACCAAGTAAAGAGTAACCTTACAAAATTTTTTTCTAGGGAAGACGATGCCATTCAAAAGTTCAAATTCATGAAAGATATCACAAATGACTCGCTTAATAGAAACAAAGGTGATTTTCAAAATACTGTATACCGTACTGTATCACAAGGTAGACGGAATAAGGTAAATATAGAGTAATCTGTAATATTCAGATAAAATAATTTACGTAATTTCAGTTTAAGTCTTCATCATCAGTAGATAGATCGAGCGATAAAAGTGAAAAAAGAAAGAGTGGTAGTATTAAATTGGTATCTCGAACCAATGTTGATATTGTGGATTATAAACCTCCTGTTCAACTCACACATAATTTGCGTACAAGTCTTTCGCCATTGATAGATCAGCAAAAACTCAAGTCATTGGGTATAAACACAAATATACTGAAACCAAGAGACGATATAAAAAAGAAACGCGAACAAGAATATAAAAAACATTCACCACAGAAACCATTACCACAACATCGATCAAAACAGGCATATCAAAACTGTGACTCCCAAGGCTTTAGTAAGACTACAAGGTAAGTGTTCCTAATAATGATTTCTGATATTACATTTTTATGATGAGGTTTTATTGGTGCAGCATTTTGACATTGCATGTAGATCTCGATGTGTTTTTAAGCAAATTTGTTTCTTAGAACTTCTCGAAATGGAATAGATCAAACGTACTCGTTGATTCAGAAACATCATCACGATTTCAGAATAAAATGCATCACATATTTTTTTCTTAATGTTGCATTCTATAGCGTTTTATAGTTCAATACTGGTTTATAAAAAATAAATGATCCGTTGGCATTAATAAAAAATGACTGTACTAACTACGACATAAAACGAAGTAAGATATTATTTTATTTGAGGTTCAAAGACATCAAGTCCTCAGACGATTGAAGTGCACAATAAAAGCCGTTTATGATCACCAGTATCACTATCAACGAAAACGTTTCCCCCAATTAATTTTTACTTCATTAAGCTGCATATCTCGGTCATATGCTTATTATTTCGTATGGAAAAACTGACATGGTTTAAGATTTCTTCACTTCTTTGCTTGTTACCAATGAACCCTTTTAGTGATTTCACTTTAGTTGCTGTAAAATTATTGAATGCATGGATTGAATTGATCTTACAACAAAAGAAGTAGAACAGGAACATTGTACAGGCATATTGAAAAACTCCCCCAAAAAGTTCTTCAACTCGAACACATTGGTTCCCTTCAAAAACGACAATAAATTGCAAAACCGCAGAATATAGACATTAGCATTACAATACTGTCACAGTTTGCTATGAGGAAGACCATTTTTACCATCTTAATCAAACACCGTTGCGGACTAAATGTATGCGTCACATCAACTTCGGAATGAAGACGTCGCTGATAGGGTAGGGCATTTGTCGTTCTTCCGTAAGGCCACGAGCTGAAACATAATGAGCAGTCTGCTTAGCTTAGTCCTGTTTAGCCTTACCATCCCAGTGTATAACTGGGATTATTTTACAATTTCTTTTAACTTCGCAGAAAACATTTCTTCAACGCGTAGAGTAGCGACATCGCATACCTTTCCTTGCAGATGTAACTATACGGTAAATTTTCAAGTAGTGTGATCAGTGTGTGACAAGAAGTGATCATTCTGAATGATGAAAATCATTTCATCTTTAGAAATGAAAATACTGTTGGAAATTCTGGTTATTATACCAGAAATATTCGGGAATTATAGTTTCAACAATCAGGTGTTTCAAAGGCACATATTGGCAAAATTCGAGACTCTGCAACGGGAGCTGATACCTACATTTCAAAATGTTTACCCAAAGCAAAGCTTTTTATTTCCATACATCACAGAAACAATGACTTCACGTTTTGGACGGACTTGGCAAGAGCCCATTATGCTCGAAATGTCATCCAATGGTTCAGTGACAACATGTCTGTGGTACTCAAAGACAAATCTACCGAACATTCTCCAGGATTGTCCAATTGTGGACTTTTGGATTTTGTATCAGAAGATCTATAAAGGCAAGAGGAGTTGATATCGAAGTCCTCTAAACTATGATAAAGCAGATCTTAAGTTAAATAAAATTGAAGAAAAATCTCTTCATTTGTAAATAATGTTTTTTTGTTACACGTATATGTAGTTAATTATAGAAAAAAATAGTGTAAATAAACACTTTTCTAAACGTCTAAAAACTATTTTTAAATTTTATCGAATTACTTATGCATCAAACGTTATGTATACAAAATTTTTAATTTGTAGTTTGTAATTGTCACCAACAACTACGAGGGCCACGCTGTATCTTGTGAGATGCCACGAAACTAGAGGAGTTAGAGCTGGCAACAAGGCATTGTTACATACCACCATCCTTCATTACTTTCATTAGTAAGCTCTGATAACAGTTGAGTCGCTGCTGTCACAGAGTAAACGTGGTACATACGATTTGTCGTGTCGAAACATGGATTTGTCAAGAGAACATCTGCGCGCTATGATTTACTACGATTTCAAGGTCGGTTTAAGTGAACAACAAAGTCTTGAACGGTTGCAACGCACATTTGGTGATGAAAGTCCTTCATGCGCAACTGTGTTTCGCTGGTATAGCGAATTTAAAAGAGGACGGATATCGCTTGGTGATGAGGCAAGTGCTGGTAGGCCCTGTTCGTCAGTTACTGTTGGAAACATTGAGAGAGTGAGACGTATGATCGAAGAAGATCCAAGATGCACCTATCAAGAGATTGAGGCAACTCTTGGTGTTTGATCCGCAACAGTAAATTCCATTTTACAAGATCATCTTCATATGAAAAAAATTGTTACTCGTTGGGTGCCACATACGCTTAACGATTCCCAAAAGGCAGAGCGAGTAAGAATCTGCGGGAAACGTTAGATATGTTAAATAATGGTGGGTATCGTATTCTTTCTAAAATAGTAACAGGTGATGAAACATACATACCATTTTATGATATTCCTACCCGCCAGGAGAGCCGTGTGTGGATTCACGGAGATGCACCAACACCAACAATGGTCTGTCAAGAAAGTTATGTACGCAGTTTTCTTTCGTAGTACAGGATTAGTGAAAGCAATTAAGTTTGAAGATCAACGTACAGTTACAGCAAACTGGTACACCACAAAATGTTTACCTACAGTGCTTGAGTCAATCAATATTCGCGGGTTAATGTTTCATCACGACAATGCATCGTCACACACTGCACAGCAGACAGTTGAATTTTTACGTGAAAATAATGTAACAGTCATTGAACATCCACCCTATTTGCCTGATTTTGCCATGTGTGATTTCTGGTTGTTCTTTAACCTAAAGAAACATTTACGTGGTCGATGTTTCACGACGCATGATGAGATAGATGAAGCAATTCATCAATTTTTTGAGAGCATTCCAAAAGATGACTGGCTTCAAGCGTCTAAAAAGACTTGTAGTTTTCTTGTATCTCAAAATATATAGCGTGACCCTCGTATTTAATTGTTCATTTAAATTTAATCTTCACGTTGATAATTTTTTACCAAAACAAATAAATTAATGTGAATATTTTAAGATGCATGTATGCGAGTTTCTTAAGAATCATTTTTAAATTAAATTTTTACTCTCTATTTATTAATCAATGTGTTTTCTGCAAAAGCTGTTACTAATTTATGTTATTGATTTCAGTAATCTGCCGCAGATTTCACAGTATAGTAATTTGGGAGGCTCAAAACACTTTCAGTCAAAATCATTTATCCTGCCCAGCAGACATGTAATTGGTCAAGGTAGCGAAGTGCCATTACACAGAGCAAACCAACAAGTTACCAATAAAAAACAATATAAATCAACAGGCAGAAATAGTTAATATATCATGTACATTGTGTGGGATGTGCTATTGTTATGTAGTAACATGTAAATTAAATAAATTATAAGCAGTAAAAGTGTGTTTAAATTATCGAGTTTTAAAGAAAAGGTTTTTTGTTTATTTTCTAGTCACCAAAAAGTTTTGTAATGCTTGGGACAATGAGACGTAACGGAGATATATTTCTTAATTTGTTTATTTATGTTAAAATAAATAAATAAATAAATAAATGGTTTTTCTTTGAAACTTAGTCATTGCTTTTCAATAACAACCGGTTTTTATTTACAGAACTAACCAGGGATTTTAATAAGTTTTCGATTTTTTGAAAATGATGGGAAAAATTTGTCCCATATCCATAACGCTAGTTTCCTTTTCTATTTCTAAATTATACTCGGGACGCTGAACAGATATAGTAATTAAAACCGCCTACAATTACCCCCTCTTTTTAACAAAACCTTTCTATTGTTAGCATTCAAATATACCGCTCAAATTGAAAGGTATGTTTACTTATACCAAAAAGATATCAATTAGTTTACTGTCAAACTGTCTTACTCACGAACTTTTAATAACATTTTTATTAAATTAATAAAACTGCAATTTTTTAAAATGTATGGTTATTATTTATATTAGCATCTCTTGAAGAGACATTATTTATAATGAATTAATAATTCATATGCAAAAATGTTTTATTGTAAATTTCACTTTCACATAAAGCCAATCAGTACAATCTGTGCTGCCTTGATATTTTTTGTACTATATCTATTCGGCGGCCCCAGTATAATTTTAATAATTTCTATGGCAATTAATGGATATGGCAAAAACTGTCAACATGTTTGTTTGTTTGTTTGTTTTTTGGGCGACGAATCAGGATGGCGGAGCATCCCTCGTACCTATTGCTATGATCATTTGGCCGACCCTACTAGAATTTAGCCGAATCTGGGGGAATTCCACCCCCAGTAGGGATCTTTATCGTACCAAACATCGCATTGACAAGGGACCTACAGTTTTACTTCCTATCCGAAAAGAAGGCATGTTTTAATTTTTTCTCCGATATATATCTTTGGATTATGAAGCAAACATGCAAACCAATAATCCACCGAGACTTGTATGTTGCTTATAATTTGCAATTGTGTCAATCACCACCTAACTGCTGTGGGTAAGCTATCCACGCCCAGGAAAGTAAAAAGCAAAAATACCCAGACAACCTAATGAATTATCTTGTTCAAGTATATTTGACTGCATCTAATTCAAATGACAATTACCTTCACTTTTATCGAGTTTCTTTTACTCTCTGGAAAGGACTAATTCCCAATCTGTTCAATTCTTGATATTGTAGTAGGGTGACCAGACGTCTATAATACCATACCTACAATTTTGTTTTAAGATGTCCTTAAGGCTCTGTTATCGCGTAGGTAAAGTGCCGCTTAAACAGCTCTGAAGAATTTCATTACAATTTTTAAAAATTGCACTTAGTTTACATTTATTGTGCATGAGATCATTTCTTAAGAGTGTTATCTAGTTTATATTATGCTTTATAGCAAATACAAAATTACAATAGTATATTGTGTTACAAGTGCAGAAAAGTGCCAATTTCTCACGAGTGTGAAGATTTTGCGGCATGAGACGTAGTCGAATGCCGCAATCACACGAGTGAGAAATTGGTGTTTTTGCACGCGTTACACACTATACTTTATCTACGACAACAAAAAAAGTAATAAACGATCAACAGCTAAGAAATTTTTTTAACCTAGAATTTACACTCGCATTCATATTTTTTACGTGAAATATTTGGCAATAATTTAAGAGATGTAATGTGAGCCGCTTCCACGATGTTTGGAAGTGTACGAGTGTACACCCCAATTTTCCTTCATCGGATTCACTCATGATACATATAGAATTTTAAAAACGACAAAAGTAAACATTAAATTTGTAAAGACAATAGTAATAATACGTTTACAATTTGTATAATTTCAGTCAATCTACTATTTAGTACTTATAGCTAAATAATTATGTACTCGTTTTAAAAAAATAATATATGTACAAAAATCACCATTCAATTGTCAAGGTTATTAACCTCTGCGCAAAATGTCAAATATTCTCGCATTATGCAGCAAATTATAAATGTTTTCAATGTTTTTATTGTAATTTAGCAATAATAATAAATAAAATTACATTAAAAATTATATAATAATGTAAAACATTAATTAATTTTACGTTTTAATTGAATAACAATCATTGTAACTTTATATAATGAGGAAAAAAATATCATTGAAAGGCATCTCGATAGCTCAATGCTTACGCTCTAGCTACTAACCGAGCGATCCGGGTTCAATTCCCCGGGTCTGACCTTAGTTTTTTTTCTAGATGGATTTCCATTCGAAATATAATTTAATGTAAAATATAAATTAAACAAAATAAATTAACCTTTATCTAAAATTTATAACATTTTATATTTCAAATAATTAATAATATTATAAAAATTGCAAGTGGTGACATCTATGGCGTTTTAATACAACTACTGATCGTGAGAAATCATTCCTCACGGTCTTCACCGTTGAGTTTGGAGATTGTTTGCAATTGGTCGTTTTCACGGTTACTAGATTGTGCGGAATGTGTAACTTTCTATGGTGGTCGTAGATAAAAGCTATTTCCTTAACGAATAAAAAAGTGTAAATTTATAAAAACAAAACTATAGCTAGCGAGCTTTTAAAAATGGTAAGGTGTACTTTCTAAATTATCGTTCAAGTGTTATTTGAGATAAAAATGCCCGAATATACAACAGTATCAAAGAACTTTATGAACTAAAGAAAGGTCATATCCCGCGATTAATCAAACATTTTGGTAAATGACAACTATCATTCTTAGTTCAGGCTTTTGCTCACGTAACGCGCTGTAGGCGGATCGAGTTAAAAAAGCGGGAAGTTTCAACGAGTTTGATTTGACTGTTAATACATTTAACGTATTTTCGTTATTGTTATATATATTTTTGTGATTGTCGATATAAAGTAACAGATTATTGTTTATATCCCTTCCCATATTTTAACTTTCCTAATCTTTTGACTATTATTTAATAAATTCCCGAAGTAAATGTTGTTTTTCTTTACTTAAGAGCATGTGACGGTTAATTTTTGAATAAACTATTTCACTCTTAATTAGTCCTGATTAATTTCTTAAAACGAATATATATTTTCAATATTTTAATATAGTAATACTTTTCTTTTTCTTAAAACCAGCAAGAACAACTGATATCTTTAAAGATATTTAGCAGTTTTATATTCCCGTTTTTAATTGCAACTACCTTAAATTATTCCTTGGCATTTAAAAATTAAAAATTGTAGTTAAGCTTAAACTATTTAAAAGTTCACACATGTCTGGCAACACTGTGAGCAGAGAACTGCTATGCGATCAAATAATGTTTCTATTTACATTTTCAAATTTTAGTTTTAAAGAAATTAATTCCCTTTTGTACTCTTTTGCATAGATATTATTATATTATCTATGCCCTTTTGGAGACCGTAGCGCCATCTTTAGGTGTTAATAGTTAATAAAGCTTCCTATTATTAACACTGGCGGCGATAACGGGCCCTTAATGTGCAATTTAGATTTTGAAGGTGATATGTATCATGTCCACATGCGTTACGGTTTGGTTTGTCTTAAACCACCATAGTAATTACATGCACTGAATGACAGTTTTCATTCTACTGCACACATTTTTGCATAAAAGTCTAACAAATAAGCTAAAATCATTGTAGTTTGGCTGTGGCAATTGCAATTCGTGTTATACTATGAATTTGACACCTGCTAAAATGTATTTGTCTGTTTAAGCATTATTGCATATTGAATTTTATCTGTAGAGGTTGACCTTTTCGCGGAATGCACGATATGCTTTAATTCCGAGTTTATTATGGTTAATTACATGAACTGTACTTTTTTCATTTCTAACTTTTAGCTGCATTGCGTACAGAAATCAAAGGCTTATTTTTGAAGACTTTATTCACTTTCTTAACTACATTAGCAGAACTCACAGACAATGGATGACTAGGAATTCTTTTATTATTATCATACCTTCGCATAACATTGTATATAGTTTATTTCGAAATCCCCTCATTTCAAAAGTGACAAAAGGTCTTGAACTTGTCATGACTTGCAACATTTTTATAAAACTGGATAATACGTTTTGCAAGTGCTTCGTTTTGCTTTTAATCATCATCTTGACAAGTAACGACAAGTATCTCAATTGTTGTCTCAGCCTAGTAGAGAAATGTGTTGTTTATAAATTGACACAATGTTACTAGATTAACTTTATAAATTGGCTGTAATTATGCTAACGAAAAACTAGTCGCGCTATTTATTGAACAGCCCCTTAATCTATACAGGGTGTCCCATTAAGACGTAGTCAGACTTTGCCAGTGGTTAGATAACAATTAAAGAAAGAAAATTCCTATGTGGCATAGATAAAACTATATTATAGATGATTATCTTTAATGGACTCTACTGTCTCCATAGTTACTATCCGATATCTTAGTAGGTGGTCCACGCGGGTAAATGGCGCTGTTTTCAGAGTTTTTTTAGGTAAACGATTCAAGTGGCAGTAGTAAAATTAAGTAATGTAAAAAAATAAAAGATAATCTGACTTGTTTCCATGGTATTGTAAAAATAATTTGTCATCATCTTTGGCAAAAATTTGCAAATTAATTATTATTGTAGAAAGTATTTAGTCACTTTTAATATTTGAATGGACATGTACGGAAATGAAAACTTAAAGAAAGAATCGTCATACACTCCATGGAAAAGTTATCGAATACGTCATATACATGTTGTGCAAGAAGACGTTTAATAGTCTGTTCAGAAAAGAAGCCATTGTAATACTTTCCCTTCCCAATAAAAATATGAAATATCTTTGAGAGTTGAGAACCGCAAGTGTAATAGAAGGTGAGTAGAACAAACTATTATAGAAGTTACTGAAGTGAAATAGAGAACTAAAATAACACAATTATTTTTCAGCTCAAAAATCAAATTTAAACTTTATACCTGAACCAGAAGCGTCGCTAAGGTCGGTCAGCCGGGCGTATGCCCGGGGTTCGAGAGCTAGTGGGGCCCTGCAAAGTAAAAAGTAACAAATGATAGATATGAACAATCTAGTTAATTTGATTGTTTGAAGTTAAACGTTAAGTAGATTATAATATAAAAGAGTTTTGTTCTGTAGTAGTGTCTGTTGGTGTCCTTAATGGAAAATACCACCCTAATTTAGAAAATAAATTTTCTTTAAAATGGCATACCTTTTCCTAATAGTTGCATATACTCAGTATTCCTATAATTTTAAATGTTCGTAAATGATTGTATTTTTTTAACTGTTTTTAATTTTTAACATATTTTGCAAAAAATAAATAGTTATAATTAACAGTTAAAAAATTACAATAATTTACGATCATCCATATTACGATCAATAATACATTATTTTGAAGCAATGCAAATTTCGATATTTGCGCCATAAATTATTTAATGGTCCACGTTGATAGATGGAGTTTTGCATACAAAAGTTAGTATGGAACATAACCATCTATTACATATTGTTTATCTATGGTCAGTAGTAGAGTCACTGCATCTAGTTACCTAGGGCAGCTGATCGACCAGAGTA
Source organism: Agrypnus murinus (assembly GCA_929113105.1). Taxonomy (NCBI): domain Eukaryota; kingdom Metazoa; phylum Arthropoda; class Insecta; order Coleoptera; family Elateridae; genus Agrypnus; species Agrypnus murinus. The sequence continues at coordinate 40,654,656 of OV816024.1, read as the reverse complement.
CCGCAAACCGCCGCCATATTGGGGCAAACGAAGCACGAAATTGTTCATTATTTGTTCTGTATTGAATTTAATCAAATCCACGTTTACTTTAAAAGGTTTTTCTTATTCTGAAAGATCAAACCTCTAATATGTCAAACACGTAAAACGTGGTTTTAATTTGCCCATTATTAAAAATCACCCTTCTCTGCCCCAATATGGCGGCGGTTTGCGTTACTCTGATCGACCAGGTGGCCTAGGTGACTAGATGCAGTGACTCTAGTCAGTGGTTAGCATTAGCGACATCTAGCGGCGATTAGTGAAATGCCAGAAAGTTGATGTAAAAGATCCCTCAAACCAATTCTTTAGGTAAATTCAAATTCATTGCAAACAGTTTAATAATTCATAATTTTATAATAATAGTTTAAATATTATTGCACTCGAAACTGTTTTGTTTACTAAAATATTTTGTTATAAAATAATACAGTGTGCTTTTTGTGGCTAATGCTAACCACTGGCTTTCTGAGCGACAGCCTACGGCGGATTTTATGTTTCCCCCACTTCTGCTGTTTGGTCTCCTGTATATAGTCTTCTTGATTCAAGGTGACAAACAATACTATTTACTTGTTTTCGACAATGAGCAAGCTATCATAATAAAGTAATAACCCGTCTTTATTTTGGCCAAGTGTTTCGGCGAATAAGAACAGATAAATAAATAAGAAACATACTTGTGTTTGATAGTTTCAAAAACGGTATTTTTATTTTGTGATTACTGCTTTGTAAGACAATTTCATATTCTTTTAATAGGTACGTTAACCCCTATTATGTGTAATAGAAGCAGGTCTGTGAATAAAAAAATATTTTCGTATAAATTTTGTTTACAGTAAATTAAATAAGATATTTTCGAAAATTCGCTGTAAGCTAATTTAGTATTCTGTTAGCAATATTATGTGTTTTGATTATTAGATTACTGTTTCTGATAACCGCGTGCCATTTGTATTATTTTTTGGGCATGCTGTACTGTATTATTTCCTACTATTTTTTATTTAAAATAATATTTATTCCCTGAAAGTATATACTATGTAATAAATAGAGGGTGCCATTTCTAGTGAAAAACAATAAAATCATCACTGCAGATACTGTAAATATTCCTAAGAATTGTGACTAATAATTGGACACAGCTGCATTAGTAGTAAAATAATCAAAACAACCCCGCCGACAACTTTTATTTTGAGTACATATATGTTTGTAAACACTCGGCCAAGGTAGGGCCTAACAATTTGCAAATCCCTTACACTGCAGTTTTTAGTAAAATAGCTTAACAGTATTTACTTATTTTTTAGGCATTGTTTTTATACTATGTAAACAAATTACCATCCATCAAGGTCATTCTATCAAAACATAAAAAATAAAGGTTTTACTAAAAGAACTGTGTACTACTGTATTTAGATTTATTTACCAATAAAATAAATAAAAAATAACAATACCTACCGATGGATAGATTAAATTATCGTCTTTACTTAATTATGTTTATTAACGAATAACAAATCAAATTTAACGATATCATTAAATGGGTCGGTATTAAAATGATGTAATTTCTATCTGCCTTTCCTATTAGAATACAGGGGAATCGCCCAGATTAATAGATCGTTTTAAGTTCTTCCAACACCATCCAAAATGGAATTTGCACCGTTTGCATCCTTGTGCTAATTCAACAGATGTAACGTTTTTATTGATGGTGTCAATTTCTAAAGAGCTTGCATTTAATCCTATTCGACACCTGACCTACATCAATTATACAAACTTTTCTAAAAACATCGGTCAAAATTATTAAAAATTTGAACTTTCTCTAATCAAAAAACTTTTAAGATTTTTTTTCCAAATGCCATCAGAAATGCGCTGGTAAAGTCTGGTGCAGGACCTATGAGACACCCTGTATTTAAAAAATGTCATTGTTTATCATCAAACAACAGTATTATTCAAGATGACCAAACTTAAGATTTAATTGAATGAATTAAATAATGAATCAGATATCCTTGCTGTAAGTTTTTTATTTAAAAACTATATAAAAGACATATTTACAAATACATACCCTGTTAGTTGGGTATTTACAAGTGAATAATTATGGTAACAACTTATCATACTACTTGCAGGTAACAAAGTATTATGACAAAATAACTGAATGGTTCTTATTTAATATAAAAACAAACTAAACAGGTCTTAAAAACATAAAAATACATATTACTGCTAATTATTCCACATAATCAAGTAATTTTACCCTAAATAATAAAAAAAAACAAAAAGCACCCTATGCCTTAATAAAAATATAAAATGGAAGATAATCCAAATTTTGCAAAACAAATCGCAAAACACATAAAGAAGAATTCTAAATATATTAATAAGGAGCATGTGATAGGAGGCTGACTTCGTCAATACTTTTAGTTGTCTTACTTTGTATTTCCTGTTGTTTCTTTAATAAGAACAAGAAACATCTTGAATATGGTAGAAAATAGTTATTTGTGTATTTAGTGCACAAAATGCTACTTTGGTGGTCAAGAATGAAAGTCTTTTGACGAGGCGTAGCCAAGTCAAAATATCATTCGAGACCACCAAAGTCATTTCGAGCATAAATTGCACACAATGTTTTTTCTACAATGTTATTGAAATAACCGAAAAAGTAGGAAAAAAATCATAAAAAATAACACAAGGAAATTTTGATTTTAGGTCAAAGCGGACAGTTTCGTTATTGCTATGGAAACAACATTACTCAAATATGCATAAATCGCCTAAATGCATGAAATGTTTTTCGCTCTATAACGAAAAATATTTCGTATACATTGTCAAGTAAACAAAACCAATGTGGCATTATGCATATGGATATTAATGAAAAAAAAGTCATCATTTTTTGACAGCTGTAGAAAAAGTATTTTAAAACATATTTTTACTTAGCCTATATGAAATTAAAAAAAATACTTATGATTTAAGAAGTAAACACAAATCTTATATAAGATACATTTTCATGGGTCACTCATGGATAGACAAGTTTGGAAGGAAAATTTTGAGTGGAGGGATTATGGCAGGGCAACAATAATACAACATCAAGATTGGAACACATCTGGTGTTTCAGTAAATCTTTTCATTTTAAAGATGTGTAATATGTACCTTAGATATAATTTAGCAATACACCACTGCATATTTCTTAACTTTGGATCACGATACACAGTTTTAGTTTTGTGGATTACATCATTTAGTAAAAGTAATATTTGTACTTTCTTTTGTTTACAAAGATAACAAGATAATGCATTACTGTAATTAACTGCATCTTCAGATCAATGAGCTGATTGCAATATATCATTACAAATGACACATGTGATATGATACTACAAATTAGTGATGCATTTTAGATAGGTATAGCAACAGTGAGATATCAGAAAAAACTTGTATTATTAAGATAAGCTCACTTCGAATTGTTACAGCAGCAGTAGATTATCTAGAAAATTATTCATGCCTGAACCTCATTATTAAACCAGTGTTAATTCTATAATGCAATAGAGTTTACTGTCTCCAGCCTTACTTTGTGGAACTCCATAATCATGAAATATAATATAGATACAAAGATTAATTAAAGTTTCACAAGTTTTATTTGATTTTTAATCTGACAATATTGTTTCGACATTATCTGCCTCTAATAGTGGCATTTAATGTCGAAACAATATATTGCCAAGTTAAGAATCTAATAAAACTTGTAAAACTTTAATTATATTTGTATCTATACTATAACAAACAAATAAAGGATCTAGGTCGCCGCGTGATCAACCAACTGGTAAACAAATAAAATCTAAGATCAGATTTTAAGCAACACTGATATAACATAAGCTGTTAAAACTGTCAGTGACATACGTTGCCCGCGTGATTTGTGATACAGAATGCAAGTTAGCCCTCGTGATTTCGCGGACCTAGATCCTTCATTTGTTTGTTAGAGTATATATTATGTTTCATGTAATGCAATAATCAAAAATTATGTAACATTAATGATACGATATCTCAATGTTGATTGTTTGGATACATTTTCTATCATTTCATTTCAACAGTGAGATATTCTCTTCGTATCTTATCAGTGTAGAATTTAATCAGTATTTAGTGATTCATTGTGATCATCGTGGATTTTCATTGAAGTTTCACTTGTTTAATTATAATGATATTAATTGATAATTAATAGTTTTTGACATAATTTTGTAATATACCTATACCACTTCTTTTTGAAACACCATTGTAAAATAAAGGAAGGATAAAAATGTCAGAGAAGTATTCGTATTCCCAACGTGACAATAATTTAATGTGGCGGTAAATTCAAAACTTCCTTAGAAGAGTTAGACTGCGAGAATCTTTTGAAAGCATACACCAGAATTCCAACAATTAACATTGAAAAGCATGCATGTGAGATGTCTCTCCAACAGGTGTGTGTGTGTGTGTACCTGGATGCCCTAAGGCATCCAATCCCGAGATCCCGAGCATTTTTCAGTTTCGATAATCCTGGGATTATAAAAATTCAATTTTGATTCCCATTTAAACGTGGCAACCATGCCAACTCAGCGAAGTAATTTATTATTATTAGTTGTTTAAAATGCAGAACTTCCCCTATTTATCCAATACTGAAAATGTTTGAGGAAGCTACCCACTAAAAAGACGGAAGATGGTGCAAACTCCATAAACAAACAAAATATAAATGAGGCTCTTCCTCGAGGAATGGATGAAACGTTTTACGTAAATCCGTTCTAGTTTGGTGGACATGTTCGACGAACTCGTGTTTTTATGTCTTTTTTTTTAATAATTTGTTTCTATTTTGTTTGAAAAAGATTTATTTGAATACTGGAAACCGTAAAACTTTTTATCCCTAACAAATCTTATTTGAAACTAAGTTATTTTTTTAAATAATTACAAATTAATGCAAATAAAAAATAGTATATTAAAGTATTAGTTTCATAAGACACGTTTTTAGCGCACGCGTCCAAGTTTACTAATAGTATGTTCCATAAACCACAATTCAATAACCAATGGTTAGGTTACGGTTAACCATGGCCACTGAAAATTCTGGTGCATTTATGAAACGCAAAACAGCTGGTTTGTAAACAAACGTTCTAACCTAACCTATAATTCTACAGTAGAGCATTGGACAAACTATATAACCTCAAACGCTACCATTTGTCAAATTAACTTGCCTCCAAAAGTAATTCTTTTCAAATGAATTTTAATTTTATTTTAAACTAACTTCACTTTTGAATAATAACCAGACGTTTGGAAATTTAACCGGTATTGTTTTATGGTTCGTTTGGTTGTGACCGCATGTTATCGATTTCAGGAAACCGCATTTCATAAATACAAATATTTCAGGAATTTGTCATTTACGGAACGCAAAACCAATATTTTGGTTATGGTCGATTTACGGTACATACTATAAAGGACAAGTGCGCTAAAATATCTTATGAAACGAATACTTTAAACTATTTCTTCTAATTGTTTTATTTTGTAATTATTTAAGAAATACTACTAATAACTTAGATTTTAAATAAAATCTGTTAGGGACACTTTGTTAAGTTTTTTGAGAGTTAGCAGCAACACTGACAATTCTAATTCTGCATTTGTTTTTGAAATTTACAATGTATATAAGTTTGACATTTTAAGAACAGCTTTTCAACAGTGATATGAACTTTAAAAAATAAAATGTTACTGTTTCCAGTATTCTTTTAGTCGTTTTCTAAACTTAGACGCGTGCGTTAAAAACGTGCCTTATGAAACTAATACTTTAATATACTATTTTGAGTTTTATTTTAAATATTTTGCATATACAATCCCGAGATTTTGAAATCCGAAAATTTCAATCTCGAGATACCGGGATTGAAAATACGTTTCGGGATTGGATGCACTAGTGTGTACACTTTTAAAAGAGACTCTAGATATATGAACTAAATTATCTAACAAAAAATTATTACTTTCGTATCCAGGTAACACTGAGATAATTCTTTTTGAAAAAAATTATAATTTTGCTGTTTCCTTCTATATAACATAATTTTCAAATGTGTTTAGAACTCTACTTGACAGCGATGATTAAATTAAGATTAATACCCTATACTATAATAATATTTAATGAGATGGGAAACTTAATAATTACAGAAAACTTTTTTGAGATATCTCATTGTTACTTTGAGGTATCGATATGTTTCATTTATAACCTAGGAATATAACCTTAGTGCTGTTCAATAGTTTTTGATCTGGTTGGAATCATGATTGGTATAAGTAATGCAATTTTAATAATATATGTACTAAACGTATTTGTTTTCATCAGAAATATATAATTCATATTCTATAATTTGGAAGTTTATTTCTGTTATCAAAATGACAAGTTATATCCTTCCTGCATTGGAATCAAGCAGGTTCAGCGCAAATAATAACCCAAGTCAATGCAATTATAACGCGATTTTCCTTACCATTTGCACATGTACTTTTAATACACCATGCATAAAGTGCTATGACCAACTGTCGGACAAGACAAGCAAAATTAAACTGGTGATAAATTATTTGCTTGATGAGTGAAACTTTCAAATGACACTGGTGTTATTCCATAAAAATTTGATGATACTTGCATTCTTATATACTATTATTTATAACTATTCTTTATTAATTCCCAGGATCATTTTTATAACCTAGAGCAGAATTACAGCATTCCCACAATCATAGCATATTGGTGCTCTCTGAAGTAAACTATTAGTTTATACACTCGAGGAAAAAAAAACGCACCAAAAATACAAATATTTCAAACCGTCATAACTCAGCGGATTTTGGACGAAAATGGATGAACCTTTGAGTGCTAAAAAGTTTAATGTGAATAGTTTAAGGGCGTGCGAACGAATGTTACGTAAAGGCCTTTCCGCACCCCGCAGAAAAAAAGTTTTTGATTAACAAAATGTCAAATTTTAACAAATTTTATTAACGTTCATTTTTTTAACGTGTAACTGTGCATTCAACTGCACAAATTGTTGCTCTTTTGGAGGTAGGAGTTAGCATGCGACACACACACACACGATGTGCAAAATCCGACCGACAACCTCCTCATGGTGCACATTGGGTAACGCTGATCTCGGTGGTTACACGTTAAAAAAATTAACGTTAATAAAAAATTGTTAAAAAAAATTATTAATTAAAAACATTTTTCAAAATTTTTGAATTTGGAAAAAAATGTTCAAATTCAACCGGTAATAATGTCGTTGGCAGAAGACTAAAGACTCCCGACAAAATGCAGGGTAAATTTCAAGAATTCATAACTTCACGCCAAGTCATCGTAGGCACTCGAAGTTTTGAGAACTTTACAGAAAAAGGGCTGAACTTTATTGCCCTGGCGGTTGATTGGGTCCACAATTTTTTTGGTACACCGCACAAGCTGTTAAAGTTTGACATTTTTTGAATCAAAATCATTTTTTATTCTTCGGGGGATGGCGGGGAGCAGAAAAGCTTAAACGTAATATTCGCTCACACGCCCTTAAACTAGACACTTTAAACTTTTTAGCACTCAAAGGTTCATCCATATTCGGCCAAAATCCGCCGAGTTATAACTGTCTGAGATTTTGGTATTTTTGGTGCATTTTCAAGTGGTGCGTTTTTCTTTCCTCGAGTGTATAACAATTTATTTGATTTATTTTTTATTGGTGATGCAATAATTTCAAGTAAATTAGTTTTTTGTCTTCATTTGATGTAATCTAGTTATAAATATATTCTTAAATGTATCACTGTCTGAAAAATAAATAGTTATATGTTACATTCATTAGCCAACACCAATATGGTAGAAGGCGTATGATTATATATATATGTTACATTCATTATACGAGTTATCACCATTACAAAATTCTATGTTACTTATATTATATTTTGTGATCCAAAGGTGACAGTGCAAGAGTTGTCATTTTGACAAATAAGAACTACCTAAATTTAAAGGGCAGAAACTGTAACACAATTTTTTCAAATTAGTACATGTGCAACATACAACCTTGTAATTTTCATCCATTCATGATATATTTCATCTACAAATGTTTTAATATTTTTAGCATCACTGCTCATTTATTGCAACCATTTAAACATAATGCTCAATTCGTACTAAGCACAGTTTGATGTATAACAATAGAAATACTTCTCAAATTTTCATTACAGACTTAATCCCTTAGCGGCAAATTCTACTGGTATGGAGAATATTATTAGCACAAATAATTTTTGTTCAGATCATAGTCATTAAGGGGTATCACTCGTAAGCTCTCATGAAGCAGAAGCAAGTGCTGGAAATCTTTCTTAAGCAATTTATCTAAGGGGTGTCTGAGCAAAGATTGTTTATATTGATCCTGTCTACAACCCCAACAAGTTTCATGAAAATCCATCTGGTCACTTAATTCTTACGGAATAGCACCAGTGTCCTTTGCCAATTAAAAAAGCTCTTTTTGGTAATTAATCTTAAATTCAAATTGGCAAAGCTCTAAAGATTTTTTAACTCACTTGATTCATTATAGGTAGAAAAGGAAGGAACTAAGGAACTTGGAGTGATATTGCAACTATACGTTTATTTTCCAGATATTAAGGGTCGGTTGCATAAAGCGTTGTTAACCATATACTTATTTAAATGCGTTGTTAACACATGTGATTGGTTAATTGAAAGCAAGTGTTGTAGTGTGATTGGTTCTTTTAAACCCGTTGCTAAGTTTTATCCAATCAGGTTACTTAACACGTGATCAATTTAACAACGTAGTTAACTATGCTTTATGCAACCGGCCCTAAGAATATTCTTTTGAAATCAACACCTGGTATATAAGGTACCTAACTATATCTTAACACTAATTCATATGCATTTTCCAACAATGAACACATTAAACTGAAGAAAAGTTTACAAAATTATTTATAACTAATATTCATTAATTAATTAGTATTAGTGTTATTTCAAACAAAACAATTAAAAATTAAAAGATGAAGCATCAAAATATGTAAGGAAATCAACTATTTTATCTACATGGCTCACACATTGTTTTAGTAACAAGAGATGCATTCAATCTTCTATAATTCAATGCAAATTCACAAAAAGGATAACACATTCTTGTAATCTTAAATACTGTAAAAATGAATATTAGTGATCACATCACTACTCAGAAATAAACACTTAATATATCAGAATTCAAATAGTTAATACATTCTGTAACATCAGCATTGTAACTACCAAAGTTTGATAAAACAATATTTTGGATTTATGTGAAATGTTTTATATCATTGAGGAAAATAACTACTGAACATTATAATTTAACATATTTAGACACGGTTTCACCAACGCTAAATAAATCAATGAATAGTTATTCTATAAATATAATTTAATCTCGGTTAACACTAAATTGCTGTTTCACCAATATATTTGTAGGCATGGTTAGTTATTCGATGAATTAGGCGAGGTTCATTGTGAAAGTGTCGTTAGTGTTTAGAAAATCTAGGGTCCCTAGAATGATTTTTAGGGAATTTAAGTTGGACACCAACACAATCAGATTTTCGTTTGTTTATCTTCTATTTGTTTATGCAGTTTTTGTTTTAGGCTTGCTATTTAAAGATTGTTTGAATCAAGTAGTGATGTAACACTAACAATTGACTTTTAGCGTTAAAATTACGAGTTTTTTGCAGAATTTTTTTATTAAAACTTGAAATTCTTGATTGTTATTTGATGTTTGTTTTAAATCTTTAAAAGCAATTATGGTATCTTGAAAATTTCAATTTTAGAAATTTTTTAGTATATTTGGTCTTAGAAATTTCATGCTCTTTCCAAATTCATTATAAAAAAAAGGGTTTCCATTTAGAAAATCTTTGTTCTCGCCATTATTAATTACATAACAATTACACTAAAATATATGTATCCCATTTAAAATAATTTTTTTTTAACATTTACAAAAAAAATTTATTTCGTCAGTTTCAGACTTTATTAGACTCGCATTGTATTGTGTATACAATATTTAAGTTATTCTAAGGCTCAAAATTTGTGGTAACTGTTTGTGAATTTAATATAAATACAGGAGACAAACGTAATGTTTATGTTTATTGGTTTCACTTTGAGGTTATGAATCTCTAAATAGCAATTTATTAACTGGGGATATTTTGTCAGTTAACTTATTTGTACATTTAACCCTTGAATAGTGCTATTCAGTGTTGGTGAAACGCAAAACATGAATTTTATTTAGAGAATAAAGTCATTCTATGAATAACTAGCTATTTGCTGTTGGTGAAACCGGGTCTAAATAACATGAATTGCACTTTGTGTAAAAATTGACACCACAATAGAAAAATATTCTCTGACAAAATATGCATTTCATATGTTACTATAGAAATAGAAGTTGTATCTAAATACTATAAAACCCACTCCCTTCAAACGCATAGTAGAATAATTACTACTATTTTTAAAAATATAGAAAAAACTTTTATATTTTATATTAATTGTATAAAAATAGATATATTTACACTTAAATTCTGAAACAATAATAGCCCCTAAATTTGTGCGTATATGGCAACAAATTAAAACTTAACGAAAAGGTGTTACATTAATAATGAGAATGAACTAATAATTGTCCATTTGTAAAAGGTACATTTTAAAAATAAATTAAAAATATATAATATTCATATTAAGATAAAAATTATAAAAATTAATTATAGAATTATATATAAACTGAATTACTATGTAGCCTTTATACACACTTTCATTAGTCTTTTATTTTTAAAATGTATTACTAATAACTGTCTGCACTATAACAGTTACAAATTTAAAAAAATGTAGTTTATATATTCATTATCAATGCAACACATTACACAAGTTTATACATAATAAAAACATTTTTGTACTTCTTTACGAATATGTTATACAAATCTATTAATGGAGTGAACTTGTTAACGCAGAATGAGGACGTACTCTAACTTTTAACAAACCTGGATTGACTTCCATATACCTACAACACAAAAAAAAACAAAAGTGAATATAAACATTTGTTTTTATTATACTTTCTCTTACCATATATCACGTTTTCTCAGTCGAGCCATAACAGCTGGTTTAAGACGTGATTTTCCTTGATCACTTCTTTTACCTCTGCCAGTTATAACAAACAAATTTTCAGTCTTCTTATCTGATCCTGCCAACAAACGTATATTCCTATCTAAGAACATATCCAATGCAGAAATTGCTTCTTTTACGTAAAGATAATGCAAATCTATAGTATGGAAGTTTTCCAATTTTTTAGAATGCTCTTCCAAAAAAGCAGATGCAGCTAAACTATTAGCTTGATCATAAAATTGTGTATGAGTTTTTGCAAGATCTGAATAAAACTGTGCAACCTCATATTGCTTTCTTTGATAGGCTTGTTGAGCTTTTTGCATAAGTTCTATATGTTTTTGATGATGTTGGCCAGCTTCTTCCCTGTACTCTCTTGCTGTTTTAGGGACATCCGGAGTGTATGCAGTCTATACAACAAAATTATTTTAATACATATATTTAGAATAATATAAAGAGGTTATATTATATACAATAAGTATACTATAAGCATGTATAAAATAAGCAGAGGATACAAGGTGATTTTTAAAAATCTATCATCAACTCTAGCTATGGAAGATAAAATGAATATTTTAAGGCGTTAGTTCTAAAACTTTGGAACATGGTCAGGTGACTTAGAGAGCATTTTAAATTTCTGATCGCTTATTAAAAAAAACGTTTCTAATTTGTTTTTGAAGATCGTTATTTAAAGTACGATACATAGTCCTAAAAGCAAGGCAATCAGCAGTAAAGTAATACATTAACGTATGATTTTTGTAACAAGCTCTAATCTCATCTAAACTAATTAATATTTCAATCACAATTGTTCAGCTAAAATGAATATTAATAAATAATGTTTATAAAATTAATAACTCTTGTTAAAATACATTTTTGTACAGTTACCTATAAATTATTTTTTGTACGACCATGCTATTTCGGATTGTTTACCATGCTTGGTTTTATAACAGTAGGTTATATTTGCTAAGCAAAAACGCATCGGTAAGTAATTACTTACCGTTCAGTTCTGTCAAAAACAGAACGGTAAGTAAATTATATGTAATTTATAAAATAAATGCATAATCTTTAGATGTCTCTTTCGTGAAAAATCATTTATTTTCTAAGTAATTGGACTATTTAAAAAAATGTATGTTTTTGATTTAAATTCACTGTTACAAAATACCCAATAAATAATAGTAATTGCAAATGTATCCATGGTAACGATAAAAATATCGTGACATTCAAAACTAAAATTACAAACGTATCCATGGTAACGACAAAACCTACTTAATGTTTGGTGGATATACATTATACAGGGCAAAAATAAATTATCTTAAATCTATTTTATTACCATTTTCGAGATATTTCCTTAGTTAATACCTTTGTATTCATAATGGTCGTACAAAAAATAGTATAAGCATCTCAAACAGTAAGAAGTTTACCGATCTCCTCCAATATTGTCATTGTCGTCGATCGGTAAACTGTCCTTACTGTTCTTGATACTTAATATACTATATTTATACATGTGCACCTGACCTAAAAATTAATTGATAATCGTTTCAAATCTCATATAATCTCACGATTTCAAATTCATATTTTCATTAATAACATAAAATAATACAATAACCAACATTTCTGCCTAAAAACCATGTTCAATTTCTTGTTCTCAGAGTTGATGTGAAAATTCTAAAATCACAGTCTTTCAGTTCAAAATTAAAAGAGCAAGTTCTTAAAGTTCACCCTTTTAAAGGTCTCTTTAATAAATAAACACAAATGAAGTTTTATAAGTTAAAAAAGTGTTTAGAACCCCAAAACGAACGCAACTATAGTTATTGGGATGCGCCAATAAATATAGATGGCATTGTACAGCAACAGAATTAAACAAAATCACTTCAATATGCGGTAGGTGATTATTCAGGCAACCAATGAGACGCATGCTGTAGTTGTTATAACCATCAAACCTTCCAATTTGACAATTATCTTACCGCACACAGGCTTCATAGTGCAGATGACCTTTGATTGTAGGGGTTTTAGGGATGAAGTTTTCTCAAAATAGGAATTATAATAGGGGTCAGACTTTCAGACTTTTTTTGTATTTTTATGGTTGTACATAAAAAATATTATTTGTTATATGCAATATATTATAATAATAATAATATATTATTTTATTATATGTAATTGTGGCTCGGTGCACCTGACACTTCGACACCGAAAAAGAGAACTAAGCCAAAAGGAGAAAATGCATCTATACAAGACAATATACACCCTTACTCGACTGTACTCGGCAGAATCCTGGACAATAACAAATAAGCATATATCGAAGCTCACGGCTACTGAAATGAAATGCCTTAGGAGAGTAGTGAGGAAAACAAGGAGGGATAAAGTCTGTAATAGAAGTATAAGGGAAGACTTAGAACTCAACCCGATACTTGAGGATATCGAACGAAAACAACTCCAATGGTATGGACACCTAACAAGAATGGGAAATGAGAGATACCCAAAACAAGTCCATGAAATAGGAGATATGGGTAAAAGACTGAGAGGATGCCCAAGAATAAAGTGGGAGGAAAATGTAAAGGAAGTGGCACAAAAGAGAGGAAAAACCATGGAACAAGCAAAAATCCTGGCAAAAAATAGAAAACAGTACAAAGACTGGCTAAACACCCCGACACCATGAGGTACAAGGGAGAAGAAGATGTAATTTTTAATGTTTTTCTTTTAGCTTGTGTCCACTTTTTTTACAAAGAGTGCATAAACACATTGATAGTGCTTCCAAGTTAGCATTTATGGATTCATCAGGTACAATAGATCAAGATGGAAGTAGAATTTTTATATTTATTAACACATAGTGAATGTGGAGATTTACCCTTAGGAATATTAATTACTTCAGCAGAAAATGCAGATGTAATAACTGTAGGTTTTAATTTTCTCAAACAAGGTCAATAAATCTTGAATAAAATAAAAATTGGCATGTTTAAAAAATCAATTTTTACAGAAAAAAACAATGTTTCTAGAAAAAAAATATATAAAACAGATAAAATTTATAAAATGGGGATAAATAGCATTAACAGCCTTAATCATATCAATACATGGTATACCGATTTTTTTAATATAGAAGAAAATTATAAAGAAAACCTCACCATTGAAAAAGAGGTTTATTATCAGATACTAAATCAGGGAAAAAGTCCAGGTTGGGATCATGGTACTAAAAATTTGGTGAGAAAACTAAATAACAACATACACAAGTACATCATAAAAATTCATGAATATTGCCTTTCAAATAATTATTTCACGGACGAATGGATACTCTACAAAAAAAACAGAACTGTATTTTAAGGTGTATACTACGATGTAATAGGTATACAAGAATAAAAGACATGTTAAAAACAACAAAATTATTAAGTGTAAGGCAGAATATATTTTTTAATACGATGCTTGTAATTTATAAGATAAAAAACGAAATGTTTCCTGAACATCTCTTGGAAAGGTTGCAATTTGTCTGTGATATCCATAACTACAACACTAGAACCGGATACGATTTTTATGTACCTTATGTTAATTCAACTTTTACTCAAAATAGTTTATTCCATCGAGGGCTGATTGAATTCAACAATATTTCAACAGATATAAAATCACAGAATTATGTTAGTTGCAAAAAAAATGTAAAAAAATATGTAATTGATAACTATACTATTTAAATTATTTATATTGAATTATTATTATTATTTGTATTTATTAGCATTGGCTATTAATAAACTGTTTATTTATGTTTATTTATTTATATACTTTCTTAGAAAAAAATATTTAACTTACTTTTAATGGAATTGTCCCTAAAAACGGGTACCTTTTATTACGTATCATCCGATAAAAACAAAAGTATGCAATTTAGAATTTTAATATTTTACTGTTGTATGTAGAAATAAATTTACTATTTGCTTGTTTTTAAAATATTTAATTTGGTTCATTATTTTATTAACTATATGCTTTCAAAGTCAGAGGACGCTAGAAAAAAAAATGGATAGTAGTCTCTAACGGCCAATAACAAATTTTACAAACATACAATATTGGTCGCTGGAGACAAATATGTAGTAGTAGGGTGGCCAGCAAAAGTAATACTTTTAAATTTAAGGTTTTTTCCTGGTTTTCCAGGTCGTAAAATATCATTTTTTCCAGGTTTTTTCCTTCAATAATTTACGCATACCCACATTACCCATACAGGGCTTGAAGAGGGAAGTCGAACGGTGCCAGTGCCAAAATGCAGAAATGCCCCCTTTAAGATTTACGCCTTATGTTAAGTTTATAAGAATTTTTTCATTGAAATTGAATGACGCAAGAAAGAAAATTAACTAACCTAACCTGGCCTGACCTATCCTATCCTGACCTAACCTAACCTAATGCCGTATTGCATATTTTTCTATGGAAATAAAGGAATTTTTCAAAAATATTTATTAAAATCAATTAGGAACACGCCCTTAAAAGGGTGGTTTAGATGCTGTGCGTCAACTTAAACTCGCAAAAAAACACATTGGTTTCAATAAAACAAGCTCTCTTCCATAGACTTAACATAGGTAGCAGAAATGGGCATAACTTTTAAACGGGGCATTTCCGCACATCGCGACTAGTGTCATTTGACTCAGCTCGTCAAGCTGCAACGAATGGGTAGGGTGCTTCACCAAAATTGCTCATTTGAATGTGTACAGGTCTTATGCAATGCTATGTAGTCACTAACACACGTTAGTTATCATTTGCTAACACTACATATATACTGGGTCTAATGTACAGTATACGAGGCAATTAACGCGCATCGTTGACAAAAACACTCGATCATACACATGCCCTGCGTTTAACGCGTCGTCACCAGTCATTCGTATGGAGAATCTCTTTAACTGAAATCGCGTGTTTGAATGTGTACACGTCTTATGCAATGTTTATATAATCACTAAAGCACGTTAGCTAACGCATCATATGTACTGAATCTAATAACTGATGGTGCCGTGCCGCGTTAAGCATTTGCAAGTGTATGGTCGAATGTTGGTTGTATCAACTTGTAGTTAATCCCCTCATGTGCATTGAGCCTATAAGTCCCAGTATGAATAAAGCTTTAGTTAAAGCGAAAAGAAAATCCCGACTTTGATTGCTAATTCAAGGTTTTTCCCGGTTGTGCAAATTCCCGGTAAAAAATCTCTCACGAGCAACTTAATGTAAAGCATTAATTCTCAAGGTTGGGTAATCCCCCAATTTTTGATCAGAAATTGGATCTTTTCAATATATATTTTCTTGGGATTAGGAGTCGAGAATTGAATTTTAAAAAATATTTCTTTGGGATTAGGGATTAGATCTATTCAAAATATTTTTGAGATTAGGGATTGAAGATCGGATTTTCTTAAAATATTTTTTGTAATTACCGATTAGAAATTAGATTTTTTAAAATATTTGCTTGAGATTGGTGATTGATTTAATCACGGATTGGTGATTATCAGTGTCAGGCACGATCTTACTAAATGGGTAGTTAATTTCGCAATAATTCAAAGTAGGTCTATCAATAAAAAAGAAGAAAACTCCAAAAGTTCAGCTTTAGATTAACCAATCAAGTGATCATTTAATTTAATAGGGTGAATGCGGAATGACACATTTTTGTTTACAAAAATTACATATGAATTAACTTACATATATACTTACCTTTCTAGACTCTTCTTCAGCTATCTTCATTTCATTCACATCAGTTTCTGTAATTGGAGGTTGCATAATATTTCCATCAGGATCATTAATTTTGTTTTGATCAGTAGAAGCCATGAGAACTTCAACAGTTTGCTCATATGAATTATTATGAGCATGCAGAATTTCCATTAACAAATCTTTTTTTACAGTCGGAAAAGCACTATAAAGTTTCTGTCGTGTTAAACGTGCTGCTAAATTATCTGGAGTCAATTTCTTCCATTCTTCAATTTCTTCTAAATACAATTTAGCTGCAGTTTGTTCATCCATAATTTCTTGTAAATCAGGAGTTTTTCTACCTTCTTCAGTTTGATTCATTTGGTGTTCCTGCATCTGTAGCTTTCTAGCAAATTCTTTATCTTCTTTAGCAATCGCATCAAAAACTTGATTTTGATTTTCCATTTGGACCAGAACAGATTCAACATAAAGGGCATATAATTGTCTGGCTAATGAAACATGCACATGAATAATAGGAAGATAACCTTGTGGTAATATTTGCGAAAAACCAAACTGAGTTTCTAACTGCGAAATAACACCATCTCCTAGATTTAGTTCCATCATTTCTTCTTCTTCTTCTTCCGTTTCAGGGAAATCTATATCAGGTTCAAAATTATCAAGATCTACATCAGTATTTACTGCGATCACTTCCCCAGATGATGTTGAAAATGCTTCAAAGGTAGATAGTTTTGATGTAGAAGGATGAGGATCAGTAACTTTGTTATTAGTTCCATATCTTTGATCCTTTAGTTTTAAGATATGTTTTGAATAATAATCTTTATTAATTTCAACATTCTCTTCAATATGTTTTTTTATTTCTTTACTACTTTCAGACAAACTCTTGTTTTTTTTGTCATTGCAGTTTTCAGCAGATTTTTCTGGGGCAAGCGATAATTCTCCCATATTCAACTGTAGTGAATCTGAACTATTCTCATTTTCTTCTTTGTTCATTGAATTAATTTCACTACTATTATTATTACTTCTATTGTTATTGTTATCGTTATTGCCAGTTTGCAAGAAAGGCAGAACCTCCCTTTTGTCATCTAACAATATATCACCTGTCCAATTAATATCTCGCCCACATTTTTCATATACATCCTTTAAGTGATCAATAGGTGTGCCAGGGAAAAGTGAAACTAATACTGCGATTTGTTTGTCATCAGTTGCGTCACGCTCTCGAGATAATGCTGCACTTAAAACATCTTCATTGGTCATAGAACTTTTATCTAATAAGGTTTTCTTCGAAGAATTTATTACTGGACGGACAACACCCTCATTTATATTACGACTCTTTGCTTCTAGTAGCTTTACATCTTCAGGAGCATGGTCATCACTCCTTAAAACTGAAAAATCAGTGTAGGAAGTATTTGTTGCCGAATCAGAAGTATAAGGAATACAAGATGCTGCAATACTTTGGTTTTGTACATAGCGCATTCTTTCCTGTTCACT